>OZ038478.1:91566005-91608505 GCA_964036315.1 Acanthosepion esculentum
TAATTTATTTTTCCATTCATCTATGGCGATCAATGAAGCAGAGATGGGAATAATACAGAATGTACTAAGAAAGCAAAAGCAAAAAAAAACACAACAAAAAATACTTATCTAATTTGTTATTTCTCCACTGACCAACGAAGTACTCTTCCTGCTGTTAAAATGTATTGTTTTCTCGAGTATATCTTGGAAATGGAGACACGTGCGGCCTTGTTACACACGAACAGTTATATATATTTAATCTGACAGAGGGCGGAGATTTCAATGGAGATTTCAAGACATCATAATAATTAAACAAAATAGTTAAGATGTGCTTTCAATAACTATTATTATTTCGAAGAATTAAATGTAGGGGGATATTTTTATTTTCATTTTTATATTTTAGTACAAATGTCACATAACGAAAGAAGATAACTTATCAAGCCAAGAAAGTTTAACACAAACATACATTTATATACACATACAAACGCCCACACACATACCCATACACACACGCACATACACACACTCACACACACACATATATATATATATGTATATTTATATATATATATATATATATATATATATATATATATATATATATATATATATCGGTAAAATAATCCGTGGGTAAGTAATCCAAGTAGATCCTATTAATATAAAATATTAAAACTGAGCCACAAAAGACAGCTCAATATAATTTTTATTATATCGAGCATATAAGTGAATTACAAATAATGAGATCCAAACAATTTACCTCATGCAGATGAGCATTTCGTCCATGAGAAAGAAGTATATATATATATATATATATATATATATATATATATATATATATATATGTATATATATATATATATATATATATATATATATATATATATATATATATATATATATCCGATGCGATGAGAACGAAAGTAATATATAAATTCCAACGTTCGCAGCATTCATTCAAAAAAGAGCTCAATATATGTAGTAGAGCGATAATTATTTATTTATTATAATTTTATCATATAGACAAAACCATTTTACTCACTACAAAGATGCAACTTGGTTTCAGTGCATTTCAACTGCACATCTACGGGTGAGGGTCGAAAATGGTTTTCTCTATATGATAAAATTATAATATATATATATATATATATATATATATATATTCAAGATTTATAACATAACCATATTATAACATCCCTACTTGTTTCAACACTTTTGGTGTCTTGTCAAGTGATGGTTCTGATTGCAAAATAAAGAGTTTTAAAAAGTTCAAACCAACCAACCCCTCTTCAATAGGGAAAACATTGTTACGTAAGCTACGATAGCCAATTAAAATACAAGTATATGAGAATTAAAAAAAACTTGACATCGGACACTAGATACAATTTATTAATGGTGTAATATTAATATTAGATTAATCAGTATAACTTGATCTTCTTTTTTCAAAATAGTGGTTTTGGTTATCGGAATTTTATTTCATCTGTACCGACCCTGCATTCGGTTATATATATATATATATATATATATATATATATATATATATATATATATATATACGTAACTGGTTACTGAAAGGGAAAGAAACTGAGAGAGAAACATTAAAAACCAAGATTCAAGGATACAAAGATGACGATTGTCAATGCATTTACATTTTTGAAGATCGTAATTGACAGGAAAACAAGAAGCAGGAAATGAGTTACACAAACGAGAATTACTAAAGAAGAAACTATTAGCATAGGACATATATATATCTATATCTATCTATCTATCTATCTATATATATATATATATATATATATATATATATATATATATATATATATATCGGGTGTAACAGAAAAAATATACAATTGTTTAGATTAACATTTGAATCGGTATATCTTAGAAATGATTAAAGATATCTTACTGGAATTCAGCGAGGATTTTTTATAAAACTATTGGACTCTACTTTGAACGATGAGAATGTATTTTGCTCTAAGATGAAATGATGATCCCTCTTGCTGTTGTGACATCCTAATCCAGTTTTCTTTCTACTGTTCTCTCTTTATTCACCCTTCTCTTACCTCATATATATAGAGCTTGAATGAACTTTGAAGACTGAAGCCAAGGTATGAATGTTGGTACCATTACTGAAGGCATGTATGACGCTTTTCCCCTCAGCATTGCTCAGTTGGGACGACATTGTGTGGCTGACACAAACGATTTTAACCGGTTCTCTATTTAGCTGAATAACTCAAAAGAAAATTTAGCGATTCTTACGACAAATGGTGTCAAGATGGTTAAACTTCTTATCTGAAAACCTGGAAAAAAGAAACTCAGTTGGTTTAGTAGTTTGTTTTTTTTATATATTAGACATTTTGTGCGATGGACAATTATCCCATTCTGTTACACGATTTGAACAATTTTGCTGTTACAGTCGGTATATATATATATATATATATATATATATATATATATATATATATATATATATATATATCCATCCCATGTCCTCCCACACTCTCACACATATACTCTTACTAATATTTTCCCGGAGTTGTTTTTTCTGTTTTCTTTTTGAATCCTAGGTCTGATGCATTGGATCGTTTTTACAATTCCAATGGAATAAATTATGACCATGAAATATTAGTGTTTAAGTCTTTTTATTATATCCTTACTCTGTCCTGGACATTGAGTTCTACCGGGATCATATCCTCTTGGAATTATTTTTATACATATATGTATGTGTATATATAATTGCATATGTATGTGTATATTTACCACTAATATTGTCTATATATATATACATATATATATATATATATATATATATATATATATATATATATATATATATATATATATGAGTTAGACAACATAATGTGAACAACATCAAACCGTCATAAAATAATTTTGCTAGCTTTTCCATTTAATTAAGTCATTATTTATCTTCAAGTAAAAGTGTTACATTTTGATAAAATGCGAGACTTTTCGGATTTTCAAAGAGGACAGATAGTTGGCGCCCGATTAACAGGATAAATCTTTGACCAAAATGTCCAAACGAGCTGTAATATCCACGGTTATGACAGCTTACAAAGAACATCATCAGCAAAAAGTAATGGCGGACGGAACGAAAGTTAACCGAACGTGACCGATGAGCTTTAAAACGAATTATGGCAAAAAATCATAAAACTACTGCAGCAAAAGTTACATCAGAACTAATTACTTAACTAACCAATACAGTTTCTACACACACAGTACGTCGGGAGCTCCACAAAGCTGTTATCCACGGAAGGCTTGCGATTCCTTAGCCTCTGATTACAAAGTCGAACGCCAAGTTGCGAAAAAAATGGTGTAACCACAAAAATTGGACATTCGAGCAATGGAAAAACATTATTTGGTCTGATGAGTCTTCTTTCACGTTATTCCCTACAAACGGGCGTGTTTATGTCTGGTGAACACCGCGTGAAGCCTAGGATCCGGATGGCATAGCCCCGATAGTCAAACGTGGAAGTGGATCAGTAACGATTTGGACGGCAATTTCTGCGATCACCTGGCCACCTAACTTCCCCCACTGCAACCCTCTTGACTATTATGTGTGGGGCGCAGTTGAGAAAAGACAAACAAAACTTCTTGTAACATCAAAGGTGAACTGAAGGCAAGGATTATGACAACATTCACTAACTTAAACAAGGAGACGGTCCAGAAGAGTTGCAGGAAATCCCGAAGTCGTCCGAAGGTGAATGAAAAGTCTGAATTCAAACTCATCTGGAGAGAGATGGACTTCGTCAAGCTACATTGTCCAAGAGACACCAATGCTGCTACAGCTGCAGTACATGTGGTATCCTGACGATTCCAGGATTTGATCGCGTTCTGACAGATAGATAGATAGATAGATAGATAGATAGATAGATAGATAGAAATAAAAATTGCTGACCGGTATATTTTCCATTTGAGCCAAGTAAAATACTTTCTGAATTTTATTTTCAAGACAAGTAATTTGCCGATCGGTATGGTACTGGGGGAGAACGCTTTTCACAAAAGCAGATTTTGTAATGGAATTTCACATTATTAAAAACAGCGCGTTAATAATAAATTGACAAATAAAGTTATACTTTTTGCCTGAGTTTCTTAAAAATAAATGCGTTCTTCAAAAATGTATGAAATCAATAAAAATAAAGAAGGATTTATTAATTTAAAAAAAAAATCAAATACAAAAATAAACAAAATATAACGGATTGAAATGAATTATTAAACTGATTAAAATAAATAAATAAATGTTTATAATAATATAATTTTTTATATTTTATATGTATGCGTCCATAAGAAAATTGTCTAGGATTTATATGCAGACAACTTCGTGTCATGACCTATATTAAAAACAAATTTTCGGTGAGTTTGAAGTTAGTGTGAGTCACATTCGATTGGTTAATCACGATAAAGCCCACAAGCCTATTTTTATTCTGTTTTTTTTTTTTAATTTTTCTCGAAAAAAGATGAAGTATGCTGCTTTTGAAATTAAATTAATCGTTCACTCGCCAGTAGTTTAACATCGCTCGAGGAGACACATGTGTAGTGTCGAAACATAATAGTAATTGTAGTCATAGTCATCCACAGACAGGCTGTTTCGCTGTATCACAGCACCTAATTGTGGCTAGACGATTGCTTCAAGCCAAGATTGAAACCAGACTGAGTTGACATCAGTCTGATTTCTTACCCCTATACCAGAAGGAACGCTGTTTTTTCAAACCACCTTTTACCCTAGAGAACTTAACCGGATTCCCGGGAGCATATATATATATATATATATATATATATATATATATATATATATATATATATATAGTTAAATAACGAAAAGACTGAGGTCGATATATATATATATATATAGATAGATATTAAAGAATGAAGCAATTTTCAGTCAAGCTGAAATGTTATTATTAATAATAATGTAATAATAATAGTATAATATTAAGATCGCGCTCATTTCGATAACAATGATCTTATTTTCGTTTTTGTGTTTGTTACATATGCGAAAAAATCATATCAGCACTAAAATAACACTGAAATAGTACTAAAAAAAGAACTGATAACTTAGCGCATCCCAAAATATTTATACCCGTGAAAAAAAAATCATCGCTTTAATAAATAAATGATTAAAAGACTTGTCTCTTGATTCCAAGTTTACCCGCAAAACAAACCTGCTCTTAAGACACAAGAGAAACCAATTGAATTTTTTTACTATTTTAAAATACGTTACCTAAAATATGCTAATTTTTGAAGTCATCTTAATTATAAATTTGATCACCTTAAAGACGTTATTACGTGCCATGATCTAATCTGAAACTGTTCAATATCATCGAACAATATTACAGCCATAAAATCGTAAGTACTACGGACCCTTGGCATTCGTTTCATCCTTCCGTTATCGAATTAATCTGGATCGTGACGAAAAGCGGATATAAAATATTTCAAAACAACAACGACTTATCATTATAATTAAAATATGAAGTCTGTCTCTAGAATTGTTCGTGCCTAGAAGGAGTGGTAAAGAAATCAAATAATTCACCAGCTGGTCTCTTGTCTGATGCTTTCTGATTAGAGATTGACTTCCGATTTTAAATAGATTGTATAACATAAATGATTTTTGGCATCTTTCAGTTAATAGTGTCAATGTGCCTTTGAATTCGACTGACTTTAGTTAATTAGGATGTGTATGGAATTGCCTTTTGTAAAATAATGAAGCATTAAAATCGCAGGATCACCATCAGTTTTAAGAAGAGTTATGTTCATTTATAAACAAGAGGAAAACAAAACTTAAAATAACACAATAATAGATAAGCGTCTCCACACGAAAAAATAAATCGGACAGCATTTTATCAAACCTAAGTAATATTGTTTATAGACGTAAAAGAAAAAAAATACTGTTGGTCACTGGGTTAAGCGAGCTTGATTTGTCTACATGGTTATGCATCCACACATTTCTCCATATAAACATTGTGGTATGCCAGTGTAGAGACATTTTTATCAAGATACATGGCACATTCATGTCTTCTCTAAGTAATCGATATTGACATAAGCAGCCCCAGTTGAAATTAGTAGTTGGTTGGCTTATACACTTTTTTTCGTGTTGGTAATCGTCATCTATATATCTATAATTCTGAAAATGTGTGTGTGTATCTATATATATATATGTGTGTGTGTGTGTGTGTGTGTGTGTGTGTGTGTGTGTGTGTGTGTGTGTGTGTGTGTGATCGGATGTTGTGTATCAATTTCCACAGTTTTCATCCGATATTGATGAATTTTGTTTTTTGTTTGATAGATAATTTTTCAGTGGCGGTTTTGTATCCGAATTTTTGGCGACACTGGCTCTCCACTACTTCCTGCACATTATAACTCAGCAACGTTTTACTATTTACTCTCTGTTCTTGGATATATATCTTTCATTAAAAAATAATAAAAGTAAATAGTTTAAATTATTACAATAATATTATTTATTATTATACAGTGCTCTTTTGGGGGCCACCCCTATTGAAATTGTTAACACCCACATTTCAGGATGGGCATCAGTTGCACCCTAATGTTGTTACTAACATTGATTTTTGGGTGGGCTGACTTTAAAATTAAACTTCTCCAATTGAACGGCAAAAATTCCCAGTAATGAAAGACCCGGTGCTAAATCGGGTTATACTGCTAGTTATAATATAATTTCAAAATAGAGGCACACAAACAAATTACTACTATGCTACCTACAACTACGGCATGATTAAAAAGAGTAAATAAATTCTATAACCTTGATTTAACTTTTGCCAAATGCCCAAACTTGAAGCCAAATAAACACAAAACGTTTTAAAAAGTAATATATAAAAGAAAAAATAATATTTAATATATAAATAATGATATTTTGACTAAAAATAACCTTAACCTATTTAGATAAACACTCCCTGAAACCTTTGCCACAAGTATAAATAACTCATTTAAAGGTCATGACCAAAATAAACCTATGCATTAGCGTAAACAAAAGAACCGGGAAGGCTGTTTCGTACTTGCCATACTTAATCTCTCAGTGGTCCATATATACAATCTGCTAATGGAGTAGTGACACCTGGTCTGAATATTGCATTGTGTCATGAAACTGATAGTCCCTATGCAGTGTTGATTCTTACGTTTAAGCTGTATATCACAATTTCGGTTAAAGACAATTGCTTGATCGGCAACGCTACTACGAGTAGTTTAAGGCACGGGGAAGCATCACAAGCCTCACACTGTTTTATCACTATTTCCATGGAAAGTGTTCAGATGAATTACATTCCTTTGTTCCACCAGTGCTAACCTTTACGGCTAAGATCCGCCATGCCACGCACATTGCAATGAACAGCCCTCATTCCCTTTGAATTCTGAAATGGCTAGATGTGACCGCAAGTTCTATGCTCACAGTTTCTTTTTTCGCACCTCTCGCTTATGGAAGTCTTTTCCGGTTTCTTGCTTCCCAGTCAACTTCGATCTTCAAAAATTAAAATGCATTATCAACCGGTATATCCCGTCTTCTTAATCCCAGTTCATTTATTGTTCTCTCTCCTTAATGGTTTTTTTTCTCTTATATTCTCTAACATTCAGTAACCCCTTCCGTCTTAACGGCTTTATTGTTTTGCTTAAGGTGGAATGCTTAAAATCAAATTGATTTTTCAATTATTTTGGGTTTCACTAAACGTGAAAAGCATCTTGTCTAAAAACATACAATTATACTTTGAATTTACCTTTACGCTGTCATCAATATTAATGCAACTTCTATATTTACTACTGATAATAATAACCAAAATATTGCTTCACCTATGCAATGTAATTGTCCCTGACCTGTCATCTCATCTGCAGTCGCTCTCTCACAGACGCGACGTTGCCTCGCTCTGTCTTTTTTACAAATACTTTCACGGTAATTGCTACGACGAGCTGCTTTCGCTGGTTCCTAGGCCTCATGAATTTAAACGTCCTACGAGGCTGGCATCCCGTTCCCACCCCTTCACCGTTGAAACTGTTAGATGTAGACGTCACTTCTACTCCAATAGCTTCATGTCTCGCACATCTTGCCTGTGGAACTCCCTTCCTTATTCCTGTTTCCCTGACAAATACAATCTCCAACTATTTAAGTGTAACGTCAATCGACATCTCCATTTGCATTGAACTATCCACTTCCCTTCTCCACATCCTTTCACCTTTCATTCCTATCTGCTCTCGCTCCAAATCTTCTGTAACCCCCCTGCCTTGATCGATCCACTATCTTTCTCCACATCCTCTCCTTTACCACTCCTATCTGCTCTTCCTCCAAACCTTCTGTAACCCCTTGCGTGCTAGTGGCTTCCAACCTTGCTTGGGGTGATATGCTTAAAAAAAACTGTTATCGTGTCGATTGACTGTATCTATGAATTGTCCAAACATCAGGTCTTTCCTATATAGCTCTAAACTTATTAACAAAATGTAGCGTTAATAAATCATTTTTCTTCTTCTTCGGTCAGCCTATATATTTCTCTTTGTAATGGTTATAGTAGGAGACACGTTGAAGTAATGGATAGCGGCTCGGATTCAGGAATCAGGGAGCCGAGTTCATTTTTCTTCCTCTTCGGCCAGCTTATATATTTCTCAGTCGAACCCATTGTATTCACTTATCTACTAATACCCTAGGGAAAAGGTATGAATCCTCTTTCTTCTCCTCCCCCCACCTATGGGTAAATAGCAGGTTCTATAGCAACTGGTCTACCGCAGAAAGAAATGGAAATCTACTGCGGGAACAAAAATCTGCCTCATCAGTCATGATCGAAAGATATATGATCGCTTAAACGTGTATCACGCATGCACATAACTGACTGAATGGTGATAGCTTCGTGATTTTCATGCTTTTTGTTTAATATTCTGCATCTGTTTTCAGAACAATATTTTGTTGCTGGTTAATCGACTATATTTCAACTGCCTTTTAATATCTTTACTTTTTTTTCACTCTTCTCAAATCCCGTTTTGTGATACCCTTAAAGCCAGATATTTCTAGTTCCTTTATTCTCAATTTTTTATTACGTTATGATCTCTGTTCAGGTTTTCCCAATTTCAAATGTGTCCCTATAACGCAATTCTTTCACAATATATTTGAAATTAAACAATAAATCTCAATAACTTTAATAATAATAATAATAATAATAATAATAATAATAATAATAATAATAATAATAATAATAATATTTTCCAATCCTCACAGACTGGAAAATTGGTGAAAATAGACCAAATATAGTCATAAAAGATTTCAAAAAAAGGAACCAACGAACTAACTGATATTACTTGTCTACAAAATTCCAACGTTTCTGAAAAAGAATTTTAAATCTGCAAATCGAAGTAACAAAAATGTGGAAACTTAAAACTACGATTATCCCTGTTGTTATAGGGTCATTGGGTATGATCAAGAAGGGCAACTCAAACCATGTGAGTTTAAATTCCAGGGCACATCAGCATCACAGAGCTACAAAAGATTACTTTGTGCGGAACTGCACATAACATCCGCAAAACCCCTGTAAACGCCACAAGTGGGCATAGATAAGTCTCCTACGGTGTCCTTTTTTATTCATTGAAACTGGAGAGGACTTGGTAATTCAACACTTAAAATTACTCTTTGGCAAGATAATATCACACAACTATAACAACAACAACAACAACAACAACAACAACAACAACAACAATAATAATAATAATATCCTTGCTGCCCAAGATCAGTGCTTGTTAACTCGAAATTATCAAGCACACATACTAAAATATAGTATTAGCCCAAAATGCAGGTTCTGTGATAATTACCCAGAAACAATCGCTCATCTTGTATCAGGTTGCAGGGTATTGGCACCCACTGAATATAAAACCCGGCATGACAATACTTGCACTGGAAAATCTGTAACTTCTACGGGAAAGGAAACTGAAAGGAAGTGGTATGAACACCACCCAGAGTTAGAGATTTTATGGGACTACACAATACACACAGTCAGAACAATCAAAGCTAACCGCCCAGACATTGTTATTAGAGATCGCACACAAAAAGGTGCCTCCTTATTGATATGGCAGCCCCTGCAGACTGCAATGTATCTTTTAAGGTCTTCAAAAAGCTATCAAAATACAAGGACCTTGAAATCGAAATCTCAAAAATGTGGTAAATGGGAACATCAACAATCCCGGTTGTAGTTGGAGCCCCCGAACTGGTTGGAAAAGATTCCAGTAGACTAATTGAAGGGATCTCTGGAAGCCCATGCCTTAAAGAAATACAAAAAAATTGTTCTCACGAGTACAGCCGACACCTTACGAAGGGCTTTGTCTATGTAATTTTTTTTTTCAGTGGAAAATGTCATGATGCCATTTCTAACCTTAGGTCCCTGGGCGGGACCCGGAAAGAAATGAGTACACATCAGAAATCAAAGGAAATAATAATAATAATAATAATAATAATAATAATAATAATAATAATAATAATTATTATTATTATTATTATTGATATGGCAGTCCCTGCAGACTGCAATGGATCTTTGAAGATATTCGAAAAACTGTCAAAATACAAGGACATTGAAATAGAAATCTCAAAAATGTGGCACATGGGAACATCAACAATTCCTGTTGTAGTTGGAGCCCTTGGACTGATTGGAAAAGATTCCAGTAGGCCGATTGAAGGGATCCCTGGAAGTCCATGCCTCAAAGAGATACAAAAAATTGTTCTGACAAGTACAGCCCACACTTTACGAAGGGCTTTATCTATGTAATTATATTATTTTTTTCGCAGTGGAAAATGAAATAAGGAAAGGAAATGAAAATAACAATAACAACAACAACTGTGTGTTAATGTTATGGTGTAAAGGTCGCAATGAGACTCCGCATGGATAGTGTCGAGTTCCATAGTGTTTCTTGTGAACACCAAAAGAACACAAACATGTTTTTGCAGAACGCCCTACTGGTCTCCTTCATACAAGAACTCAGTCGTCTACCGTAAATACCTAGAAACATGGCTCATGTGAGACGCACTAACGGATGCCGTAATATTAATAATCAGTCATCAGTTTAAGCTGGTGTGCATAGCCGTGGAATATCATTTAGCCCTATATTTTGCAAACCACTTTTGAAATATTTGATTTTTCACATCGCTTCCGCCATACACAAAAAACCTTCCTGGGTATGACGATAAATTACATCCGCGTCCTGGGTAAGACGATAAACTATGTCCAACAGCAAGGCCTCTGATTAGGAGGTTTTGAGGAACGGGAATCCACCTCTTAATTGCTAGTGTTCCCAGGTCCACCCTAACCCGGGGTGGTAGCAACTGTTAGGGTCCCAGCTATGAGAAAATAGTTAACCCCGAAACTGAGGTAAAAAGCATTATTAAAGTGTAAAAATAGGTTTTAATACCAGAAATACTTTGTAAAAAATTATTACCAGAAATAATTTTTTTGAAAAAAAACAAACTATTACCAGCAATACGTTTTAAAAAAATATTACCAGCAATACATTTTTTTTAAATAATATTACCAGCTAAACATTTTTGAGGAAAAAATATATTACCAGAAATAGTTTTTCGACAAAATAAAATATTACCAGGAAAAAAAAAGTTGTCGGAATTAAATGACCCATTGAGGTTGATATGCCAGAAAACAAAACAAACGAAACCAAACCATAAAGAGTAAAATCATTTTTGACAGAGGGGCGTTTCTGTTGTTTTTATCTTTCCTAAAAACAAGTGAAAAATATAAAATTGATACCATAAATATAGCTCACTTAATTTTTAACCCCAAAACAAAAATACGACAATTTTTAATTTGCCTTTTAAGCATGCGTGCTGATCTCACAAGCGATCTTTATTTTCCAATCAACTTAACGTACCTTGTGCCATCTAACAACACAAGTAGAACAACGGTTTTGGTCAACACAATAAGTGTAACTTCAAATTTCACCACAAAGGTTAAAAGTTCTAGAGTATTAGAGATGTAAATTTAAATTATATAAAATATGCTTATTGACAACTAAAAATGACATATCATACATACAATAGTGTATACAAATTATTTTGAAAGTAGATAAAAAATAAATAAAATAAGTCTAAGGCTAAACATGAGAATATAGATATCTTTTAGCAACGTTTCGAAGACTGTTGACAATCAGTTATTAAATTGTATTTTAAATAACACAATAAGGTCAAACAACAATATAGGGCATATAATGTTCCGTGTCTTGTATACGAGCAAGTGTATTTAAAAAAACAGCCAAGCATAAAGGCGAAGCACATTATCCGTGTATTAAAAACATTTGAATGAGTTATCCTCATTAACAAACGTTGATTTTGGCCTTGACGACCAACTGGCAAGGGTATCCTAAAATGTTATCTTTGTATATCCTGCAATTATTAAAGCAGAATATTTTTTAGATAATACATGTTATTAAAATAATTTCGTCTAACAACGGCAGGAAGTGTGAGGTATGAAGCTATTGGAGCAAAAGAGATGGCTACATTTAACCGTTTCGACTGTGAAAGGGTTGGACTGAGATGCTGACCTAGTGGCACGTTTAAATTCATGCAGTTTGGGAACTAGTGAAAGTAGCTCGTCGCGAGAGAGCTACTGTAAACGAGATGCCAGATCAGGACCAAATCTCTGGATTTTGTCGAGGACCTTAAGACGAACAGCGAGGGCCCCAGACGATACATGGCAGCAGTATTCCATGCAAGCAGGAATGGTTGGTTTATAGATTTGAAGGATGAACTCGGGCGAGGAAAAAAAAAACTTTCTGACACTACCGCCTTGCTTGGGGTGAAAAGCTTTAAAAAAGTTGGGTACTGCGGATGTAATAGATAGCGGCTCGGAATGGGAAATCAGAGAGCCGAATTCGAATTCCAATCGAGTTGGTTACATTCCCTTACACAGCAATATCCTTGAGAAAGGTAGGAATTCATCTCCTTCCCCATATATGGGTTAAATAGTAGAAATTGTGACTGGATATATCAGTGTTATTTTTTAAGAAACTGTTAATGCAATAGTCACTCACCATAAAATTTTTAAAAATAATTATTCTTACAATCCAAAATATATTTCGGCTTTAGATAACCCAGTAAGGGTTGATAAGCCGTAAAAAACAAATAAATCAATTTGTGAGGGAAATTATATAGGAGATGCCTATGATGGTTATGTGTTACAGAAAGATTGAGAAGGTCAATGCACACAATAGTTTAATCTTTGATTTCAGGCAGATGCTCTTGTTTTTTCAGATGGTTTTTAATTTTGTGATAGCTATAACTCTTTGTGTTGCTATTTTTTTTTAATTCTGGGAGACTCTTTGCAAGTAATCAAGCCAACATATCTGAATTGGCTCATTGAATTAAGTTTCTGACCACCGACTTTTATCTTGATTAAAAGACCTTTCTCGTTGTTTGTCATGAGCTTCAATTTTTTGCTATTAATCTACAATGCCGTATCTGTTTCATCCGGGTTTTTTGCTAGACATACGAGTTCCTCTTCTTTGCCTGTTAGACCATCTATGCCGTCGGTAATGGTCTATCATGGACCGACCTCCAATACTTACTGTGTCGTGGTATTCCTCAAGGAAGACGTTAAAAGAACGTAGGAAATCGAAGACAGTAACTTTTAGTTTCGTCTTATTCTCTTTGCATAATACGCCCTTTCCCGTAACTACTGTCGTTTTTCGTTGATCGCTCTCTTCATTTGGTTTATTTAAAAGCTGTCATTGTTTAGACCGACCTTTAGATATTTGGAGAGCGACCAGAGAGGCGAATTCCCTTCTATGCTAATAGCATCAATCAGCCTTTGGTGGTATTTGTAGTGGTTCCTTTCTCTTAACCCCACGATATACATTTCACATCGTCAGAAGATATCAACTTTCCCTCGCCTGTCACATTTTGTTTCAGAATATAGCTATAAATAAAGTCTCGTAGTTTGTGATTTCTAAAATAAAATGAGATACCGAAAATATGCCTTACTTTCTTTCTTCATTCTTGCGTATTTTTTTAATCACCTTTATGTACTAAAATAAACCGTCAAAAATGTTACTTATTTTCTTTAGTTAAATTTAATCAACAAGAATATAAAATGTTTTATTATTTTTGTAATTTATTCTAATATAACAGTTGTGGCAATAAAATCAATTCGTCTCTCTATATGAATCAAAACTAA
Organism: Acanthosepion esculentum; assembly: GCA_964036315.1. Taxonomy (NCBI): domain Eukaryota; kingdom Metazoa; phylum Mollusca; class Cephalopoda; order Sepiida; family Sepiidae; genus Acanthosepion; species Acanthosepion esculentum. The sequence continues at coordinate 91,580,147 of OZ038478.1, forward strand.
ATCCATCTAATGAAATGTGACAACGAAACAAAGACATTTTGGCAGAGCTAGTGACATATAGGTATATAGGTATCGAGAGAGAGCATACCAGAGAAAAATAGTCAGTAAGGGAAAGAAAGAACGCCATTGAACGATCGACCCTTTCACAGAACGAGGAAGAGGATGTTAATTGCCAGTGACTTCAAATGTCGTTAGTTAGTTATTTATGATTGACAATAGGTGAACTTTCAACAGGGAATTCACCCATTTTAACAAAATAAAGAGTTTAAGTGGCGTGAAATTTCCGTGCGTATAACGTCAAAATGTAGCCTTTCCAAAGTTGATGTTTGGTTTTCATCTGTGGTCAAACTGTTTCATTGATAACACACACACACATATGTATATATGTGTGTGTGTGTGTGTGTGTGTGTGTGTGTGTGTGTGTGTGTGTGTGTGTGTGTATCTGTGGTGTGTGTGTGTGTGTGTGTTTAGTAAGGATTAAGGCATCTCCGAACTAATGGTTGACCGGTCAGCTACAAAGTCAGCAGGATCCGGGATAACGTGACTGATTGGACAATCCTTTCTATTTTCATCATCAGTAACTCTTCTGAAGTACACCTGTACTGAGAATCTGAAAGAGCGTGTAGATATTTTCTCGGATGCAGGACGAAAATGATGGCTTGGGGAATTTCCCACACACAAGGCATAATGAAATAAAAAATAACAGAGAGAGTCACTGAGTAATCTACCTAATGAGGTTGTGTAATTGGATGGCAGCAGCCCGGAAAAAATAAACTGCTTAGAGCTACAAAGAATAGGAAGTTGTGGAGAGCTATGAAGCTCACGTCATGAAGGGGTGCGGCTCATAAAAGATGCTGATGATGAAGAAGTAGGAGAAGGAAAAGAAGAAGAAAAGATTAAGCGCTTTCTGTGCTTTAAAATGCTAACGATATTGAATTTTCTTTTTGTTTTGTTTATTCATTATTAGGTTGAGTCAAATAATATCTGTATTTTTTAGCAATTTTATTCATTAGAATATCATAAGTGCTTCCTCAAAACGAAAATAACTTATGGTTCAACTATATGATATATAATTATATAACTGATAATATTATTATATTATAATAAAATTAGATGAATAATAATGAAAAAACGGAAATTACTCATGGTTCAACTATATAATATATAATTAGATAACTGATAGAAGCTTTCCAAAAGCCCAAAAACATACTTAGAAATGGAAGAAAATCGTTAGAAACAAAGAAAACAACGCCGGGGCAGGGCTATGTGGCATCCATCCTCTTATAAGGCAGTGAATGTTGGACAATCACTCCACGGATGAAGAAAAAAACTAAAAGAGAAATTAAAAACAAACCTAGGAAGTCTTAAAGAAACAGCAAGAAGCAGGACCAGGGAAGTCCAGCTGAAATTTCGTAGACACATAACGAGGAAGGCGGACTTAAAAAACTTAACCCTCACGAGGCATATTGAGGGAAAAAGAGATAGTAGAAGGGAGTGAGCCATTTATTTACCTAACGAACTTGTCTGAATGGATGGTGAAACGGGGAGTCAGTATTCTTAGCAAAGGGAGAAAAACTGCTAAATGTCACACTAGGTAGGAAGTTGTGGAGATCCATAATCGCCTATATCTTTAAGAGACACGGCACATAGGAGAAGAATTAGAAGGGCAAAAGTAAACGATTCACTAAGCAAATTGTAGGTTACAGCTGGAACGTGTACTGTGTGGAAATACATGAATAAAAAATTGATTATACCGTCACTGTGTCACGTCCATAAAAATAAATACAAATTAATTATAGTGCCAAACATAATTATAATAAAATAATTATAACAATTATAATTATCATTAATTCACTCATTCTAAACCAACGAGAATCGACCCCACTTTTCTTCTCTACACACACAAACACGTGACATTCTTACTATCGGACAAGCAGTCAATACGGACAGGCCGTGAACACGCGCGTCAAAGAAAATTTCGGCTCCTTTTCTTTTTTCAGGCCATAATAGTAACATTCATCTCTGAGCACTCAACAAAAATCCTAGGTAAGAAAATCCTAGGTAAGAAAATCCTAGGTAAGAATATCCCAGACACTTTTTTCTATTTTCGGAGTCAATTATCTGGACGCTCATTACGAAACATCTATAAAAACAAACTTGCGAGGAAGACTGTATACACTTTACTAATTCTTTACCTTATCTTTCTGTCTGATTCCGATCGATATAACTCTCCTACATTAGCCATTGTGATATATTGCTTTAATTTATTCAATGAGGCTCTTTTTAAAGACCGAAATGTTGCAGAGGAGGAAAAACATAAGATTCTTCGGTAAAACTAGGAACAGATAAAGCAAACGATGGATTTATAAAAGAGATTAGTTTTTCTAAAATGTGCATCATGGCTAAAGCCTGACATAAATATCTACAGGAGAAAGACATTTGCAATCTAATCAAACTGTAATTACACCCACACAAATGAAGGGAAGCTTAGATGTGACACAAGGCCAAAAGTATCTAGCACTCAGTGAGGATCGAACTCACTCCTCAGTCGTAACTGATCTGCGAAGACAAGCGTAATGATAACTATTACACCATGTCGAAGTGCTCAACGAACGCTCGAATAGATAGATTACGTTTATAATAATAATGAATAAAAAAGAGGCAGGCTGGAGTGGTGGATAACGTGCTCGGATTGCTGAAATGAAGAGCCGAGTTCGAATTACAGTCGAGTTCACTGCATTCGCCTATGTACCAATGCTCTTTGAAAAGGTTTGCATCCACCTCTTTTCGCCCCAGCTATGGGTAAATATCAGGACAGGCAGGGTCCTTTAGCCTTTGGTGGGAACCGTTTTAGACGGGAAAATTAGCCTGGAGAGGATTAGGCTCAGTCAGGCTATCTTGCCCAGGAAACACCACTAGAGGGTTACGGGTCTCGTGATCGTCACTGTGTTTACATTTCGGGTGCGAAAAGAAAGCTGGCAGATATAGATTGGAAGAATTTCCAGCATGAACAGTGTATTCGTTAAGTAGGTGACTGATCATTGCCCTATCACGACGGTCTTTTTCCTTGGAAAATAAAATGAAACATTTAACAATATAATGTACATTTTTTATGAAGCCAGAATGTTCAGCTATTAAATAAAATATCTTGTTTATCTATTGTTAGATTATTTACTGTTAAATAAAATAAAATAAAATAAACTTAAGTGAACATTAAGACTGTTAATTCCATAATTTCTAAAAGGGATTATATACGCTGCTTACAAGCTTTCTTTGAAAAGTGTTAACGAAAGGTACTATCCGGCGGCGTTGATTTTTCTTGCTCATCTTAGAATAAAACGTAATTTAGAGATTGAGAACGGAACTCTGACAGGACTACAAAATGAAGAAAATTGTAACTGGATTCAAGATGGCCTTCATCTTAAACTAGACATAGTTTTGAGGGTAAAAGGTTGCCATTTTCTTATCTGATTCGGAATTCTTCATTGTTGTTTGCTGGATCAGGGAGATGGCTTTTTTTAAAGGAGGCTTTGAAAGCGGAAAGACTTTTCCTAGAAAGTCGACTGATGATTTTAATGAATGAGAACGCTTGTTCGCTATCTGAAAATGTGATCAAGGAGTTGGTATTATTCAAAAACTTTCTTTTAATCATTTTACCGCAAGCAAGGCAATAAAACCACTGAGACACAAGATGTTACTGAGTGCAAAAGAATAAGAAAAAGAATAACATCATTTAGGAGTGAGAACAATAACAGAAGAATCAAGAAGAGTGATAACGATTGACATTGAATTTAAACTTTTGAAGCTCGTGGAAAGCAAGAAGCCGGAAGAGAGTTCCACAAGCGAGAAGTGCGATAGAAGAAACTGTTATCATAGAACTTACGGTTAGATCTAGCCATTTCAACTGTAAAATGATGAGACCTTGCTTCTAATCTAGAACTGTGCTTACATTCATAAAGTATAGGTACTATAGAGGAGGTTCATCAAAACCATTACCATTAAAGTATTTATAGAAAAAGCACAGGCAAGCTGTGGAAAAGTGACAGAGGCCGAGATGCCAGGTCAGAACCAGTAACATTGGGGATTATTCTTTGCATTTTATCAAGTATCTATAAAAGAAATATAGCTGGAGCAGCAAACCATATGTGGCAGCAATATTCTACGAATGGTAGACTCATAAATATGTAAGATAAATTCGAGAGAAATAATTATCTAGCACGGCAGAGGGAACTAACTTTCCTAGCAGCAGGCCTAGCATTTAATTCAATATAGTTTTTCCACTTCATGTCAGAAGAGAATGTTAGCCGGATAATTCGTAACGGGTCAATCTCCTGGTGGTTAGCATCAGCCATGCTGAGAGAAGACAGAAAGGGGCCTCTCAGATGATTAATAGATGACAGTTTCGTATTGGAAGCGTTAAAATTGACAAGCCGTTCCTTGCCCCAGTTAACTGTAAATTGTAGGTCAGTGTTTGAGACCAGATGCCAATTTGACCTCATCGAACCGATCAGATATATGATTCCTCTCAGTTGTTTTGCTCCGTACAACGTTGCGTGTCGATTGCTCCACCACATCCAAGATATGAAAAATTCCATGAATCAAAATCGTGATCGTTATAATCATAATGAGGAAATATAAAATTTAGATGAATGTTGGCTTATTGACATGGGAGAGTTCTGTGTGCGGTGCCCCATCAAGATGTAGGACATCATGGTTCGCCACAACTTCCTGTCAATTTTACTTCTTAAAATGGTTTGTCTTTTTTGCTATCTCACCCAATCCCTGTTCTGTCAACCATTTACACGAGCTCGTTAAGTAGCTCATTCGCTGCCTTCCTCTGTGCCTCTTGCCTGCAACATTTTGTGTGAGTGCTAAATTTTTCAAACCCTCTTTCCGCATTATGTGCCTTAAAAACCCTTCCCAAATATATTAAAGTTATTGAACAGATCTAATAAATCTTTGTGGCGTACTTTATCGATAATCTATAAAACACAGGTACACGTCCTTCTGCATTTGTATTGCTCTTTCTGCTAACATTCTGAACGTAAATATTGCATTTCTTGTTCCAGTGTCTTCGACGAACCCACACTGTTCCTGTCCTATTTCCGTTCTGATTCTGCTGTGCGCGCTATCCATCAGAATATGGATACGTTCCGTTACTCTTACATAACATCAGTCCTCCTATATGGCAATGAAGGCAGTCTTCTCACAGATGAAGAGACTCGAAGCAACAGGAATGTGGATCTACAGAAGGATGCTGAGACTGAACATGTGAGCAACGACAAAGTTTTAGGAAAGATAGAAACAAACTTAGAATCGGAAAGAGAAAATTGAAATTTTCTGCGGCACATATGAGATTAGGGCAAGAAAAAAAAACGTAATCACTTGGCCCAAAATGTTTTGCTTGATTATTATGCTCTCACCATTTCAGTCGTTGTAACCACCGGCTTACTTGGGGTGTCCGTCGTCTAACAGAGAATTTTAAAACTAACCTCTTATTCATTCCACGTGGACAGACAGTTCTAGCCCCATGTTCCATGTTTAGGGGAAAATCAATTAATAGTCATCAGCCTTATTCCCGTTTATGTCGTTTGTCCGTTTATTCCACTGAACCAGAACGTGATTTTTTAACTTATTAATTTAAATCAAAAACGTAATTATTCACCTTTTATTCATTCCACGTGGACAGACAGTTCTTGCCCCATGTTCCATGTTTAGGGGATATCAATTGATAGTCATCAGCCTTATTCCCGTTTATGTCGTTTGTCCGTTTATTCCACTGAACCAGAACGTGATTTTTTAATTTATTAATTTAAATTAAATAAGAAAAAAGTTTTCGCTCTAAAATCTGGATTTCATTCGTATCAACCAAATATTTACTTTTTATAGGCATATATTGTTTTTTTTTTTATATACATACATTTTTTTAGGAATTATATTTTCTTTTATTAATCTGACATTTTTTAAATTTATTGCTTGAACGTTATTCTTAATGGATGCCAATATTTGTCTTTATTTATTTATTAAATAGTATAAAAACAGAGCATCTATTCAAAAGTGGGTATCCATTAAGAATAGCATTTAAGCAATAAATTAAAATACATATACTTGTAAAGTCTGTGATTTACGGTAAAACTTTTACGTTAGACAAAGAAATTTGAACCAAATATTAGTGTAATTCAAGGTTTATTTATATGTGCCAGCGTTAAAAAAGAAGAAAGAAAGAAAGATTATTAATTTTTCACTTGGATTTTCTTCTACAGCTACACATACTAAGAGCGTAAGTAAAAAACGTGAAGCAAAAATAAGACAACGGCGAGATTCGAACTCGCATCCAATTTGCAACAAGAAATCTCTATCTATAAAAGGCAGGATATGTGTGTGTAACGAATGCACGGCCGCAATTTTTCGACGGATTTGCACCAAAGTTTCCATGCTCATGCTCCACGTTAGCGGGAAGGCCAAGACCGACTTTGCATTTCCCAACTCCCATGCATAGTGGAAATAATCGATTTTTTCATGCTTCTACGGCAGTTTTCATGTAGTTTGCGGTCATTTTCTAGTGGCCAGAGTGAGCGCCTATAGCTGGCTGACACGAATAGGCAGGAAGATTCTATTGGCCAGCGTGAGAGCCAACAGCTGACTGACATGCTAGCATGCAAAAAAAAATCGATATCTGCATTCGTCACAAGTGGGAAAAATTTAAATCTGCATGTCACTTTACTCCAATTGGATCATTCGCTTGCTTAAACTCAACGTTGATTTTGATTCCGCAGAACTGGGTTGGGTGTGAAAAAATATTTGTTGTTAACATTCTTTTTTCATTCGGTTTTCCCAGTTATTAGTCCTTTTTTTAAAGCTGATCGTTTTGTGTTCATTTTTAGTTCTTTTTTCGTAAAAGATTTAATGTTTAGTATAGAGCTTAGAAAAAATTCGCAGTATGAGATAGGCAAGAAGTAAGGCATGTAGCAACATCAGCACAGCAAAAGGCGCTCCTTTAAAAACAAGAAAGGGCAAAAATATTTTAAGTCAAGTGATAGCGATTGCTGTATGAGTCGTACGATTTATGAATCAAGCACGGGCAACGCCTGGCCATGCTGGTAGTATTACTCTAAAACCCACAAGTAATCAAAACTCAAACCTATTCTTTATTTACAGCTAAAGATTAGTGAGGAATGCATTATAGGAAAAAGATTTAACAGCGATAACATTTCCACACTTTTGCTTATTAGACGTTAAATAACACCACTTAGCATTCTCCATAATTTAACTTGACTTTCAGTTACCCAGATATATATTTATGAGTGTTCTTAAATTTAAAAATTCTGACAAAATAACCCCATTTTTACTTTTGTTTGTAAATACTTGTTGCAGATTTTTAGTTATGTCTCAATTTTTACACACACACATGCATATTATATATATATATATATATATATAGATAGATAGATAGATACAAAATGAAGAGGTTATAATGGTTCCAACGAGAGAAAAGTGTGTATATTAAAAAGAAGAAAGGTACCGCAAACTTTTTTGGTTGTAAAGTGGATTTTTAAAAAAAATATTATTCTTTATTTTTCATAATTTTACAACACGTGTTTCTGGTCTCGCGAGGGTCTTCAGGTAAAGGGTGGAGATTTCCACATATTATTAAAAATAATTAATTTTTTTCCTTTATGTTTTTCAATGTTAAATATTCTCGATATCAGACATTCTCTGTTTTTGTGTTAGTGATTCGAATGTCTTTCTTGAAATGGCAGTGAAGAGTTCTGAGCGGCGAAGGGTCATAAAACAATTAAGGTTGGTTTGAGAAGTGATGGATTAGTTGTCGGTATCTTATCTTTTAATATATATATATATATATATATATATATATATATATATATATATATATATATATATATATATATCGGCTAAGAAATGTTTTCCTTTGTTTTTATTCACACACACATGTATCCATGTGTGTATATATATTTATATATACAAATATTAATGTATAATATATTAATAATATTATATACATTTTAGTTACTATATATATATATATATATATATATATATATATATATATATATATATATATATATATATATATGTATATATATATATATATATAAAAGTGTACACTGAAGTCAACACCCAGAGACGACGGTTTCTATCATACTAAACGCAATCCTCAGGTGTCATCTATCTGTAAAAACCGAGTGAAATTTTAATTGGCACGATAAATTAGTTAAACCGACTTTACTCATATCTGAGCAGACACAACAACACCTGAAATCATGTATTTGATGATGTGGGAATCCTAGCATATTGAATGTTAAGTCGGTCTTTAAAGATTTAACAAACACAAATATATATATATATATATATATATATATATATATATATATATATATATATATATATATATATATATATAAAAGTGGACATGGAAGTCAGCACTTAGAGGCGACAGTCTGTTTCATGCTAGTGCAATCGTTGGACGATTGCAATAGCATGAAACAGACTGTCGCCTCTAAGTGCTGACTTCCATGTCCACTTTTATATTTACACACGCTCTATCTCTGATATTGAGCACTTTATCCCATAAATATAGCACACTCTAAGACTATATTTCTTCATATATATATATATATATATATATATATATATATATATATATATATATATATATATATATATATATAAAGATCTTCTAAAAAAGAGCACACCCCCAAAGATCTAAAAACAAGAGTATACCGTGATGAAAATAGCCACAAAATTCATAAAAGCAAAGTTTTATCGTCAAAATGTTTATGTTTTGTTATGGTTTATTAAAAGGAAAGACCAAACTATTTTTTATTATTTTATTAAATTTTGCAATCTTTTCTCTCTTGTTCGAAATTTTGGTTAGAAATATTGTTTTTCTTGCATCAGCGACGGGACCAAAGATTGGTATAGGGATTTTTAGCGTCTTTTTTGGCGTTAACAATATATAGTTTTGGAAATAATTGCAAAAATCAAATAATTGTTGGATTTTAATGAAATTTTCAGGATTTATTTATAAATGAATGAAATGATTTTTTTAAATTTCTTCTCTTTAGAAAATAATTTGTTCTACATCCGTTACGCTCACTAATTTTTAGGAAATTTCAAGAAATTAAAATTTCATTCTCTTCATATATATATATATATATATATATATATATATATATATATATATATATTAGTTAAAAGCAGAAGTACTCCTTGGAGAATTTAATTCGTCAATTCGTTTTTGCCAAACAGAAACACCATTTACCGAAAATATCCTCTCAATCGTAAAATTAAAAAAATAAAAACTGATATTATTTAAGCTAATTTTTGATTTTTTATAAAAAAGATATATTATGGATATTAGTGAATTATGATATTTTTCATTTTGTTTTAATTTTAATTTAAAAAATATTAAGTTTTAAATCTTCTAAAATTCTGTATTAATTTCAGCCTTTCAGATGATATTATTATTAAGTGAAAAAAGTTAAAGGTATATTTACTAATCATAAATGGAAAAGCTTAATATAAACCATCAAACACTAATATTTTTAAAAAGTTTATATGTATAAATGTGCTAATTTTTATAAGTACGGGCGACCATGTATGATATTATTAGAAAATAATAACGATCACTATAGTTAATTTAAAGTCAGCATCTATAAAATCCAATAAAAAAATTAGATTATGGAGAAAAGTTCTTTAAATTTTAAGATTACTGAGTACTTAAAAATTATATAAAAAATGCGCTTACGTCATTTTCTTAGATTATGTTTTACAAATAAAGACTCCGTAGAACAATATGAAACCTATCATAAGGCTGTCAACACCCCAACGCACCTAACGTCGAGTTAAAAATACAGCTCCTGTCGGGTTAAAAATGTAGCGATATTTTAAACCCAAAGTATTTTTTTTCAAATCAGATTAATTATACTAGCTAATATTTCTCAAAGAAATTTTTAGGAAAGTATATTTTATATATTTTTTTTAATAAAGTGAATTACATTGCGATATAAGACGACTAAAAAAAGGCGCTAATCAGTTATTTTAGCAAAACTAAAAATTTCCTGCCAGTCAGCTGAAGAATATAAAAAAAATTCCTGTGGAATATTCACTTGTATATGCGCGCGTCAATAGATAAGTGCGTATCATTTGCAGTGAAAATTGCTTCCTGCATTGAGATTATAGTCATAGCACTGTTTTTTTTTTATCGGTACGATAGCTTTTTTTAATATCCAAATCACTAACGAATACACACATTAATGTAAAATATAAAACACGCATATATACATGCATACTTACACATACACATATGCAAAGTGAGGGAGAAGGTTTCATATATTATCAATAAATTTCTCACATACGAGTGGGTACTGAAAATTTCACCGCAAAACAAAAATGCCATCTCAAGAATACCTAATCTTTGGTCAGATGGGTTGTAAAATTTTACGCAACTCTCCTATATATATTTACAGCAATTACGTACATGTTCTAATATAACAGTGTATAATATATATATATATATATATATATATATATATATATATATATATATATATATATATATAGCTGTAACTTATCTTTCGAGTGTCCCAACTAACGATACGAGCCGTCTATTGGCCGATTTTTGCTTTGAGTTGAGAGCTAAAATCCGGGTTAAGAGCCAGCATCATATAACCCACCGCTAGTTGACGCAGCAAACGCTACCGTGAGCGCCGCAACATCCACCCGGTACCCCGTGTCTCATTGTTCACTTTAGGCAGTTATATCCTAGTGGGAGCATTAGTGTTGTGCTCGCATGTGTCCTTGCAGTTATTTTGCAAAACTTCGTTTTCCTAGCACGGGCCCGAAGATAGTGCAAAGGACAGTGCTAAGAAGAAACTGAAAAAACAAAACAAGAAATGATCGAAAAACATAACCAAGCAGTACGAGCGTGGCACTTATACGATCTGCACCATACCGAAGCAGAAGGCTTCGATAAAGGCTAATAACGTAGATATGAAGGCAGCAGAGGATTACCGCAAAACCTTTCCGGCAATTATAGCAGCCGAAGGATACATTCGCCAGCGAGTCTTCAACTGCGATGAGACTGGACTTTTGGGCGAGAAAATGACAAGGACGACTTATATAACGACAGGGGAGAAGAGGTTGGCAAACTTCAGGTCCATGAAGGATAAGCAATGTCCGCCAATGCGAACGGCGACTGCAACATTAAGCCACAGTTCGTTTATCATTCGGAAAAACCCAGAGCCTTTAAGTCACATAATTTATTTATTTTATATTTATTTTGAACCGGCCTGCATATTCGAGAAATCTTTAAAGAAAAATATTCGCTCTCCGGTAGGATTCGAACCTGCGTTCCCCTATCAGGAGAAACCTTTGTTAAATCCGACATGCTTTAGAACGACTCTTTGTGTTAAGCGTTGCATGGAATTTCCAACTGATATGGACCTACCAGACAGTCACCTACAATTCCAGCCCACGTACTAATCTTAAATAGATGCTGGTGTCTAGCCTGTATTGTACCATGGTGATTCCGATCTACCCACATGTTGCCTCATTCGTAAACAAGACTGAAGAGACAAACAACGGATCGGAAATTATTTACACTGTTTACTTTCTCCGGACTATTAACTGGATATAACTGAGACATCCAGAAGAGGCATGGCACGTGAAACTAGAACAACCTGTTCGACATTTCAATTACCTGAAGAAGGCCGGCTGAAACGTTGTGGATATGGCAATGAAGATGAAGATAACAGTCCGAATAATGTAAATAAACATAAGAACCTATCTCTCAGATATAGACAGACAATAAAATTTTTAGAAGAATATAGACTACAAAGAAACTACTGCTAACTGCCGGATTCGGAATGGTGAAATTAGGGAGACACATAATGAGGAAATAAGGTTTGTCGAATGTGGCACACACAAGGCGCTTCAAAGGCAGGATAAGCAGAGGATAGTAGCGAGAAACCTACTTGACAAGTTTTAGTTAATGAATGGGAAAAAAATACTATGATCTTCTTTAAGTGCCGTGTCCCCTCAGGGCGTAGGCAATCATGGCTCTCCACAACTTCCTATCCTTCGTAGCTCTTAATAAATTTTGTCTTTTTACTATTTCTCCTAAACCGTGTTTCGCTATCCATTCACTAAAACATACTAAGTATGCGTTGTTTCCTTTTGTCCCACTAGGCGTCAATCTGTCCTGTGGGTATCAGATTTTCCAAGCCCTCTTCCCTCATTATGTTCTCTAGAAATTACAACTGGCTATTCCTGATGTTAAGTATAAGTGTCCATTTTGTTTTCACTTTCTCTAAAGATTCGTCGTTGCTCTCATATTCGGTCCATGGTATTCTCAGCATCCTTCTGTAGAACCACATTTCTCTTGCTTCAAGTCCCTTTTTCATCTTTGAGAAGACAAAGCGGAATTGTAAAGAAGTAAGATTACTCTGAGTAATAAAACAATCTCTATTTTGCACCAATATTTTTAATAGGAGGCAAGCTCAATCAGGCGATACGTGACTGGCTAGGCAGATTTTTTTCCTCCGCGGTAGGTTATTATTTCATTCTGCGGTAAACCAGTTGCCACCCAAGGCTATAGAATCCCGTCTGTCCAGCTATTTACCCATAGCCGGGAGGAGAAGAGGAGGATTCACACCTTTTCCAAGTGAAGTGAATGCAATTGATTCGACTGGAATTCGATCCCGAATTTCCAATTCCTCAATCCGAACCGCTATCCATTACTCCACTTTGGGTTCAAGGACTAGATTTGAAAAATATCCAGTCAAAAACGTGTATTTTTTATCAACACTTGAACTTTGCTAATTAACACCAGTGGGAAATTAACACCAGTGACGTCGGGTGTGGGGGAATATATGTGAGTGTTTGCACGCGCGTCTCTGTGTTTATTACAGATGTATGTGTATGTGTATGTGTATGTGTATGTGTGTGTGTGTGTGTGTGTGTTGTCCCTTAGCTGACAGTCCTAAATACAAAATAAAGAATATGCGTTTTTTTCCTTTTGTTTTTCTTCACTTAATTTTACATTTTCTTTCACTCTGTCTTTCATTCGGAACGATTTTTTCCTCTTCACCCACTTTATATACATAACTTTAATTAAACATTACTTTTTTTCTTCTTTTTCTCGTTTTTATAGCTCGAAACCTTCATACTCCTTCGTTTCTTCTTCTTCTACTTCTCCTCCTCCTCCTTCTTTTTCTCCTCTTTCTTCTTCTTCTTCTTCTTCTTCTTCTTCTTCTTCTTCTTCTTCTTCTTCTTCTTCTTCTTCTTCTTATTATTATTATTATTATTATTATTATTATTATTATTATATGTAAAGAAAAAAAAATTAAATTAAAATTTCAGCGTCTGATGAAGTCATAATACAAAACACGTCTTCCGAAAAGTTTTTCCCACTTTGTCATAGATTTTCCTAAATATATATATATTAATAATTTATATATATATATATATATATATATATATATATATATATATATATATATATATATATATATGTATATAAAATATATTTAGATATCATTTTCCCTTACTGTATATAATAATTTTAATAATAATTTACACTGAATTATTTTAAGTTAAAATTAAAAAGACTTTATAGCGTGGAATCCTGCCCTGAAGAGGAAAAGTCACGCTGTACATTTTACATCCCAAGATCTTAATAGACTCCGAGCGTTTTACAGTGAGATTGCATAAAAAGTGTTCTATTGAACCTGCAGTTTATTATCTGCTTGTCTCACTTATCAGGTATTCACTGAATATATTTATCAGATTATTCATATCTTAATGACATGATTTTAAACGTAAGTTCTCGCTTTTTCTTTTAAATCCTTAACAATAACAAAAGCCAGACATCTTCACCATTAACGGAAGTGGATACGATAACAAACATATATCCGTTTTACGTCAGATGTGGAGACTGACCAATCGGCTTTTTGGGGAATTGGGTGTTTTTTTATGCTTTGTGACTTTGTCTTGTCCTTCTAACCGAAACGTTTTATCGTTATTTTCAGGTAACGCTTAGTCAGAAAAACACTAACGTCTTTTTTGTTTTCACACATACTTGCGCCAGCTCTTGTATTTTCTATATGTGAGTACTCCCATAGAAATGCTAATTTTTTAAATAGCGCTAACATACACAGACACATACGCATATATATATATATATATATATGAAAAACGAGTCGAAATGCTATGGTGTGCAATGCGTAGTGCGAGGCATATCATGGCATAGACACCCATCTCTCCATCTCAATTTAACTTTTGAAAACCGGAAAAGTTACCCCAAATAAAAATTTTAAATACTCCAGTTGTATTTTCAACTTAGTTAACCTATATTTGTTAGCAGGGTGGAATATATAAAAGACTTTTTCACACACACCCATACACACACACACACACACACACACACACATATATATATATATATATATATATATATATATATATATATATATATATATATATATATATATATATCATAATAAGAAGACGGAGACTTTAATTGCCCATTTCATTCATAATTTTTATTTCGTGAACACCGAGATGTTCATCTCTTCAGAACGAAAACCTTATCCGCAAATCGAGCTTGCGGAGAAGGTTTTCGGTGTTCACGAAATAAAAATTATAAATGAAATCGATAATTAAAGTCTCCGTCTTCTTATTATCATTTTAATGCTCTGTTGGCTACATTGAGCTCTCCCAGGATTTATATCCTTCTCGGAATTATCAGTCAGAAACTGGTAAAACATAATTATTTTACCTCAAGCAAAGTGTTACAAGCCTCTAAGATGCAAGGGGTTGCTGAACAGAAAAAAAAACCAGAGAGTACAAGAAAAGAATATGATGACGACAGACATTTAAATTTTTGAAGATCGTATTTGAGAGGAAAGCAGCATACCGGAAGGGATCTGCCTAAGCTACAAATACGGGAGAAGGAAAGATTAGCATAGAATTTACGGTTATAAGCAGCAATTTCAATCGTTAAATTATGAGAACCAGCTGTTAATTTAATGCTGCGCTTAAATTGGTATGTCGAGCGACCAAATATGAAAGGGCATCAGAACAACTAACGTGAATATATTTATAGAAACGACCCAGGAAACTCTGTTAGAGGTGGGGAGGGAGTGACTGAAGCCAATATGACAGCTCAGGTCATATAACATTGGAGACTCTTGTTATGATTTTGTTAAGAATCTCTAGATAGATAGCTGAAGCACCAGACCATATGTGATGGCAATATTCGATGCTCGCATATATATATATATATATATATATATATATATATATATATATATATATATATATATATATATTGATGTGGACCCGAAGTAGGGGCCACGGAAGGAAAACACGGAACACGGGTTAGAGGTAAGAAAGATATATTAAACAGAAAAGTTACAAAGAATAGTGTAAGCAGAGCTTACTATCCAGTGGTTTCCGATATTGGTATCGTACACGGTTGCGCATTACTGGTGCTACTATATTTAACAACCCCCCCACACACACACACGGGTCGAATGTGGCACAAGGCCGGTTTAACGTGGGCTTACCGAGCCCGTAGGCTCGGCCAAAAATATGCCCATTTACAACCCGTATACACGAGTTCAGGGACTGTCTACCGCCCCGGACGAAACTTTGCCCTGCGACAAAGCCTCGTCCGAGTTCCTCTCTGCCAAACAGAGAGTTCGACAGCAGAGCACCATTACTGGTGCTACTCTCCATGATACTACCATTCACATAATAATATAGTACTGGGAGAGTCCATGATGTAGGGAAGTATCGGTCTCACAACATATATATATATATATATATATATATATACTCTCCATGCAACCACATATATATATGCAACCGCATATATATATATATATATATATATATATATATATATATATATATATAAGCGGTTGCATATATAAATGCGTTTGCATATATACATATATATATATATATGCTTGCACGAAGAGTTGTCTGTGACCTTAGGTTTCACGCTTTCGCGTTCGACCACAAGTATGATTGTGAGCATGTTTAGCGGCGCAAACAGCCGACCTGAAAAACATCAAATCCACCCCTACCTGTCCCATACTAAGAGAACATTACTAAATGAAACACTACAATCTGACCACCGAAATAGACAGAATGAATATTGCGTGCATATGGGTGCTCGAGCGTATCAATGTGTAACTGCGCCTAATCCAAAATTATGAATATGGGTGTGTCTATGTATGAACTAACATGTATACATTTGTATGTAAATGTGTCTATGTATATGTGCGTGGCATCCAAAACAAACACAGAAGAAAATTACCCCCTTCCCACCACCACACATAAATAATCAAACACAAATAAAGCATAAATAGATCCATTTTTGAAAAAATGAACCAGTTTGTCTGAAGATCGCGAAAGCGTGAAACCTAAGATCACAAACAACTCTCCACGCAACCGCCTATGTTATCTTTATCACGGATATTGAGCCCTTCCCACTAATATAGCACGCACACACACACACACACACACACACACACACACACACACACACACATATATATATATATATATATATATATATATATATATATATATATATATATATATATATATATATATATATATATATATATATAATGTGGTACGTGTTGAATATCACAATTGTAAAAAAGACTTCTTTCGGTTTACACTTTCGATGTCTAATTATTACCTGGATTTTAAAAAAACTTAACTATTTAGAAAATTTTCGCTCTCCGACAGGAATCGAACCTGTATCCTATACGGAACCATCATTTAAGGCACATCACGCGAAATGATGGTTCCGTATAGGATACAGGTTCGATTCCTGTCGGAGAGCGAAAATTTTCTATGAAAATTTCTCGGACATGTTATTTAATACTGTTTATTATAAAACAGAGCATTTGCTTAAATACTTGTATCTATAAAAGAAAGTTAAACATAATATAAATGCCTTTTTAATAAATTGTCGGACTATGTCCAATTCTAAAATATATGACGTCATTTGTTTACATTTGATACGCTAGAGCAGATATGAATAGAAGAGATTCATGGAAGATTTAAGTTTAAAGATAGTGAAATCGACCTTGCTAACCAGACGCTCATCTGTGGCCGAACGGTTAAGGCACATCACGCGAAATGATGGTTCCGTATAGGATACAGGTTCGATTCCTGTCGGAGAGCGAAAATTTTCTATGAAAATTTCCTTGACATTCAGGCCGGTAAATGTTATTTAATACTGTTTATTATAAAACAGAGCATTTGCTTAAATACATGTATCTATAAAAAGAACGTTAAACATAATATAAATGTCTTTAAATAAATTGTCGGACTGTGTCCAATTCTAATATATATATATATCTTAGATTGCCCTGGATTGGATCCAAGTGAGAAAGCATAATTAGGCAGATTTCAGCTAATGTTCGCCGATGTTTATTCTCGGCTGAGGGCCTTATAGTTTTCCAAACCCGGCCTATGTTTCGTTCTGCATGCAAGGATGCACTCCCTCCCCATCAAATTAATTGTATTGTTTACAAATATATTTGTAGTTGTGGTGCTGACTATATAGGGAGAACTACTCAACGCTTGGACATGACAATTAAACAGCATATTCCCACCAAGATCAGGAATCACACCTTATCTTTGAATGGACGTGCCCCAAATACCTATATATATATATATATATATATATATATATATATATATATATATATATATATATATATATATATATATATATATATGAGTAAAAATATATTATATTAAGAGACCTTGTCTTCTATGTCCGTGTCCTTTCTGGGCGAGTTTGAACTTAGCTCTCCACAACTCCCTATCCTTTGGAGCTCTTAGCCATATTTGTCGTTTTAGTATCCCCCCGCACCCTCTTCTTCTATCCATTTGCATAAGTGCGTTATATAGGTTACTTGTTGATTTCCTCTGTCCCTCTAGTCTTCAATGTCCTATGAGTCAGATTTTCGAAGCCTTCTTTCCTAGTTACATCATTCTCTTTCTGATTGTAAGTTTAAGCGTCCTTTTTGTTCTTGCTTTCCTTAAATCTCTATCGTTGCCTCCATGCCTCGACCATGATATTCTCAGTATCAAGTTTCCTCTTTATGAAAACTATATTTTATGCCCAAAGGACTTTATAGGAAGGTAATCCTGAAATGATTTTTCGAAAATAACTGATATGCTAATAATACGGCACTATGAAAATATAAAATGAAGTCAAAAACATCACCACTAATATAAAATGGAAAATTATAGGAAAGGAAATCATAGGGAATCATAGGAAAGGAAATCATAGATCATAGGAAGGAAACAATTAGAAAATCATAGGAAGGGCACAATTATTGCAATGCCAATAGCAAAATCTGACAATTATTGTGGCAAGAAAATTTTAAAAAAAAATCAGTTTGAAAATTAAAAGAAATTATTAAATAAAAGAAATAAAATCCGGAGCAAATGCGGTAATGAAAACAAACAGGTATTTTATTTACATTATTTGTACTGTTATCCTCATCTTCATTGCCATATTCCCAACGTTTCGGTCGCTGTACGCTCGAGACGAACCCTTTATTTCGCTCACCGGAGTATGGCAATGAAGATGAGGATAACAGTTCGAATAATGTAACTAATCATAATACCTCATCTCAGAGATATAGACATAAAAACAGGTACCTTGTCATATAAAATCATGTTAAAAATTATAATAAAAAATACCTTTACTGTTTTATTTTCTATTCATTGCTATTTTTTATTTTCTATTTTATTGAATTCTAGCAGAATGTTCGCTATGGTTCCTAAGGATGGGCTTTGTAAGAAAAATATCAGCGTATGGATTTGTCCCATTGAATCTGTTTTTTATTATCCGCTTACATCTCTAATCAGAGATCATGCTTTTTGGACTTAATCTTCGCTTTTTCGCCGAAAAACTAACTTTTTTGACGTTTATTCCGGAAAAAATACCTGGCGTTTGTTTTGGTATTTTATTCTCACACGGTTGAATAAAGATAAAAATAATATCTTTTTTTTTTTATCATTTCACCTAAAGGAAGGCGAGCATGCCACTAACACGCAATGGAGTTACTGGGAGTGAAAGAAAATGAGAATTCATTAGTGAAGAGAGAGGACAATAAAAGAACAGAGTTCAGGATGACAGAATATTGCGACATTTAAACTTTTGAATTTTGTAATGGCAGGGAAGCAAAAAAACCGGAAGTGCAAGAAAAAACCCCGGAAGTGCAAGAAAAAGAAAATGTTGATGGGCTATAGTATGTTATAGTAACCGATCACAGGGGTAATTTGATGTTGTGTAATGATTAGTAAGATTCTCTCGATAGATCAATTGCGACTGAGTAGGGAGTTTGATCCTAACTGTGTGTGCTATACTAACGAGTTTCTTCCATATCTTAGTAAATCTCTGTATGTCGTTGATTCCAAACTTAACTTATATATATATATATATATATATATATATATATATATATATATATATATATATATATATATATATATATATATATACCGGGTGTAACAGCAAAATTGTCTAAATCGTGTAACAACATGGGATAATTGTCCATTCCATAAAAAAGGTTTAATATCTTTAAAAAAAAACGAGTTTCTTTTTTGCGGGTTTTTAGATGAGATGTTTAGCCATCTTGACGCCATTAGTCGTAAGAATTAAGGAAAAATCCTTTGAGTTATTTAACTAGAAATAGAACAAGTTAAGATCCGTTTGTGTCATTCCCACCATCTTCTAAACTGAGCAATGGTGAGAGGAAAAAGTCTTTCAGGCCTTCAGTAATGTTACCAGCATTCATACTCTCCTTCCATCTCCAAAGTCCATTCAAGAACCACCAAGAGAATGGTGAATAAGTTTACAAAAGTGGGAGCAGTAGAGAACTGGATTAGGAGGTCACAACAGAAAGAGAAGATCATCATTTCAACTTAGAGCTAACAAGATCAATTAGAAAAGATCCAACTCAATCCATAAGACGTTTGGCACGTGAATGAGGAGTTTTAGCTATGATAGTCCAAGGAGCAATGAAAAAAATACTTGAAAATGAAATCGTACCTGAAACGTGCGAGGAACATTTTACTCCAGTTCAGAAGGTTAGAAGGTTAGAGAAGTCGAAGATCATCGTGAATAAGTTGGAAAATTATCTTGGAATAATAAATATATATTTGAACTTTATTTCAATCCTTCATGAGCTTCCGATCCTTTGCTATGATTAATTCATTTTCGTTTATGATCGATTTCATCACGATTCTTCTGTTAAGAGAGTAATTATACATTCTTATTGCTCAAAGTAGAGTCCAATAGTGTTATAAAGACCTTGCAGAATTCTAGTAAAATATCTGTAATCATTTCTAAGATACAACCGTTCAGGGCTTAATCTAACAATTGGACAATTTTGCTGCTACACTATTTAGACAATTTTGCTGTTACACCCGGATATGTGTGTGTGTGTGTGTGTGTGTGTGTGTGTGTGTGTGTGTGTGTGTGATGCTAGCGTTCATGGATTTCCGCATCTTCTTTTGGTTCATCATGTGCGAAAAATATTGGATTGCTTACCCGTTGCCCACTCCACGGTTTGGAATTCAATGTTCTACTTCTCCTAGACCCAATAATAGAGAGCCCAGTGTACCGTGCTATTTAATTCGTTATATATACATATATATTTAACCCGTTATATATATATATATATATATATATATATATATATATATATATATATATATATATATATATATATATATACAGAAATATAGTTTTAAAGTGTGCTATATTTATGGGGTAAAGTGCTCAATATCAGAGATAGAGCGTGTGTAAATATAAAAGTGGACATGGAAGTCAGCACTTAGAGGCGACAGTCTGTTTCATGCTAGTGCAATCGTCAGGCGACTGACGATTGCACTAGCATGAAACAGACTGTCGCCTCTAAGTGCTGACTTCCATGTCCACTTTTATATTTATATATATATATATATATATATATATATATATATATTTAACCCGTTATATGTATATATATATATATATATATGAGAATTATTAAAGACCATAATAAAATTATTATTCATTGACTTTGACCGTGGAGGTGCATATAACGTAACGTTTATATGTAGGGAATCATCAAGTGAAATATAAGGGAAATTCTTCATTGGTTAAAATGTATCTGTTAATTATAAATATATTATAAATATATTAAGAATCATATCATCTAAATTAAATAATATCTATCTTTATTCTTTGATACATTTTTCATGGATCTGAAGTCTTTTTTTAAAATTTTATTTCGCCAATTATATTGTATAGCCTATGCTATATAGCGAATTATTAACGGGCAACTCATACATACTAATACAAAATTCATCAATATGTGACGTAATTGCAATTTGACCACACAAAGTTAGTCTACGGGACAAGGTAGTAATTTCATGATTACCAATAATATAATATCCTCTTGAATTTTTATCAGCTTAAATATTATCATCTGTTACTAATTTTCGAATAGTAATTCATTTTAATTTCAGGTGCTTTTCAACACAACTATCCAGGCAGTCGTATCTCGTTCGCCTCGGGTAGCCATCTTACACTTTTCGCATTTTTACCCATTTGAACTACACAATCTTGCCGGATGACAAGAGATTAAGAATATAAAATAAGTCCTTATTTTTCCTAATTGGGCAGCACCGCTATATTTACTGAAATTTCTCGAAAATAATATGCATTTTTTTACTGTAAATTACTATGCGTATTATAAATATGATTAAACAAAAAAGATTTTTTTGTTATTGATTTATACTGATAAATACGTACTTGTTCCAAAATGAGAAAGATATTATCCCAATTTTCATTTTAAATCCAATAATAATAATTGTAACATTTTTGTCAATAAATTTATGTTTATCAGTAACGACATTTTTTATTTCGCAAAAAAATAAAAAACCTATAAAAAGGCCAATTTCGAAGAACTTATGGAATATCCACTTGATCGTCTTTCTTTCACAAATTCAACTAAACTTTGTTCCATATCTGGATATTGAGCTTTTCTTCCTCTACCTATAGCTTTGGCACTTGATTTACAGTTTTTTTAGTTCATTTTTATCCTTTCTCCATAAACGAATGTTAGCCTCATTCAACTCATATTCTCTAGCTGCAGCTCTTTCCTATTCTTTCTGCTAATTCTATTACTTTTTGTTTTGACGACATTTTGGCGGCAAAATAAAATGATATATTTATCGGGAAAACCGCGGGTAATTTTCAGCATTAGCCGCTTTGTTTCGATTTTATTCTTAATGTCAAGGTCGACAAAATGTCTTCGTAATTATTATTATTTTTTTTGACAAAATTTATAGATGCGTATTATACATAGCTATAGATATATTTCTTAATTTTTGGATCATTTATTGGTATGCGTATTATTTATGGGTCCGTATTATTTTCAAAAAACTATTGATTTATTAATCTGCACCTATTGTATTACGAGTAATAGATAGCTTATTCCCAAATTCTCGCTTGACGAGGACGCGTGACCAAACACTTCAATTCAACTTAATTTCAAAAATTATATTAGGGGTCTTGGCTCTCGCTTTTGAAACATGAGAACTCTTATGTAGCGAAGGAATCATATTTTTTTTTTTTAAATATTATAATATAAGCTCTACTTCTGTATGGAGCACTGTCTTTTTAAAAATAAAAGCAAAAATACTAAGAAACTCCGGATTATTTACCTAACGTGTTCTTTCCTATTTTTCTGTATACCGGCACACACACACACACACACACACACACACACACACACACACACACACACACACATATATATATATATATATTGTCGGATTGGAATTAAAATCCATTGTTTCCTGAGAAATATTTATGTTTCGGATACGAAAATAAAGTTAGGAGATACGAACTTCAAGTAGATTTGAACGAGGGATACGCAGTGGTTTCCTCTACAAGGGTGTAGGGAGATGCACACTCTCTTTATTAAGTTTCTCGAGTGCATAGACCGGTAGACCAGGGAGTACTTTCTGTTTGAATTTATGGAATGAGGGTTTATCGTTATTTACATTATTTATATTCAGATTATTGTCCTTATCTTTGCTGTTGATATCACAGTCTAGCTCCGTAAATTAAATAAAGGATTCAGTTCAGAATTCCCTGTAAGTTACCCAGATCGATATACACCTGAGGAAGGCCGGAGAGCACAACGGTGGAAACATTATGATAACAACACGAAAGACAAGGACAATAGTCCAAATGGAAACAGTATAATTCATACTGTTTAAAAACAAAACGAAACAAGGCGTCTACACAAACACGTACATTCACTAAATATAACGTCTAAAGTAATAAGAAACATATGCGTATGTGTATGTGTGTGTATGCGCCTATGTTGTTATATTGAATATTTGTTTGTTACACGTATAAATATTTAGTTAATCGGCTTTATTCATGGGACGAACAGAAGTGCACATTGAACTGGGGCACTGGTTTCGTTCTGAAGTAAAAAAACTGTAACAAGTCAAATTTTTAGAACGATGAGGGCACCAGAATCCAGGGATTATTTTGTCAAAGTTATAATTCTGTGGGCGCTGCATGGATTGCAGGAAGCCATTACCAATAGCATTGTAGACATCAACTCGCCCTCAACGTGGGAAGTTCCCATCCACTTCCTCCTAAACGATCTCATTAAACACAAAATGACACATTATAGCTTTTTTTATATCCTTAATACACTGTATTCTTGGATATATACTTTCATATATATATATATATATATATATATATATATATAAAAAGAAAGAACAGTAAGATATAAAATCCGTTGTTCTTATAGATATTTTTATTTTTACACAATAGTGCTCAATGCAAATTTACAGAGCATTAATATTATAAATTAATTGATTTAATAGTGCTCAATGTAATATATATATATATATATATATATATAAGAAGAAATATAGTTTCAAGTTATGCTATAGTTATTGGGTAAAGTGGACAAGATAAAGAGATAAAGCGTATTTAGATATAAAGTAGACATTGAGGTCAACACTCAGAGGCGACAGTGTATTTCATGCTCAAGAGTCAAGCATGAAGCAATCTGTCGCCTCTGATTGTTTACTCCAGTGTCCACTCATATATATATATATATATATATATATATATATATATATATATATATATATGTATGTATGTATAATTCCCAAATTACTAGATTTATTAAATTATATGCCGCAGGGGACAAAAATAACCCCAAAAGTCCAACTTCATTTTACGTCTTGTTGAAGGGCAAAAGTTTGTCCAAAAATTACGATATATATAAGGTGTATTTACGGAGTAAGAAAAAATATATAATTAAACTTGCACTTTCTTGCCCACAAAAAAAAATGGTGTGTCAAAAGGACATTATTTATTTTAACTCCCTTCACTCTTCGGTAATGTTTATTGTTTTAAAAAAAGGAGTGATTAGAATTGGAATAAAACCTAAGCATATGAAAATGAATTTATACACTTTCTTTGTTCTTGAGAATTGATAACAAAAATAATAAACACTATTTATTCATTAGATTAGATTCACTATTTATCAATTATATTTTTTATTTGAATGGCTGAGAATACATCGGCTAATTATCAATTGATTCGAACTTTATAAAATGGTAAATAATAAGGATTTCTTCATAATTGATTCACATATTTTAATAATTTAGTAAATTCATGAATAAAAATATATTCATATTTATTTCTTTATAAATTGCTAAATGATAAATATTGCATTGCATTAGTTTTAATTGTATTATGTTTGTGAATGCTGTAAATATAAAATTATTCTTGTAAATAAACAATCTAATAAATAAATAGCCTTTAATATTTTTCTTGTATATTCTCAAGAACAAATAAATGTACAAATTCATATTAATCATATGTTTAGATTTTATTAGGATTCTAATAATCGAATTTTAAAACAATAAACATTACGAAACAGTGAAGGTAGTTAAAATAATAACGGTGTCAAGGTAAAAACGGCAATTTTGATATTCCGTTTTTTTTTTAACAAATGTTTAAGCTAGTGTGCGTGTATATATATATATATATATATATATATATATATATATATATATATATATATATATATATATATATATATATTGTCAAACTGTTTCGCTGTATCACAGTTCATCAGGGTGGATAGGATCGAAAGCTGGGATGGAAACCCGACTGATTCGGCAACAGTCGGAGATTTCCCCACCAAGCCATCGTACGTACTTATTCTGTGAATAAACACTCCAATAAGTGCTCAGTTCGGGAAGAGCTTGTAATATTAATAGTATTAGTCATTGCTTACAAATTCACACTTATCTCCCAAGAGTGCACAACCGAATTTAAGTTTTTCGGGTGCCTATATATTGTCATCTACAGATAGACTGTTTAGCTCATCAGTGTTGCTCGACATCCCATTGCTTCAAGTTGCGATCGAAACCCGACTGATTTGGCAACACGGTTGAAGGAAAGGCGAATTTTTACGTCCTTATTCTGTGAATAAATATGCCGAATATATGAAACTATACTACGGTGATATAAGTATTCACACACACACACACACACACACACACACACACACACACACACACACACATATATATATATATATATATATATATATATATATATATATATATATATATATATATATATACTTAACTGTCGGTATTTTCATGACAAATGTTCAGACGTGCTACATTCTTCAGTGCCTCCTGTTCAAACATTCACAGTTCCGACACGGGGTTGAATCATTTCCTTCTTATTCCATTGTTAAAGCAAAAATTCCTTTCAGACAGCTTATTTCATCGAACTGTTATTTTATAGTACAGGCACTGAAGAAAATGCTTCGTCGGGCATTATGATTTTAACCTCTTCAAGTCTAGCATTAATTATCTTAAAGCTTTGGTCGGTGTGTCGTAAGCGATTGCACTCTAGAAAATGCCATTCTTAAATTCTACCTCGTTTACACAAGCAACTATAAATTGCTTAAAAGAAAAACATACTCTTATCGCAACATTACAGAATACAACTTCCTATAGCAATAGAGATGATCCTAATTACGTTGTAATGGAGATGAAAATTTGAAAGTACGTATATTCCTTGTCTTTCTACAAGTAAACGATTCCCAAATGATCTATGTTGACAATCTTGGGGTGATATTTTTCTCTCATCTGTGTCGAGGGGTTCCCGTGTGTGAGAAAATATGAGAAAAAGATAATATTATTAAGGCGAGAGTACAATAAAAGAGCAGGTATTAAGAAGACAGAAAATAAAACTTGGCGTTGCATTTAATTTTTCAAGCTCAAAGTTGACTGGAAAGGAAGAAGCCGGAACAGAGTTCCACAAGCGAGAAGTACGATAGAAGAAATTGTTACCATAAAACTAACGGTTAGATCTATCCACGTCAACTGTAAAATGATGAGACCTTGCTACCCATCTAAAACTGCGCTTCGAGGAAGGCTCATCAAAACAATTTCCATTAAAGTATTTATAGAAAAGGCACAGGGAAGCTACTTCCCGACGGTGGGAAAGTGACAGATGCCGAGATACCAGGCCAGGACCAATAACATTGCAGATTCTTATTGTGAGAAAAGAAATTGTTACCATAGAACGTACAATTATATCTTGCCATTTCAACTGTAAAATGACGAGACCTAGCCGCCAATCTAGCAGTACGCTTAAACTCATAAAGTCTAGGTAAGACAAGTAGGAAGTGCATCAGAGCAATTACCAAAAATATATTTATAGAAAAGGAACAGCGAATCTAAGTACCTGAAGCCGAGATGCGAGGTCAGGACATTGCAGATTCTTCTTTTTATTTTCCTCAAGAATCTCTAGATACATCGCAAGAGCCCCAGACCAGATGTGACTGCATCATTCAATGCATGGACCTGTAAATGTGTAAGATAGATTCTGACGATAAAGATTGTCTCGCACGACACAGTGAACCATTAGTGTTACATCCATTACGTAAAAGTTTTGTTTCACTGGTGGCAAATGACCGAAGAAATTGTGATATTGTATTGAGAGGATTTTAAGAAATATTCACTCACTCAAATTCTGTAGATTCCACTGAGGAATATGGGGCCACAATCTTCAACACGCTAGGCGCTGATGCTGTCGTTTCTGTAGCAAGTAGGTTTTTCCCTGATGGAGATGCTAACCTCAAGCCAAAATGATTTTGAATTCAGTGTTGACCTTCTGCCTTACTGGTTGCAAACCAAGATTAAAAATCTCTGTTTGCTCTATTATTTAACCCATATCTGTTGAGGAATGGGGGGGGAGATGATTTCAAACCTTCCAAAAGCGCATTTGGACAAAAGTGAATATAATCTTATATTCGAACTTGACCCGACGGTTTCTCGTCTCATGCCGCTAACCATTGTACCACCTGCACATCCTGCTTCGAGATGCTTTTAAGGAAGAAGATTTAAATAAAGCATAGCGCTTGGTATCCGCGTTTTAGACATGGTGAAATGTCACTTCAAGTCCAGCCACGATCTGGTCGACTTTCATCAAGCCGAAATGATGAAAACTTTTTAAAAACCTTTGCTAAACATTCACAAAAGATTGTCGTCAGACCATTGATGAAATATATTTGACCTATATGTTGTAATTGATGAGACTGAATGTTTGTGGGATATATTAAACGCGTTTACGCATAATTCAGTCATAGTTCATTCTTAGAGGATGAAAAATGAAAAAAAAAGACATGAGTTTGAATGTGTGACTCAATCTGACTGGGGAAAAAACTGGAAATGACCCACAGTATATTTCCAAAGCTATTGCCGGATATTTGTCTTGGTGCTATGATTGAGACTCGAAAATGAAACAATTATTGATCCAAGGGGAAAAAAAACCTCATTCACTATGATCCAACAAGTTACTGCATATACAGTTGTTGCAGCATATATACGAAGGATAATGGGTATCCCAGCATTCCCATAAATACATTAGTGAATACTGTACGTGGTCTGCAGTTGGAGATTCGTCTCCAGCTGTGCTGGTCAAACTCTCTACCTTTGGGGAGAGAGGATCCCCAGACAAAGCTATGTCGAAGGGCAGAATCTCGTCTCGGGAAACGGCTACCAGACCCTGTTTTATACGCGATCTATGGGGAATTTTTGGCCGTGAGGCGGTTGGTAGATATCCTCCAGTTGGAAATTCGTCTCCAGCTGTGCTGGTCAAACTCCCTAAATCCGGGCAGAGAGGATCCCCAGACAAGGCTATGTCGAAGGGCAGAGCCTCATCTCGAGAAACAG
>OZ038478.1:91613505-91636005 GCA_964036315.1 Acanthosepion esculentum
AAATGCTCAAAACACTTTCTAGACAGAAACATCAACAATTTTGAACAAACTCAAAGAAATGATAAAAGGACACATGATGACTTAGATGAAAATTTCAAACTTAGTAGGGAGTAGATATTTACCGTGTTACCTCTTAGACCAGCAGTAGCTAAAAGAACACTTGGTAGTTACCTCACACTTAAGAGATCACGTGGTAGCAGACTCGCAGAAATTACAGCTAATGTGACAAATGTCAGATTTTATATTTCACGGATTATACACTTAATTGTTTACACTATTACTGCTGCTAACATATTACAACTAAGTAGCAAGATCTCTAAGCTTAGTAACGCATATACCGGGCGCTTCAACGACCATTACAATGAGCCTGTAAGTAAACAATAGTCTTAATTATACTTGTGTTTCTATATAAACATTGGCCGTTTTTATAATTGAGACAATCACGAGAAGTTGTATGCCCTCAACAGCCTCATGGGTAATAGCCGTATCTATTCATAGTCTTTGTGACTTCATATGTAAATGAGTTATCTCATGTCCCTGTACCGAAGAGGTTTTATCCTTTTAATTACCCTGGTACTTCCGAGAGCTTTTGTCTCCTCACTATCATCCTACCTCTCCTTAAGAGATTGTCTAAATATGGGAGATCTTGATCTTCTTTTTTCATTGTTCCTCTAACGATTGTTCATCTTCAGAGTCTATATTACTCTCGATTTCACAGTCTAATTGGTCTTGCCTTGACCAGATATTTTCGCCTTCATTATTTTCAGCTTCACTGTACAGATCATTTTGTGAAAGAAAACCCCAGTGTGAAGTCTCATAAACGAGCAACATGATTTGTTTTTACATTACCAATAAATTTGAATAAACCATTTATCCGAAAATATATATTATGTTTGCTACTTGAGTTTATACTTGATCATATAGGTAAACAAACATTGGTCGGGAAGTTGGCCCCTTTGGTGGGATGTTTAAGTCTATGTAGTGCATACAATCGGCGTATTCTACAGGGAAATTAGGTGTTGTCAGTCATTAAGTCAAGAAATCATTAAATCTTTTGGCAGAATAAATCTCTAAGACGAATACGGCTGTATTCTATTTTGTCCGATAAAATATATTGAAAATCAGGAGAAACGCTGGGATAATCAGTGAGGTTACACGGGAAGGGACATACTATTGCCTTAGGTAAGTTATTTTTCTGTTAATACCTGGTTATTTTTCGAATGATGTATGCATATATAGGTGAGGGGAAAATATTACAAACGTCTGCCTGATGAAGGGAAACTTAAACCTAGGTTGACGATGGCGTTATTTATTTTTCTTTTGTGTGCTGTGTCCCTTCCGTAATATTCCATAGTTTTTTATACTTTCTTACACTGAGCAATATGCCAAAATAGAAAGGCGTGTAAGACAAGGACGTGTTTTCACGGCGGATTTATTCAACCTATAGAGTGAGGCGATTTGAATTAGAAATCCTACCAGGATTCATTATTAACGACCACAAAATAATAAAATGAATTACTGGTAATTTCACTACAAACATATACTGTTGGTCATTTGATTATAAAATGTATTGTTGTTTATTACTGGTATTTTTCCGAAAATATTTATTTTTATACGTTCCTAGAGTTTTGATTTTATTTTGTGTGGTTCACTATTTCCCAGTGATGGGTCCTTAACAGGTACTACGACATCGGGTAGCGAGGACCAATGAAAAACAACAATTAAGAGGTGGCGCTATGCTCCTCAACCCCCCCGCCCCAATCTTTCGAACAGAGGCCTTGCTGCCGAATGAACTTTACTGCCATAGCCAGTAAAAGTGGGTAGCATTCTAGGAACGTCAGTGCGAAGAATCGACCGGAATTTGATCTCGGTTCAGCTGATTTCACTTTCGGAGCCGATAAACGTTACACTATCCGCGTGTCCATTCTTCAATACTTAGAAAGCGGCACTCACACTTAATTAATCAACACTCGTTAAAAATAAACCAGTAAACGTGTTGTCAATAAATCAATACATCAAAACGAAAACAAAACTCTTTCTTTGACAATTCCTTTTTATTTTTCTGCATTTATTTTATTCTAAACTATTTCAGCCAATACTGAAACGATCGAACAGGTCTGCACTAATTTTGATGATCTTAAAATAAAATAAATAAATAAATAGCAAGGACGTAATGTCTGACCGGAAATTCAAAGGTGCCTATGAGTGAGAATTAGATGTTTACAAAATACACTGTCTGACGTATTTCTTTGTTGAAACTAATCAGCTATAAAAGAAGTCTCCCATATGAAAAAACGTGACTGATCTACAATGCGAATTTATTGGGTTTTAAATCAAATAAGGTTAAGCGTCAAACTCATTCTCAAGTGCTGTATATATCCGGTTATTTTGTAAATAATAATAATAATAATAATAATAATAATAATAATAATAATAATAATTATTATTATTATTATTATTATTATTATTATTATTATTATTATTATTATTATTATTTCCTTTGATTTCAGCTGTGTACACATTTCTTTCCGGGTCCCACCCAGAGACCTAAAGTCAGAAATGACATTTTCCACTGACCAATTAAAAAACACACACACACATATTTTACATAGATAAAAGCCCTTCGTAAGGTATGGGCTATACTTGTGAGTACAATTTTTTGTAATTCTTTAAGACTTAGCCTTTCAGGAATCCCTTCAGTGAGTCTACTGTAATCTTTTCCAATCAACCCGAGGGCTCCAACTACAACAGGGATTGTTGTTGTTTCCAAAGTACCACATTTTTGAGATTTCGATTTCAAATTATTATTATTATTATTATTATTATTATTATTATTATTATTATTATATTAAAAAAGAAAAAAATAACTTTCAATGCCTTCTAACAAAAATCTTCATTTCACAAGGATCTCAGATAAAAAACACAGTAAATGACAAAAATAATAATAATAAAAGTAATTAGAAGAGGGACACAAAAAACAGAATGTGGTTTCTTATTGTTACAGGCCTTAATGTGGATTTGAAGATCGCAAAAAAAAATTATCAAAATACAAGGATCATGAAGTGGAAATCTAAAAAATGTGGCACATGAAGACATCAGTAATTCTAATTATAGTTGGTGCTCTGGGATTGTTTGGAAAAGGACCCGATAGGCTCATTGAAGGGCTTCCTGGTCGTCATCACCTTAGAGAAATACAATAAAAAATGTTCTCACAAGTACCGCTCACAACATATGAATGACTTTATCTATGTAAAATGTGTATGCCCTTAGGTTGTATTATTTTTATTTTTATTTTTTTAGAAAGAATTTCAGTGGGAAATGTTACAATGCCATTTCTGACCTTAGGTTTCTGGTTGGGACCCGGAAAGAAATTAGTATACAGCAGAAATCAAAGGAAATAATAATTGGGGCTCGCAAACCCCACATTAAATTCGGCTTTGTGCATAAGGCGGTTAGTAAATATCCTGCAGTTGGAGATTCGTTGTGCTGGTCAAACTCCCTGCCCCGGGCACAGAGGATCCCCAGACGAGGCTATGTCGAAGGGCAGAGTTTCGTCTCAGGAAACAGCTTGGCTGAGCATACGGGCTCGGATACCCCACATTAAATTCGGCCTTGTGCCACATCTGACCGCGTAGGGCGGTTGGTAGATATCCTACAGTTGGAGATTCATTGTGGAATTCACTTGACTCACTTCTAGGAGTTGACTACTTCTTCTGCGCGCCGCTGGCGAATCTTATATGTGTTGTTCTTGTCCTAAGTATTATCGTTCATTACCAACTTTAGTTTGATTATTCTATTCAGTAACCTCTCCATAGGTTACAACAGTGGGTATATTGGGCTTCGTATATTTGTAGCCCATCATCATTTTTTGGTGTGCTGCTCTACCACTCAGTAACAATAATGACCACCAATAGCTCGAAAATTGGACCAGTTCCAAAAAACAAGAGAATTAAAAGACAAGTTATAAAATAAAAGTTCAAATAAATATTGAAACTGACCAGAGCAAAAGCAAGGCTTGAGTTTGCTAATTTATTAAAAAAAAAAAAGCTGGGTAATTTGAGGGGGGTGTACTAACACTCATTCTCGAATGATAGTCATCTGATGCAAATGTATGAAAGAATAATTGCACATGAAGCCGAGGAAACTTATGACTGACTTTTTTCTAACTATCTAATAAATGCCGTTGCCCCCAAAACGTTTACCAAGTTTGTCTTTGTATTTTCATCCAAAATGAATTTCAGTTTTTATAACTGAAAAAAGTACTTTTTGTTGTATTTCTACGGGTTACGGGCTTAAAATAGTTAAAACTTTAGGTGAAAATTGAAATATGAAAATGTAAATATTAATAATGATAAAATGTCGGTGACAATGTTGTCGTTGGGGATGTGAGGAGACGTTCTACGTAAACAGGTTGGATTGGGTAGGAAAGGTGAATACACTAAGAACTGTGCAAATTATTTCGATTTGTTCATATAGACCATTAGGTATATATGCACGAGCTAGAATTTCCTTTGGAGAGCGATAAACAAAAATCCGTTAGAATTTTTTAGATTTAAACAGATCCCACAAATCAAGCCAGAAGATTATGCACGGGGACAAAATATTTCTCTCGCAAGGGATCAGAGATTAAAAGCGAAAGAAATCGTAAGGGCTGGATAAATATCATTCGATTGACACAAGAACTTCAACCTTCAGACCATTTGGAGCGTTGCACATTCGACAACTGGGTGCACGAGTAAAGACAAAATGAAGATTTTTCGCAAAAAATCCTCTTTAGTGATGAAGCCGATTTTCATTTTGGTGGATTTGTTAAGCAGAATTGTCGCATTTGGGCCGATGGAAATCCAAGGAAGATTGTTGAAAAGCCACTGCATCCACAAAAAGGTCACTGTTTGGTGTGCATTTTTTTGCTATCGGAATCATTGGGCCGTATATTTATAAAATTGAATGTCCATTTTCGTAATAGTCTTCGATAACTTTTAACACGTAGTTTGATTGTTAATCTTTCCATGGTTGAAACTGCCAAAGACTTAAGTTGTTAAATCTGAAAGAAAAGCAAAAAAAAATCATTAGACGATTAAACGTAATTCACATTTAAAATCGGTCCAAGTTATTGGATCACCCTTTAAAAGTAAAAAAAAGAAAAAGAAAATAAGCTTTTTTCATCGAATGGTCATGAAGATCCACATGGGTAAAAAATGGTTGAGAACCACTGGCCTACCACCTATATTCTTCAACCATTTAAATGCAACGTAAATAACCACCTTTATTACCTGAATCTTGTTCTTTTATGGCCATTAATCTTCACTAAAGTCTTTTCATTCTCTTTCATTCCGAGTAACACCTTGTGTCTTAGTGGCATTATCGCCTTGCTAGGACGGTAATGATTAAGAAAACGTAAAAAGCAGAATTCTTTATTTTTTAATTGCGGCAACAGTGTTGATTCTACAGATACAAATTACTCTTGTGGAAAATGTAACCAATGCAATTCAAAATTACTTTAATATGGCCATCATTTTTTACGGTCGGTGTAAACTAATTTATTAATGGGATTAATTTCATGCACCACTTCAGTCATACTGAATTCGTCAGGAAATTTAACTAAGTTTAACCTTACTTTTAAAGTTGTAAAATGTCCCCACCCAAATTCTTTCTCTCTTCATTTGGTTTTTCTCAAAATGTCTTTGAGGAATTAATGGGTGTTCAGAGTTTTACAAGTCAGTGATCTCAATCTCGTTAAGAGAATTATTCTAACCTACGCCAACATTACAGCTAATAAAATTCTGGATATGATGCGAATTTACTAAACCCCTCAAGATGTTCAAATCTATTAGAGTAGCGTCATGCTCAGATAACAGAGTTGAACGACATAATTCCTAGTTATTCGTTTAACAATCAACAGGAGGGGCCCTGTCGGCCAATGAGAATTCACCTGTCGTGGAAAGTGGAAAAAAGATGGCAAGTTACTCATCTGAGAAAGTCTACAGGACAAGATGGTTATTGATTTTTTTTTTCGGAGAGAAAGAGTGGATCTACTGAATGATTCGTTTTTGCAGGTTATTTAAAGCCAGAAAATATTTTTATATTGTACTTATTTTGGGGTGTGTGGGGAGATAATAATGAGTTAGTGTTACAAATCTTACAAATTAACCCATAGCTGGAGGGTGACGAGGTGGATTCATATTTTTCCCACGTAAGTGCATCTAACGAACCAGAATGAAATTGGAACTCGGCTCTCTGATTAACAATTCCGAGCCATTATCCATTACACCACACGCACATCCAAGCTTACAACACCTGGTATTCCCAAGCGGTCACCCATCTAGGTATTGACCAGGCTCAGCGTTGCTTAACTTCGGTAACTGACTTTTCAACGTGATATGGCCGGAAGCACGAGAGTGGATCTAAGTCTTCTAACAAGTGTAGCACAGGGTAGCGTATAAAATGATTCGACAGAAAAGAACAGAATAAAACATGACCAAAAAACAGAAATGACAAAATGTTTCTTTACTCATTCTACAGAGCCGAATCCCCCTCATTAACCCCATATTCTAAACATAAAGAGACATTCTGCTGTCATCTATCCTTATAATTTTTACTTCCTACCACCTCTTTCACTCATATCCCAATTGATTGATCAATTTAATAGCAACACACTATCTTGAGTGGCCCTCGTGTATTGTTAAACTTTAGTATAAAAATGTTTGTAATATAGAACAGGAAGTCAAGGTCTACTGTAAAAAGTAGAGTATTTGCTATGCAAGAAAGATTTTGAAGAGAAACTAATTTTCTGGCCGAAAATTTATGGATATAAGTCAGCGGAAGAAAAAAGAAATCTACAAAATGAATAACTACAACTTCCTTCCCCACCAACTAAACGCCAAGAAGCCACAATTTAGTCAGGAATAAGTTCATCATCTAATGTTTATGAATGACTTTAAATTTCAGCGATAAGAAATAACTGAAGAACCTGACACAAATAGTCAAGATCTTTAGCGAAAACAGTGAAATGGAATTCAGAATCAAGATATATGCAATACAGGTGATGCACAACAGAAGACATGGAAGGAATTGCACATCAGCGCCTCCAGTAACAGTGAATATAATCTCAAATGCGATAGACAGTCAGTATTAATTCCAAAATGAAAACCCGAAAAAGAAAAAGAATGAATAAAAAATGACTAAGATGTTTTAAAAGATAGTCAAAGCAGAGAAAACGACATTGATATTGGAAAGGATAAATTGAATCATTATCAATAGCAACCTAAAATAATTTTCTCACACTGGTACACAGCAGACAACTGAACAATAAATATAAAGCCGGTCGTGATATAAATGCAACTGTCACTTACGTAAATGTGACTGCAACAGAATTAGTCAGAAGTAGGAAAATAAGAACGACTAGAAACCGTATAAAAGAATTGGAATTTATCAAAGAGACAAAAGTATATGAAAAAAACTAGTATCTGATATTACTTGGCCACACTCTTCATTATGTTCAGATATATTTGAGAAGCGTAAGACTAATGGATTCGACTGGAATTCGAACTCGGCTCTCTGGATTGAGGAATCGGTAGAGCCGAGTTCAAATTCCAGTTGAATCCATTACATTCACTTACGGGCCAATACCCTTGAGAAAGGTATGAATCCTTCTCTTCTCCCCCCAGCTACGGGTAAATAGCAGGACAGATCGGGTTCTATAACCTTGAATGGCAACTGGTCTACCGCAGAAAGAAATGGCAACCAACTGCGGGGAAAAGTATCTGCCTCGTCAGTCATGTATAGAAAGATACATGTTCGCCTAAGCGTGTATCACGCATGGCACATAAGTGACTGACACAGCAGACAGCAGAACAATAAATATATTGCAGGTCGTGATATACATGTAACTGTCACTTACGTAAAAGCGACTGCAAAAGAATTAATCAGAAGTAGAAAAATAAAGATGATTGGAGACCGTGTAAAAGAATTGGAATTTATCAAAGAGACAAAAGTATCTGATGTTACTTGACCACACCCTTTATTATGTTCAGGTAAATTTGAGAAGCGTAAGACTCAGATAAAAGAGATGAAACATATAATTCATAGTTAGTGCTTTAACAGGAGGAACTTAATCCACTGTAATCTTTAGCTCCACCAGTTCAGACATTTACAGCTTATACCCCCCATGCCACATACACAGGGCCGAATCATCGTCACCGTCATTCCCTTCGTATTTCATTGGTAAGAAACAAATTTCACTGAGACAATTTCTTCCGGAGCACCGCTACTTTGTGGAACACAATGATGAGTCGAAAATCATTTGTAGGGCGACCAGGTGAGTTGCCGAATTTAGTGGGGGGCTGAAGTCCCTTAGGCAACGCCACAATTGCTGATAAGAGGACATTTTCAGATTTAGTCCATTAAATGAAATTGATGACGTGTATGCAATAATTGCATCCCAAATTTATGGGAACCGGTCCTATAAATGCAGGTAATCTTTAGGAACCTATTCTGCTTATTTTCTTTTCAGTCTGGCAATTGAAACAAACCAGTTTATAGTAAAAAAAAAATGGATTAAACCATTTTGATAATTTAATAGAAAGCATTTATCTAGTAAGATATTTCCAGATTTAAATTCTGTTCTCGTCATATTTCTGTTCAGAAGTATAATGCATTTTGACTCTAGTGTCATCAGCTGTGTTATGGTTTCTTAGCCACATTTGAAATGAATCTCTCATCCCAAAGATCCATTGGACGACCTATCAAATTTATGATCAGAAGATTTACCACATTTTTAACTTCAAGGCGATTTCTTTTGTCAGAATAAATTATGTTTATCATAGCAAACTCTTTTTTGCCTCTTCAGAACTTACATCAATGGTATTCATTATATTTATAACTATTATATATCGGCTATTAGTAAACAAGATTATTTCACCAAGGCTTCTTTCCGTACTCGTCATAGAGAAAATTCTATTTTTCTTCTTTGTTTATCTTTGTAAAGCGCTGTGTTCATCTGTCTCAACTGGATTATTTAATTGTACCAGTTTTTTCTATTTCATTAAACGTTATCGCGTCCTCTATCTTTTCTTTCTTTCTTTCTTTCTTTCTTTCTTTCTTTCTTTCTTTCTTTCTTTCTTACTCTGAAAACAAACAGCGTTTTTTATATGTCTTTTCCATCTTTCCCAGCGATCAAAATGAAATAATCCATTATTTATGAAACATTGGCGAGGTGTAGCCTAATGGTAATAGTAATATTAGCAGTTTCCCTACAAGGAAGAATTTGGCATTCATTGTCCGAGCAGCCATAACACCTTTCGGTTGAAATTTATAAAATCTTTTTTTCTTAAAAGAAGAAAAAAGTTTCTTAAGTTCAGTAGTTGTTTGCAGTTTTTATGCGGGGTTTCCTTCCGAACATTCTATTTGGAGTGGAGTGGAAGGTTAAGGCCAGTGCCATTATTTTCCCTTCGATTTACATGTGCTCTCCATTTTAGTTGTTGCTGTTGTTGGTGGTCCTCACGTGATGTATTTTTTTGTTATTTGGTACAGTTCTTTGTTTGTGATTCTGTAGCGCCACGTCACAATGTTCGATGTAGGGTGATCTTTGCCAAGACTCTCAGGCTTTACTCGCTATAAGCTTTTTTTGCCATTGACCTTAGGAAGCAGCTGACAGTTTAGATATTCCTGAATGTGTTTGGCACCATGCATAGGATCCGCGTATAAAAGTCTCATCTGACGAGGGTATTTAAGAACATGACTTGAGTTTTTAGGTTGTTGTTTTGGTTTCGTAGTAATCTGAGTTGTTGGACGAATCTATCTCTGATACAGCCTATTCTAAGTTCAATTTCTTTGATGTGCTAAACAGCAAACTAAGAAACAACTAAAAATATAGGATTTTTCTACTTTTCTAGTGTTTATTCCAGCAATATGATTGCTTTCGTCCTTGTTTAGCGGATCCTAAATATCTATTACGATTTGCTGTTCACCCATCTATTATTTAGTTTATCAATCTTCTCTATTTAAAAGTTTTATCTGGTAGTTTATTATTTTATTGATTTATTTCGCATTTTATTTATTAGATCCGCGATTGAAGGAATAACTGTTTCTGCTGAGTATTAAGTTACGATCATGCAATTGTTGGTTAAATTCGGTTGACAAATGAGTTATCAAGATCGTTATCAGGATTTTCTGTTAAATACCAGATGCGATTGCAGAAACTTATGAGAATGTGATTAACAATATTTTTCTTGCGTAATTTCATTATATGTTTACGTAATTGCATACGTGTACAAACATGACGGTATTTACACACAAACACTAGCAAACATATATATATATATATATATATATATATATATATATATATATATATATATATATATATATATATATATATATAAAACGAGAAAGAGAGAGACAGGCAGGCAGGCAGATAAAGAGAGAGGGACGGAATAGATAGATAGATAGATAGATAGATAGATAGATAGATAGATAGATAGAGTTAAGTATATGTATATTTATGTAAATATATATATTAAAATGAATAGAATTTGTCCATTTATGAGCTGTGATACAGCGACACAGTCTGTCTGTGGATGACAATATATAGGCCCCTGACAAATTTATTTCGTTTGAGCTCTCTGGGGAGGAAGTGTGGGTTTGTAAACAGTGACTATTACGGCTCATAATGCAAGACTCTTCGGTAAATCGAATCGAGTTCTCTCTGTCACTGTGTGTTTATCTAAAAATAAATACGCTTAAATTCTCCTTCATCCCTGCCGTGCGTCAACGGCTTAGTGGTAGAATCCCAGATTGACACTAATTCAGTTGGGTTTCGATCCTAGCTAGAGGCAAACGGACGTCTAGCCACACTGATGAGCTGTGATACAGCGAAACAGTCTGTCTGTGGATGACAATATATATATATATATATATATATAATATATATATATATATATATATATATATATATATATATATATATATATATATATATATATATATATATGGTCTTGCGGTCAAACAAAGCCCAAATAGTGCCTTTTGAACACGCACTCTCTGCCGATTCTCGAAACATTCATATCTTCCCTGTATGGTATCCTAATGTATACAAAGACAATTTATTTTTAAATCCGACATATTTTTATTTTTCATTTTGTTTAAACGATGGATACGCGCTGGATGCGCGACTGGTCGTCTCTGTCACACAAGTTACACCCGTGGACTGTGTATTGTCCAGGCCGCAGCATTCTTTTATGCCGGTCAGTAGTTTGAGGTCGAAGTTAACTACCCCTCTCCAATGTTAGACGTAAGGTAGTATCAAGCATGGGCAGGACACGATGTTTTGCCCATGCAGCATGTTTCTCTCTACGTTGCTGATCGACCCAAAGAAAGAGCAGGGCCATTACAGTTTGGTACTAGCGCTGTCGCAAGCGCGGTGGAGTAATGAATAGCGGATCGGATTGAGAAATCAGAGAGCCGAGTTCGAATTCCAGCCAGACCCATTTACTTACGTGCTAATACCTTTGGGAAAGGTATGAATCCAGTTCTTCTCCACCCAGTTATGGGTAAATAGCAGGAGAGAACGGGTTCTATAGCCTTGGATGGCAACTGGTCTACCGCAGAAAGAAATGGCAACCTACTGCGGGAAAAAATCTACCTCCTCAGTCTTGTATCGAAAATCTGCCTCGTCAGTCATGTATCACGCGTGGCACATGGCATACATGGAAAGAGCTACCTGAACGAGGCTGAAATCAGCGACGAACTGCCTTAGAGACACCTCAACTGTGACTAGGTACCCCACAAGGCAGCAGAAATTTATGATCAGGGTTTTCCTTCCTCCAGATGGGTTTCCTTCCAAGATTAAAGAGTGCAATCTACCCTCATGCAGCAGAAGGTATACTGGGTTACATGGTTCCAGTAGCAGAAGATTCACTCCTGACATGCACGACTAAAATAACGTTTATAAAAATAAGCAAATATTTTATCTGTAAAAGAGTCAGATTAGATAAAATATGGAGCATTGTTGCCAGATCTGGGCTGGTGCAAAGCAATATTCCCTTTCCAGCCTTTACGTAGTTCAGAAGAATTTACACGGCCTTGTAGGGTTTCCGTTATTTTACACCCTACAACCTCCTCTCCCACAATCACAATGCCGCGTGCCTATTGCTACTCAGTAGCTAATTCCATGGCAAATGTTCAGATGAACGCCGGTCCACGAGTGCGACCAACTCAGCACTTTGCAGTTCACGGAGTTGAATCATTCTCATTCTCTCCAATTGTAGAGAAGAAGTTCCACATAGACAGTTTCTTCTCAAAAACCGCTATGTCGATTAGACTCCCGCGTGGATGCTTCCCCGTACACTTAAATCTCTACCTCTTCAAGACTAAGGTCAATCATTTTTTATCATAAATTTCACTTCACACTTCTGCCTACTAAGTTCATATCACACATCTCACTCAAAACTCCTCTATATTGTGTGGTTAACAGACATTGAATTGGAGGAATCAATCAGTGATGATTGAAGATTAATATCAACTGCTATCGCTTAACTTACAATATATGCTTCATGAAGTTTCCATCGATATAGCACAGTTATTTTACGAGGTTTGATCAAATATCGGAATGTATTTTGGAATCCCATCTTGTCAGGCCGAGAATTTCTCAGCGCCCACCTTTGCGGTGAGTCCCAAACCCTGAAATTGCAATCTCCGGTTTAATCACGTACTCCCCATTTTAAATTGTCTACCACTAATAGATTCAACATTATACTCATTATTTATATATAGATTACTTTGAAAGGCGGCACGGTGGAGTAATGGATAGATTGAGGAAATGGGGAGCCGAGTTCGAATTCCAGTCGAATCCATTACATTCACTTGCGCGCTAATAACCTTGAATACTCTTCTTCTCCCTCCAGCTATGACTAAATAGTAAATTTACCCATAGGGTTCTATAGCTTTAGATAGCAACTGGTCTACCGCAGAAAGAAATGGCAAACTATTGCAGTAAAGAATCTGCCTCGAAAGATACATGATCGCCTAAACATATTACGCATGGCACATAACTGACTCACTGGTTGAAAGGTCTCCCTATTTCCTCCCCTGGTTAAAGTGAACACTCTTAGAGTTGAAATTACTATCCTGAGAACCGGATAGTTCCAGTTTGAGAAACACTCCTTTAGGCAAAACACACCAACACCAGGTATAACCCGATATATCGAAATGTTGTTGAAATGCCTTTGTAATTCAAATCAATAAGGAAGGTCCCCTGACTCATTCAGATATTTATGAAGTGTTACGTCTTGCGTGGGATATTTTGACTGAATATTAATACAAACCATGAACGTTGAAAATATGAAAAACCAGCATTAATATTATAATCCGATTTTAGTTTTGGGATATATCTGTTAGAGTAACCCAGCAAAAATAGCAGATTGTAGCGATGTTTCCGTTAGCGCTATGCCATTAAAAATGCTCTTGAGGAATTTATATTGTTCGGACTATCATCCTCATCTTTGTTGCCATATTTATCACAACGTTTCGGCCGATGTACGCACCGACCTTCTTCAGATGGTCTGAATGTCGAACTGAACTTTTTATTTCGCTCGCTTGGGTAGACTGTTCTAGTTCCACGTGCCATTTCTAAGGGATGTCAGTTTTCAGTTATCTCCAAGTTCTCCACCAGGTATTGAACTCACACTCTTTGGGTCCTGTCACTGGATGTAACTAACGACTTTATCGACTGTGCCATGTGTCCTTGATGGCAACAAAGATTAGGATAATAGTCCGAACAATGTAAATAGTGTACATAATACCTCATCTCAGAAATATAGACAGACAGCGATTACCTGTCCAGTAGTCAACTGAATAATGGTGTGGCGTTTCTGCACTCGTCCTTGCTCCGATAGTAATGGTCCGATTTCTGTAAATTTACTTGCCTATCTGTTACAAAAAAGAAAGGAAAATCATAATATTATAGAAAGTGATTGGTTGATTTGTGTCTTTAAGGTTTATTAAACTTTTGTGAGTTGTTTATGGTCGAAATATATTTCGGATTGTAGGAGATTATTCACAGTGTCAGTTGCACGTAATGACGGGTCACGACGCAGCTTAATTAAGTGTAGACACCGATACAAAAAAAAAACACAAATAGAAAGAAAAAGATCGTTAAATGCTGCATAAAATAATGACACTTTTATTTTACAAAAACATGTTTACGTATTTTTAATATACAGGATGCGGCAAAAATACCACCCACATATACCATCCAGAAATATCTCCTTCATAAT
This sequence comes from Acanthosepion esculentum, assembly GCA_964036315.1. Taxonomy (NCBI): domain Eukaryota; kingdom Metazoa; phylum Mollusca; class Cephalopoda; order Sepiida; family Sepiidae; genus Acanthosepion; species Acanthosepion esculentum. The sequence goes on from OZ038478.1 coordinate 91,627,779, forward strand.
GGTAAGATATTAGTTACAATCGTATATTCATCTACCTAATGTCTTACCATTAAATTTTAACCATATACCTTTCATTTTCAAACAGATGGACCAGGACGATTATTCTTTTTTGGAGAAAAATTCGCCCAGGACATCATTATTCCAACTACCTATTCTATTAAATATTCAGGAAATTTCCTCCCGCACTTTAATTTCGGCAGCGTGCATTCTAGGAAAAGCGCTTCATTACTGAACATTATTTATTTTTTTCTTTTAAGTTACGAAAAAGACGTCCAGTCACCCTTTTATTGCAGCCATCCCGTCTATTTTAAACTCAAGTGTATGTCCAGAAATAATTAACATAAGACTCTTGCTGATTAGGGATTAGTAGAACTACAAGTAAAGCTAACTTTAAATTGTAAATGTAGTTGGATTTTATTTAACGACCAAACAACATTCTACTATAAAGTTAAAATTCCAAGGAGAAGCAAATTCTGTCGAAGTCAGTAGCCTTTTAGGATTACTCTTCTCTTAAATGGTTTTTGTCATTTTTAAAGTTTTTCAGTTATAAAATAAAACTATTAGGTTGAGTCATAAGTAATTTCCATTTTGCCAAACTAATTGTAATGGCGAATTTATCATCCTAACTCTTAATCATACTTGGTAGTTAAGAATAAATTTCAGTTGAACTAACATGCCTTAATTATTTTGCACTTCAAGGTCAGCGTATACAGTGGAATTTTTCAAATCATTTCACCCTAAGCAACGAGATAAAGCCACTAAGACGGAAGGGGTTACTGAAAGTTGATCGTAGTTGACAGGAAAGCAAGAAACTGGAAGAGAATTTCTCGGGGTGGGGGGGAAATGCGAAAGAAAAGAGACCATTAAAACTTATGGTTGCACTTAGCAATTTCAACAGTAAAATGATGAGTTGCTAATTTAGTGCTACATTTAAATTTATGAAGTTCATATACTAATGGAGAAAGGTCATCAGAAGCATAGATAAGACAATATTCAAAGAAAAGACGCAATGAAGATGCTTTAGGCAGTTGGGAAAGTGACTGAAGCCGAATGTTATCCTCCGTGACAAAGCAGTTAGATACAGTAAAAGTACCCCCACCCCCTGGACAAAAAAAAAATGGAACTCGGTTGGTCTGTTCTACTCGCGTCCGCCATATTCACCAACAGATTATCTTTCCCGATCGCTGCAAAACGCTTTGATACGAAAACTTTCTCTAATGAATGAAAACTAGATTGAAGTGTTTGTCTAAAACCTTTTCTCGGGAAAACCAGCGGAATTCTACTCAAAAGATATCAAACAGTTTCTTGATAAACGACAAGGAGTCATTACAAATAAGGATAAATAGATAATTGAAGTAAATATAATTGTCTTTTATTTTTTATTTTTATTTATCTTTCTTTTTCTTTTTTATTTTGAATAAACGGAGTTTATTTATGACTCAGGCTAATATTAGAAAATTAAATCATACTTCCGCAAATCTATTTAATTGCAAGTAAATACATAACTTTAAATAGAAAATGGCGAAATTGGGATTAATGTCCGTCTTCACTTTACGAAAGTGAGTTAAGGAAGAAGTATTTCCGCTAAATCGAGTTCAAAAATAACTGTGGAGAACTAAATATTTGTAGAAAATCGAAAAAAAAAGAGTTCGTTGTGACAGAAATAACTTTTAATTTATTTTAGCCGAGATATCTAATAACACCAACGTGACAATCTGTCAACCGTAAAGACGAATGTTCAGCCTGTGAAAATGCAATTTAATAAAGAAACACCCACTAGTATGCAACATATATCTTCCAATTTACAACACTGAAAAAAAATCAGTTGGCTTAAACATAAACATTTAAGAAAAGGCAAATTTCTCTCTTCGAAATTAATAATCCAATGGTCGCGTCTTGTCTAGATTCTAAACGTGAAGAATCATTTGTAATAATATCAATCTTCATTTAAACGGAGAAGTATATTTCTTCGACATCAGCAAATATGATTCTAAATTGTTATAGATAGATAGATAGATAGATAGATAGATAGATAGATAGATAGATAGATAGATAGATAGATAGATAGAATTCGCAATTCTCACTTGTGGAACTCTATTCCGGTTTCATTTGTGAATATCTATACTGTTAATACAACGGTGTATTGGCTCACCTCCAAAACTCTCGCTGACCAGAGATTGGCAGCTGATCTCTCCTCAGATATAGCTCTAACATCTCGGTGGCGGAAAAACTAGCTGGTCTCTCGAAATTCAAACTAGTCACGTTCCTTCATCGCCTATCGAACCCTGAAGCAGTCACCATGAATGGATATTGAGCGACGATTGGGCCTTGAGCGACGATTGGGCCTTAAACCCAACCAGATCTCAAGTGGAACTCGTACATACGATCCATTCTAATGATGCAGGAAAAATATTTGGTTCCCTGTACTGTTCCAGTAAGTACCCGCACTCCTTGTGCCATCCTCTACCTTTACGAGAGCCAGATCAGGCCTAAAATTGAGTAATTGCTATCATATTTGCATAGGATCTACCCAGTCGTCATTTCCCAGTCTCGGTAGAGCCCAAAAGCGTCTCCGCGTCCTTGTGGGTGACAGATTATTTCCTACCCTGCAACCCTTCTCTCACAAGCCTCTCACTGTTCTATCGCTACTTAAATGTAAAGGGCTCAGACGAGCTACATTCCTTATTTCCACGGGTAGGACCCGCCATGTTACGCGCATTATAGCGAAGCACCCAGAATACCTCGATATTCCACTGGTGAGTCTATTTTTGACGCAGCCTCTGAGGATGGGATTGGATGGATAACATGAAAGAAGACTGCCTATTCTAACCATTCAGTCGCTTCCGATACCGCATCGAAACCATTCTTGTAGCTTCCGGTGGTTTTATTGAATTAGCCGAATATCCTTTCTACGGACAGAGATAAAATGCAATAGAATTCAGCTTAATGTATTTTATTAATGATAAAAATTCATAAAAGCAGTAGTTGAAATTTCTAGTACACATAATGTAGAAAAAGCGCTTGGAAAATTTGATAATCAATTTTCACACTTAAAGCAAGAGGGACAGAAGAAATCATTGAATAACTTACCTAAAGAGCTTTTGTTGGCAGAACAGGGATTAGGAGAGATAGCACTAGACAGATTTTAACTAGGGATACAAAGGTCAGAAAACTGTGGAGAGCCATGATTGCCGACATCCCGAATAGACACAGCACATAGAAGAAGAAACATGATAACAATTAATTCAATAACAGATAATATTTGCGTATTTTGTAATTTGGTTTTATTAATTCAAGAACAGCTTAATTTTTATTTTTACACTATTTACATCATTCGGACTGTTGTCCTCATCTTTATTGCCATATTCACGACGTTTCGGAACCAACTTTTTTCAGGTGATATTCAATCAGAACCCTTTATTCAGTTCCCGAGAGTAGATTTTTCTAGTTCCACGTGTCATGCATCTTATGGATATCTCAGTATCAATTAATTCCCGTTAGCAACTCAATTCCGCATGCCGAGTACTGAACTCACAACTCCTTGGGCGAAGTCACTTTTTGAATTACTCAACCAACTCTTTTATCCACTGGGCCATGTCTCTTTGGGAGTGAGCTAATTCTTTGAACTTATAAACCTAATGTCTCAGTAATAACTTTTTTTTTTTTTACCAGAGCTCATATTACAATTTCTGTTATTGTTGCTATTCTCTAGCTCTCTGTATTACTGGTTCCCGTATTGTATTCAGGTCTATACTTGGCCGGCTTAGGATATTAAGACTAGGAATGGACGATGTAAATAGTGTAAATAGTTACAAACCCTATCACAGTTACAGACAGACATTATTTTTTCTTATTGAAGTATTTTTCTTCTACGTTATTTATTTTATTGATTTCTTTTTTTTCTTTTTTTTCTTCATTTAACTGAAAAATGTTAATGCATTTATATTTTTGGAGATTAAATTTGATAGGAAAGCAAGGAGCTGGAAGGGAGTTCTACAAGCGGGAAATGCGAGAAAAGAAACTGTTAACATAGCATTTACGGTTACATCTACTCAGCTCAGCTATAAATTGTTGAGATCACGACGCCAGTCTGAAACTGAGCTTAAATTTAAAAACGTACCATAGCGAACAGCTCATCTGAAACAATTTATAGAAAAGACACAGAGAGGCAACCTTACGACGGTGAGAAAATGACTGAAGCCGAGCGGGAAGATCAGGACCGATAATATTGCTGATTCTTTGGATTTTATCAAGGAGCACAAGGTGGATATCATCGGATATTATGTGACAGCAATATTCTAAGCATAGACGAATGGTAGATGTGTGATAGATTCTGGAAATAAAAATTGTCTCGCACGGAACAGTGAACCTACTTAGAAGCTGACCAAATTAGGTATGTCTAAATAATTCTGTAATATTTCTTAAAGGATTCAAAATAATGTTTCTATTAATAATAACAAAACTAATACAGCAAACTTACAATTTTGTCAACCTATTTAAATCATTTGGTAACGTTTTAGGAAGATTTAATTATACGGTTTATTTTGATTTATTTAGATAGTTATGTTTTTTTTCGGTTCTGCTTGACTAATTTGCTGAAATGTGAAATTACAACCGCTGCAAGAAATAAAGTTGCCGTACCTAAAATTATAGAATGTTTGTTTTACTACTGTTAACCCCAGTTCGAATTGCAATCAAATCCATTACATTCACTTACGTGCCAATACCCTTGGGAAGAGTACGAATCCTCTTCTTCTCCCCCCAGATATGGGTAAAGAGCAGGTCAGACCGGGTTCTATAGCATGTGGATGGCAACTGGTCTACCGCAGAGAGAAATGGCAACTTACTGCGGGAAAAAATCTGCCTCGTCAGTTATATATCGAAAGATACATGGTCGCCTAAGTGTGTATCACGTGTGGGACATGACTGACTGAATGTTTACCCAATACAAGCCCAAAGGGTTACTGTAGAGGGTTACTGAATGATGCTGTTTGAACGTAAGAGGACTAAGTAATTTATGTAGGAGAGTTGTTCACCCTAAACATGAAAAATAGTGTTTCTAGGGAAGATGTCCAAGTGGAAATTCCTTCTTACTAATCGAATACGAGGAGAAAGAGGAATATTCGTCCCACTGTACATGATATAGCGGGTCTTAGCTGCACAGGTAGAACGAAGGAATCTAGACCGTCAGACCACTTTCCACGGGAATAGCGATAGAGTAGTAAGAGGCTTGCGACGCTTCGTCTGCGAGAAAGATGTTGTAGGGTTGGAAATAATTATTTACCCACAAGACCGCTTTAGAGCATTATCAAAATTGTCAAGTGAAGACTCAGCAGCTCCATAATGTTTTTTTTAATTATTTGCTTTATGTCCGTTTCTTAAAACAATAATTCTTTATAGAAGCGAACATTATCTTTAAATGTAAACATACTGATACGTTTCTGGTGATTTACGACTGAATTTTGACAAGGTAGCTATTAAAAAAAAAAATAAAACACGATAAATTAAAGAAAATGCAGACTAAACATTGCTTTTATAAAAAGTTTTTAAAATGTTAATTAAAAAATATATAACACAGAGAAAATTTTTATGAAAATATATTTTTAAAACTTAAAAAAATTAAATGTTATCGCTTATGTTTTAAACTCTAACGTTAATCTCCATGAGAGTGACTCCTTACGCCTTCTCTGTCTAACAACTAATAAGAAGTGGAAAGACTATATTGAATCCATTGCTGGGTCTGCTGCTAAGAATGTCGGGCTATTGTGTCGTGGTAGACAATTTTTCTCTTCAGAATCTATCTTGTATATTTATAAGTCTACAATTCGTCCATGTTTTGAGTATTACTTCTACATTTGGTCCGGTTCTGTATATTTCGAAATTCTTGATAAAATCCAAAGGAGAATCAGCAATATTATTGGTCCTGATTTACCGTCTTGGATTCCTTCACTTTACTACAACCGTAATTCAGCTCCCCTGTAGATTTTCTATAAATTCTTCGCCGTCGTACCTAGATTTTATGAATTTAAGCACATTACTGTGTTGTCGGCTTTTATGACAATAAACATTGACGAGGAGTGAAGTTTGTTAAAATAATAGCGGTGTCAATGGAAAATAAAACTCTCGTTTAGACATTCCGTTTGTTAGCGGGCACGAAGATCCAAGATTGCCACAATTCTTTTGTGTCTGAACAACCCTTCAACATTAGTGTACAGTATGAAATAGAATTAAATTTAAACTTTAATATAGAAAGAAAATTATTTTTAGACTATTCGACTTTCAATGCCAAAAATTAAATATATATATATATATATATATATATATATATATAGATTAAATATATAAAATAAAACGAACACTAAGAACGCGAAATCCTACAACTAATCCGACAATGTTTTATTCAAAATAATTACATAAACATCTGATGGTAAGAAGGTAGATGCAGAAAATTAATATTATTTACTAATATAATTTCCATTCTCTCTAATGGATTTGAGCAACATAGTGTTAAAAAAAATTCGCAAATAGTTAATATATACAAAGCCGAGACTCCAGGTCAGGACCAACAATATTGCTGATTCTACTTTATCTTTTATGAAGCAGAAGAGGTTATTTCATCGCCATTTCCCACCTTACAGGGGCTAAACAACTCATTACCGGCGTTGCCTTCTCAAACCATAACCTCCCTACCGACTTGCTGACGCCACAGCCCAACAGGCTTTGGTTCTTCCTTCAAGCTTCGCCTTACACTCAACCGGAAATCGGATTTCATATGCTGCTTGACCCAGTTGATATGCTTCACGAGCTGAATCGACTTCAAAGAAAAGCGAACAATTAGCTTAGTGCACGTTCCTAAGCGCTACAGTTTGTTGAATCATGACATTTTAGACATTTTTAGTGTCCAAATGGCTTTTAATATTGAGTGGGTTCATAAGCATCTAAATTTTCATTAGGTGTTTCCATTTATGGAGTCAAAGTTGAAGATTAAATTATCTACCTTTTGATATCAAAATATCCATCGTCATTATGTATAAAAACAATTCTTCTGTTTCCTTTCATCCTTCTTTTATCACTTTTCATTGTGTTTTTGTTATTTAAATTCTGTGCGTGATTCTCAAAAAAAAAAATAAAAAAAAAATAATAGAATCTCTTGATTATAATAGTGACATTCAAAATATACTAGAGAAAACATGAATAAGTGAAAGAAAAAAAGACTTTAATATTTAAAGGAAGTTATTTTACATATTTATCGGTTTTAACAATCAATTGAAAAGTTCACCTTAGGGGAAATGCCATTTTTTTCAACAATTATATATTTTTAGCATAGAAATGTCGTCATATGTTACGCGCCACAAGTTTTGTAGGAAACACATGTTAACCTGACCAATAATGTAGTACAAAATATTTTTCCTCATCAGAATCCATTTTGCACAATTATAAATCTACCATCGTTCAGACATTGAATATTCATGCAATATCTAGCTTGGTGCTCCGCCTATACAACACGTGATTCTCAACAAAACCCAAACGAGGGTCTGAAATCTTGTCGCTCCTGGCCTGACATTTCGACTTCCTCATTTTTTTCCACCGCTCACTCTGTCATTTCTGTAAATATTTTCATGGCAGTTATTCTAACGAGTTCTCTTTGGTACCCCGACTGCATAAATTTAAGTGTACAACTAGAGTGGCAGCATAGTTTTACTGTTGAAATAACTAAATGCAACCGTAAGTTCTATTTTAGTACAGTGTAACCCGGATATAAGAGAATTGTTGGGACGGGAGAAGTATCTTATATCCGGGTTTCTCTTATATCAGGGTTTGGTCTATTATATATACATTAACACACGTGCTAATTTGGGACCAGAGAAAATGTATCTTATATCCGGGTTTCTCTTATATCCGGGTCTCTTATATCCGGGTTACACTGTATATGCTTTTCTCGTATTTCTCGCGCGTGGAACTCTTTCTAACCCGCCACCTACGAAAATGCTTTCCAAAAGCTAAGCAAGTATCAAGAAACAGAAAAAAAAAATCATTAGAAACAAAGAAAAGAACACTGAACTTATATGTAATACCAGTCCTCCGATATGACAGTAAATACTAGACAGTCGCATCACAGATGGAGAAGAGGCGAAACAACAAATGTGTTCTTCTACAGAAGGATGCTGAGAATACCATGGATTGAACATGTGAGCAACGATGACGTTTTAGAGAAAATGGAAACAAA
>OZ038478.1:91641005-91703505 GCA_964036315.1 Acanthosepion esculentum
ACACTTATTATAAGCGAGTTTTGTTTTTTCTCAGTACCCTCTGTATCATTGTTATTTCTCTGCCATCTCTTTTTGTGGGTGCGTCCTTTTTCTAGCCATCTTGCTGAATTCCTTATGTGGTTCATCATTTTTTATCTTTAACTTTTTAGTGGAGTTGGGTTTACGCATATATCACGTTGAGACACCGGTCTCCCGGACGATCATTGAAGTTAAGCAACGTCAAACCTGGTTAGTACCTAAATGAGTGAATGCCAAGTACTGTAAGCTTGGATGTAGGGGTGGTGTAATGGAACTTCGAACTGTTAATCGGGGAACCAAGTTTCTATTTCCAGTTAGGTTTCTTACAATATGAAAATATTTTCTAGCTTTAAATAACCTACAAAAGGTGGATAAGCCGTAAGAAACGAATCAAGAAATCCTATTTTTTCGCCTCCAAAGTAGTATTTTGTCGCCTCCAAAGTAGTATTTTTTTTCTTTGATTTGTATATTTTTACTTGATTTAAATACTCTTGACGAAATTATTCGAAGTTGCAACTATAAGAAATGCCGTTTCATTTTTTAAGTTTCCTCTGCGCAATCATGTCTATCATTATAGTTCTAATTGTTGCTATTACTGCTGCAGTTACTGTTCTTTTTTTTTATTTCGTTTGATTAAATCTTTAATAACCATTTATCATGACCCAATGTAAATATAGGCTTTTCTCAGAAAGTTATCGAAAAACGTTATTCTGAGTATGTGCGCAGTACTCTTAGCCGGTTCTTTTGTATTTCAGAAAAGGGTGGATTTTCAGAGATACTGAGCTTGAATTTAATGTGAATGAAAGTATTCTTGACCATTCCCATTATTCCTACAACTATTGGAATAATGATTGTGTTTAAATATCACATTCCGGATCCTTATATTTGGAAGGTTTATCAAATTATTATTATTTCCTTTGATTTATGTTGTATATTCATGTTGTAGTGTTTTCCCTCTAATGAGCCTATTATGGACTCTTCCACTTACTATAAAGTAGTAGGAGAAGTAAGCCTCAAGGGGGAACAGCGATCTAACTGAACGCTGGTCAACCGACACACACTTCCAAGTCGTGTAACATACTTCTGTTGTATTTACTATTTATCTGCAACCTATTGTTTTGTTATTTCTTGGTCACAACATCTTGGCGACGAAGAAACTAACTTCAGGTTTGAAACATCATGAAAAAACATTGCCCAACAATACATTTCCTTCTGGGGCCCAACCAGAAACTTAAGGTCAGCAATGGCTTTATGATATCTTCCACTGATCATATTTGTTAAAAGAAAATAAGATTGTACATATTTTATATAGATAAAGCTCTTCGTAATGTGTGAGCTGTACTTGTGAGTACATTTTTTGTATTTTTTAAGGCATGGTCTTCAATGAGTTTATCGAAACCTTTTCCAGTTAATCCGAAGGCTTCAACTACAACTGGAACTGTTTATGTTCTCATGTGCCACAGTTTTTGAGATTACCACGTCAAGATACTTATATTGTTATAGTTTTTTGAAGATCTTCAAAGATACATTACAATCTGCAGGGTCTGCTATATCAATAAGAAAGCACATTTTTTCTTGTGGTCTTTGATCAGAATGTCTGGAAGATTAACTTGATTGTCTTGTCTGTGTGTATTGTAAAGTCGCATAAAATTGTTACAGGTCCTATTTCTTTAGCTTCTTTCCTACCCGTAAAAGTGCATATATTCCAGTGTAGATATTGCCGAGGTTTATATTCAGTGGTTGCTAACACCATGCAGCCTGATGCAAAATGGTCAATTTTTTCTGGATACATATCCCAAAATGTGCATTTGGGTACAACACAATTTTTCAGTGTGTGTGCTTGGTAGTTTTTTAGTTAGCACACATTGGTTCTGTCCAGCAAGAATAAAACCTTTGGTTTCAGTTTTATTGTTATTATTATTATTATTATTATTATTATTATTATTATTATTATTATTATTGATGTTGCTGCTGTTGTTGTTGTTGAGTAGCAGTAGTAGTAATCGTAGTAGTAGTAGTATTGCAGTTAGTGTTGTTGTTGTCGCTTTTAATCCGTATGAGATCAACACGCCACCACAATGACCCTGGAGTACAAATTATACGAAACCCAGTATAACTATTTCAGTCTAATAAGGAGATACCTGGCACGGACAACACAGTCAAAATGAACGATATGATGAGAGATTTTGGATTAAAGAGATTTTGGAGAGATTTTAGTTTTGCCTAATCTTGTAGGTGGAGCTCAGTTAAAAATAACTTTAGTTCGGATGACCATCTTCACTGAGGTTGTCTCCGGTGGAGCATGCACCCAAGTATCTAATTGTGACTCCCAAATTGCATTAGTTTCCTCATCTTTCCAAATTAAAATAAAATAACCCTGAGCCATAATACCACTACTCCCGCTCATGAAAAGAGATGGACAATTTTTTATCCCCTAAGGAATCATGACCAACTGGTTAGGGTCAAGCAACTGAGGGAGCAAATCTGTAATAATGAACGGGATATTTACTGTAGCCCTTTTTTTATTAACAAGGCCCATCAGTTAAGGACATAATCTGTGTCTGCTTTAGAATCAGAGCACTTATTAATAGTTGTAGCCTTGCGCTTGTTTTTCCTACTACTACTACTACTACTACTGCTACTACTACTACTACTACTACTACTGCTACTATTATTATTATTATTATTATTATTATTATTATTATGCAATCTTTATAATTAAAAGACTTACTAATTGGCGCGGTGAACAGGTGTATCTTTTTACTGCCATTGCTCTTATCAAGAGAATCTTATTCAGATGAAGCTTAATGTTGCGGAAAGAAGTGCCTAGTGGTCAGTGGCGGTGGGGTAGGATAAAACGATTCATTAATATAGGCAAGGGAAGCACCATATATCCGGAGAAAGGGCTCTTTTCTTTACTCCCACCTAATTCTGATACTGTTGTGTTTGGACTTTCCTTCCCCTACAATTCTGATCACATCACTTCCGCCTTTTTCTCCCCCGCTTTATCTTTCTCTCAATACAAATTCTTGTCATTTTTTCTTTTCACTGGCTTTATTATTATTATTATTATTATTATTATTATTATTATTATTATTATTTCTTTTGATTTTTGGTATATACTCATTTCTTTCCCAAAATAGTAACTTGGTGGGTGACCGCTTGGGAATACCAAGTACTATAAACTTGGAGGTGCGGGCGGTGTAATTGATAACGTCTCGGAATTGGAAGTCGGGGAGCCGAGTTCCGATTCCAATCGAATTCGCTATATTCCCTTACGCGCAAATACCCTTGGAGAATGTATAAATTCATCTCCCCCCCCCCTGCCTGCTATGGTTTAATTAATATGACTTATATCAGTAAATCATTATTATCTCCAAAATGTCTAAAAATATTATCTGGATTTAAATAACGTGCAAAGAGTTGATAATACGTAAGAAACAAATCAATCAACCGAAACCCAGGGTAAGGAAAGGTAGTAAATATATGCGTTCAGATTACACAATGATACTGGATTGTTCATATATATTTTACGTTGATAATACTCACTTGAGAAGATGAGCAATTCCGCATAGGATTGCGTTTTCCTTTGGACTAATATAGGCTAAAAAACAGAACTCAGGGCCGGATTATCATTTAGGCTAGCATAGACTGAAACCTAGGAACCAGGGCCAGATTTATCTTTAGACTAGTAAAGGCTGCAACCTAGGACCCAGGGTTGGATTATCCTTCAGGCTAGCATAGACTGCAGCCCAGGCCTCATGGCCGGATTTACCTTTGGATTAGTACAGATTGCAGCCGAGTAGCCAGGGTCGGATTATCCTTTAGGCTATTAAAGGCTGTAGCCTAGGATCCAGTGCCGGATTACTTTTTAGGCTAGTATAGACTGCAGCCTATGACCCAGGGTCGGATTATCTTTTAGGCTAGTATAGGCTACAGTCTAGTCTGCAGGGCCGGTTTAACCTTTGCTATAATACAAGCTGTAGCCTACGACCCAGGTGTGGATTATCATTTAGGCTATTATAGACGGCAGCATATGACACAGGACTGAATTTTCTTTTAGCCTAGTATAGACGGCAGCCTAGGACCAGGGCCGAATTATCCTTTAGGCTAATAAAGACTACAATTTAGGACCCAGGACCGGATTATGATTTGGCTAGTTCAGACTGCAGCTTATGACACACAGATTATACTTTAGGTTAGCATAGACTGCAGCGAAGAACCCCATGGCCGGGTTTACCTTTCGATTAGTATAGACTGCAGCCTCCGTCCCAGGTAGGATTATCTTTTAGTGTATTATAGGCTACAGCCTAGGATCCAGTACCGAATTAACTTTTAGGCTAGTATAGACTGCAGTCTATGAGATCAGAGCCAGATTATCCTTTAGGCTAGTAAAGACAGACTGCAACCTAGTACTTAGGGCTGGATTATGCTTTACGCTAGTACAAGCTACAGCCTATGACCCAGCGCCGAATTATCCTTTAGGCTAGCATAGATTGCAGCCTTTAACCCAGAGCCGGATTATCCTTTAAGCTAGGTTAGGCTGCAGCCAAAACCACCTCAGCCTTTTATAAAGCAATGATCTTAATTTTCTAAATGTTATAACTTCTAAACAGTTTCATTAACTTAAATGATATTCATATGACAAATTCATATTTATTTGACTTTGCAGCAAGCAAAGAAGGGAAAATAATGTTTTGACTTGTGTCATTGTGTTTCAACTTGCTTGATTTTAGTTCAGAATGTTAATATTTAAATCTTAGTCATTTGTATAAAGCAGTGATTTTAATCTTCTAGATGTTATAACTTCTAAATAGTTTCATAAACTGAAATGATATTCATATGACAAACTCATATTTATTTTGTTTTTCTGATATAATGCTGGTTATAAATTGTTTTGTTTTATTACAGTTGCGTTGAAATATGCCAGTTTGCTTTGCAATAAATAGTAAAATAGTCGGATTTCTTAAAGAATATTTTTATTGACAAACCAAAGATAACTATTCTAGCTTATTTCAAAAATTTGCAGTAAGTTTACTTCAAGCTATGTAAATGTTTCTAAAATAAAGTGTGTTCGAATAACTTGGACCGATTTTAAATGTGAATTAAGTTTAAGCGTCTAATGATATTTTTCTTTTTCTTTCAGATTTAACAACTCGTTTACATGGATAGGGTTTTGCGGACATGTATAATTCCGTACTCAGTGATCTTTTGTAGCACTGAGATGCTGATGCGTCCAGGAATTACCCTCACATGCTTTTCGGTGCACCAGGAATTACCCTCACATGCTTTTCGGTGCACCAGGAATTACCCTCACATGCTTTTCGGTGCACCAGGAATTACCCTCACATGCTTTTCGGTGCACTTCTTTATCATGCACAATGCTTCTATCACAAAAGGGATAATCGTAGTTTTAAGATTTCACAGTTTTGTTACTTCGATTTGCAGGTCCTATCGGAACATTTTCCAGTCAAACCGTTAGTTCTAACTACATCCAGAATTATTGATGTCCTCATGTGCCTTATTATTATTATTATTTTTATTTCCTTTGATATCCGGCGTTTACACATTTCTTTCCGGGTCCCGCCCAGGGACCTAAGGTTAGAAATGGCATCATGACACTTTCCACTGCAAAAAAAAAATAAAATAAAAAAATAAAATTAAAAAAATAATTACATAGATAAAGCCCTTCGTAAAGTGTGGGCTGTACTTGTCAGAACAATTTTTTGTATCTCTTTGAGGCATGGACTTCCAGGGATCCCTTCAATCAGCCTACTGGAATCTTTTCCAACCAGTCCAAGGGCTCCAACTACAACAGGAATTGTTGATGTTCCTATGTGCCATATTTTATTATTATTATTTTTATTTCCTTTGATATCTGGCGTTTACACATTTCTTTCCGGGTCCCGCCCAGGGACCTAAGGTTAGAAATGGTATCATGACACTTTCCACTGCAAAAAAAATAAAAAATAATTACATAGATAAAGCCCTTCGTAAAGTGTGGGCTGTACTTGTCAGAACAATTTTTTGTATCTCTTTGAGGCATGGACTTCCAGGGATCCCTTCAATCAGCCTACTGGAATCTTTTCCAACCAGTCCAAGGGCTCCAACTACAACAGGAATTGTTGATGTTCCCATGTGCCACATTTTTGAGATTTCGATTTCAAGGTCCTTGTATTTTGACAGTTTTTCGAATATCTTCAAAGACACATTGCAGTCTGCAGGGACTGCCATATCAATAAGGAGGCACTTATTTTGTTTGTGGTCTTTAATAACAATGTCTGGGCGGTTGGCTTTGATTGTTCTGTCAGTGTATATTGTGTAGTCCCATAGAATTGTAACAGGTCCTATCTCCGTAACCGGGTCAGGGTGGTGTTCGTACCAATTTCTTCCAGTTTCCTTCCCATAGGAGTTGCAAATTTTCCAGTGCAGATATTGGCCCACTCTGTCATGCCGGTTTTTATATTCAGTGGATGCCAATATCGTGCAACCTGATATAAGATGATCAATGGTTTCTGGATATTTGTCACAGAATCTGCATCTTGGGCTAACACAGTATTTTAGTATATGTGCTTGATAATTCCTAGTTAACAAGCATTGGTCTTGTGCAGCAATTATAAAACCCTCAGTTTCACCTTTCAACCCTGCACTACGTAGCCACTGATGGGTGCGGTTTTTGTCTACGTCTGCTTGTTTGGTACGGGCAGAGTATTGGCCATGGAGCGGTTTATTTTGCCATTGTTTCTTTATCTGGTCGGTCGCATTTGTCTTTGCATTATTATTATTATTATTATTATTATTATTATTATTATTATTATTATTATTATTATTATTCCGTTCACCGCTTCCTCTTTTTTGTACCCGTCCTTATTTTACTCCTCTATTCTTCTTTCTTTTCTATTATCTTCTCTTCCAAATTCTCATTTCCACTTTTTGCTTTTACACTTTCTCTTCCGATTTTCCCCCTCTTCCTTTTTTTTTGCCTACTTAACCTTTGTTTGTCACCTCTCCTCATCTCAATAATTACCGGCACAGATCTCTAAAGTCACGTTTAGGAAGTTTTGTTTTTCTTTTCGTTATTGTAAAACATCACTGTTTCTTTGTTATGCTTGTTTCGTGTTTCACCTATTTAGTTTTAAAATTCTTTATTTCGCCCCGTTCTAATAAACAAACAACAGCCCTTCACTTGGTTTCCACTCCCATCTTTCTTCCGCCTTTTTCCTTTTCTCAATTCTGATTATTTCACCCATGAAAATTGTTCTTTTTATATGAACGGAAAATTTAACAGGCATGACAAGACATTTCCTACGAGTAAACATTTAATATTCATCTTATTTCAATAGAATTGCATATTTTTTTTTCATTCATTTATAATTCGGATATTGTTTACTCCTTCTTTTTTTTTTTAGTACCGGCTGATGCAACAAATATTTATACATTTGGCCATAACTCAGCACTGTCAGGTATTTTCAGTTGTTAGAGCGACGGCCTCTTCCAATGTATTTCAGAGTTACATTTTTAGATAACATTTTTATTTTTGGTCGAGTTCCCTCTGCCAAGCAAGGCAGTAAAGGCAGTAAGACACAATGGGTTACTGGGTATGGAAAAATTAGAAACACAAACATTACTAAGGAGCAAGAACAAAGTAAGAGCAACCAGGAGGACAATACATTACATTTAAATTTTTGAAAATTCAAGTTAGCTGGAAAATATGAAGTGAGAAGAGAGTTTCCCTGTTAGAAACGAAACTGTTGGCGGCATAATTAACGGTTGCGTCTAGTCAACTCAACTATAAATTAATGAGAATCTAGTACTGCGCTTAAATTAAAACACGTCTAGGTACCATAGCGAACAGCTAATCTGAACAATTAACATTAAATTATTTATGGAAAATGTACAGGGAGGCAACCTTGTGGCGGTGAGAATGTGATTGAAGCTGAAATGCCAGATCAGGACTAGTAATATTGCTAATTCTTCTTTTGATTTTTGAGATAAGTAAGTGTCACTAATCTTGTATGATTTCGAACTGTTGTTATCAACTTGGTTGATTTCGATGGTATTATAAACACAATGTTTCAAACAAATACATTCTAGGTATCACCGGATGTTTAATGATTGGGGGATATTAGATCACTATTGATTATTGAGTTATTCCGTCTCTGTGATGTCAGTTATTCCTCATTCTTATTGAACTTCTGCTGAATTGGATCACGTAGGGTCATGGTTCTCTACAGATTCCTTTTCATTTTAACACCATGTTCCCTCATTACGTAGGAGACCATGGTTCTCTACAAATTCGTTTTCTTTTTAATACCATGTTCCCTCATTACGTAAGAGACAATGGTTCTCTACAGATTCGTTTTATTTTAATACCATGTTCCCTCATTACGTAGGAGATAATGGTTCTCTACATTCATTTTCTTTTTAATACCATGTTCTCTCATTACGTAGGGGATAATGGTTCTCTACAGCTTCGTTTTCTTTTTAATACCATGTTCCCTCATTACGTAGGAGAGAATGGTTCTCTACATTCATTTTCTTTTTAATACCATGTTCTCTCATTACGTAGGGGATAATGGTTCTCTACATTCATTTTCTTTTTAATACCATGTTCTCTCATTACGTAGGGGATAATGGTTCTCTACAGATTCGTTTTCTTTTTAATACCATGTTCCCTCATTTGGTAGGAGATGATGGGTTTCTACAGATTCATTTTCTTCATTATTTATGAATTCCTATAATAGAGAGATTTACGAAGTGAAACTTAGGTATGGCATCGAACACATTACTCGGTAGTAATTGGCGAGACGAGCTTGCTGACCATTACGCCACGTCGACGTGCTCATGAATTTTTATTATATATGGTGTCGGTTTTTCCTGTTACTTTGTCTATGGTTTTGATTTCAAAGAATTCTTTTCCTCAAACTTGTTGCCACCCAAAACGAGAGAGGACACTGTTTGCTATGTAACCTAAAGGAGGAAGGAGGAGAGATGGATTCATGCCTTCGCAAGGGCATTTCTGCAAAATTAAACGCAATAGACCAAGCAGGTATTTGAACGCCGATTTCAATTTTCTCCGCGGTAACCGGTATTCTACACACACATACAACTGTCTCCCAAACTAAACATGTATAAAATAATATGACTAATATTTCGTAGATTGTGCTTATTGGATATCTTAATGGAAAAAAAATATATATATAAGGTCTCATGTTATATTTATATTATTAAGCCTGTTTCAACAATAACTATAATAGCAACGAGTTTTATTACTCGACAGTAACGGATAATAAGAAAGGAGGACTTACTTTGCTTCCCTGACACTATCTGCCCACAAAGAATAAATTTTCTTGTAAAGCAAGTCAAATCTAAAAACCACAAAACCTGACTTTTATTCCAATCATGTGTAGAAAAATAAAAGAAAGAAATAAAAAAAGATAAATAAAGGAAATCCCTCTTTCAATACGTAGGTTCTTGGTTTGGGCTTGTTAGCACAGTAACATCAGTAACTGGGATCGGTGGAAAGAAAAAAAATGGAATCAAACATTCTATGATGCTATTTACAAAGCTGACAGGTCAAGTTCCTTAAAAAGATTACAATTCAGCAACATCACCCGACCTCTCAATTTATATATCAATCAACACTTTCTGCAATATATATATATATATATATATATATATATATATATATATATATATATATATATATATATATATATATATATATATATATATATATATACAGGGGTTGGACAAAATAATTGGAACAGGTGTAAATTCCACTCCTATATTTCAAAGACATTATATTAAGAACTTTAACTAAAACTTCGTAATTGCAGGTTATATCTATTGTAAATACGTTTATTTATCTAATTTACTGTCTTTGGCTTATATATTTTTAGAATTTAGTAAAATTTAAGCTAAATGCGTGACCTCTCTGAGTTCGAAAAAGGGCAAATTGTTGGAGCTCGCATGGCAGGAGCCTCGATCCCTAAAGTTGCTAAACTGTTTGGTTTTTCAAGAGCTACCATATCAAGAACTATGACGCAATTCAAGAAACAGGGTAAAACCTCTAGCAAGCATAGCAATTCGGGCCGGACTTGCAAACTTACTGACAGGAACTGACGTGCATTGAAAAGCAATGTGGCGTAAAATCATCGGACAACTGCGGCCAAAGTGACTGCTGAGTTGAATAATCATCTGAATACTCCAGTTTCTACTAAAACTGTTCGTCGTGAGCTCCATAAGTCTGGATATCATGGAAGAGCCGCCGTAAGGAAACCTCTTCTCTCCACTCGCAACATTCAGAAGTGGTTGAAGTGGTGCAGAGATCACAATGCCTGGTCTGCAGACCAATGGAAGCAAGTCATATTCTCAAACAAGTCCAGTTTTTCTCTTTTCCCAACTTCAGGGCAAGTTTATGTGTGGAGGCAGCTCAAAGAAGCTTACAACTCTGACTGCCTTCTTCCAACAGTGAAGCATGGTGGTGAATCAGTGATAGTTTGGGCCGCTATATGATGGAAATGTCTCGGTCCAATAGTTGCACTGCGTGGTAGAATCAACAGCAAAGATTACCTGAACATTTTGGGTGAGCATGTTTATTCAATGGCCCAGACTTTATCCCCTGATGTTGACCGCATCTTCCAAGACGATAAGGCTTCAATACATACCGCTTGAGTGGTTAAGAATTGGTATGAAGAGCATGAAAGTGAGCTAGAATATATGGAGTGGCCTCAGATATATGGAGTGGCCTCTACAGATATCAATATTATTAAACATTTGTGGGGCATTTTGGAGCGACAAGTTAGGAGCCGCTAACCTCCACCGTCGTATCTTAAAGAGCTAGAGCAGGTGTTAATGGAAGAATGGCTGAAAATTCCTCTGGATGAAGTCTGGAAGCTGTATGATTCCATTCCTTGACGTATTAAAGCTGTATATGAGGCTAAAGGAGGACCAACTCCATATTAAATAAATTTTCTTTGAACTTAACAAGTGTTTCAATTATTTTGCCCAACCCCTGTATATACATACATGCATACATATATTGTCTATAAAACTAAAATAATAAGCAACCTATTTCAAATCAAAACATAGAGTCATGATGACCGTTGATGATAATCGAAAGAGCTCGGCAAAACACCATGGACTAAATCATATTTCAACAACTTAGACTCAATAGGAAATAAATTTGCGAGAAAGCAAGAAAAACAGAAAAATTCTGTAGTCTTTAACAACACACACCTTAATAATTACATGTTGCCGATATATATATATATATATATATATATATATATATATATATATATATATATATATATATATATATATATATATATATATATATATATATATAATTAATGCGCGTGTGTGTGTGACGAAGCGACGATTGTCATACTTCTCCCCACTCCTTTTTACACATTTATACATCAGATTGATTCCATCAATAAAACTGTTCTCTCATTCATTTACGCGCGTACACACACATGCTCTTACATATATATACTAATGTGTGTGTGTGTGTTTGTGTGTGTGTGTGTGTCTGTGTGTGTGATATTTAATACAAGTCTATATATCAGCATAACACTGGGTAAGCGGATGGTAAAATTCCAAATATTTATAAATGAGGCGTTTCGTTCCGAAAACGAATTCCTCCGCACTGGTAATGGTTATATCGATGGAGTCACACACCTATACACACACGCGCGCGCGCACACACACACACACACACACACGCGCGCGCGCGTGCGCACTCAAACAACAAACGGACATATTCCGCAAGTATACGGATAATCTCGGAACAGCGCCCCAAGAGACACGTTTACTTATTGACCCTAAGCTGCTGCTCTTGAGCATTAGCTTGGTCAAGCAAGGATACACAATGAAGAAATTTTTTTTTGGGGGGGTGGGTAAAGTAATCATGTCGTAATCCATGGAGCCCAAAATAATCTACAGATTGTGATGGATTAATTGTCGTCTAAATTACGCAAAAATCAAAATCACACTGACATCTTCATTTTAACACATACATTTACCCAAATTACACAAAAATATCTTGAAATACTAAAAAGTAAATTTATTCAATAAAATCAACCCTTGGCTTCAACCACAGCCTCCAGACGACTTCGAAATCTGCTGCAACTCTTCTGAGTGGTTTCCTAGATTAAGTTGGTGAATGATGACATAATTCTTGCCTTCACTTCATCTTTGGTGTTAAAAGGAGATTGTTGGTCCCTCGCTCAACTACGCCTTATACATAATAACCAGGAGGTCACAGTCTGGGGAGTTAGGGGACCAGATGTATGGGGGTGATGTGGTCGCAGAAATTGACAGCCATTAATGGATTCTCCTGCTTGTGTGTCATGGTGCATAACTTCTGTTACCAGACATAGAATTTTCCAGTAGCCATCCTCTTGACAGAGGGCAGCATTACCTCCTGTTGATGTAGGCCTCCGTGTTGAGCCGGAGGCCCTGTGGGATAATGAATGGAGGAGTAATGTCGTCATCATTAGTGATCACTCCAAACACCAAGATGTTGACTGTATATATCATCCAAATGTTTCCGAATCGTCAGCACTGTCCACAGATTGATATCCAAACACTCTGAAATATCCGTATTAGAGCTTCCGGCGCGAATGCCAAGCAGTACAGCACGCTGTTTCCAAATTTCTAGCGGAGTGAATTGCGGGTATCCAATGAGGGTTGATCGTAATTGATCTAGAAAGACAATTATGCTAACTATTACACCGCCTCAAAATGCCCGTAATCGTCGCGTGAGTTTTCAGAGGTGCCGTACATTCATAATTACAATTACACTTATCCGAATGGTCAGCACTGTCATCAAATTGACACCCAAACTCTGTGAAATAAATCAATCCTACTATACTTAGCGGTCGAAAAATTCAAAAACAAACAACGCGCATACGCGAAATTAAAAATATAAAACGGCAACAATTTACACATTGCATCCTGTAGATATATATATATATATATATATATATATATATATATATATATATATATATATATAAGACAAAAGGAAAACTAACCTCAGCCGATGAATTGTCACAAAATAAAATCGTAACATTTGCCTTGATAATGTCCCTCAGTGAACGAATGCGTCGACTAAGAAATTTTTATCATATATATATATATATATATATATATATATATATATATATATATATATATATATATGTATAATGAAAATTCCTTAGTCGATGCGTTTCTAAGAAATTTTCATTTTATATAAATATATATATAAAAGGAAAATTTCTTTGATGGCGCGTTTCGTTCTCTGAGGACAAGGCAAATGGAAGGATTTTATTTTGTGACAATTTGTCAGCTAAGATTAATTTTATTTTGTCTTTTTACATATTGTACATTTACAGATATCCTCTAACTGAATATTTTATATATATATATATATATATATATATATATATATATATATATATATATATATATATATATATATTATATATATATATATATATATAGCCATTACATTTTAAATCACTGGGTATATATCTATATGTATATGTATATATATATATATATATATATATATATATATATATATATTTATATATATATATCGAGTGTAACAGCAAAATTGTACAAATAGTGTAACACCAAAATTGCCCGATTGTTAGATTATGCTCTGAACCATTGTATCTTGGAAATGATTAAAGATATCTTACCGGAATTCTCTTTGGTTTTTATAACACTATTGGTCTCTTCTTTGAGAAATAAGAATCCCTAATTACTCTCCAAGCTTAACAGAAGAATCGTGATGAAATCGATCATAAACGAATATGACTGTTCATCATTAATTAATCATCGATAAGGTTCGGAAGCCCATGAAGTATTGAAATACATTTCATATATATATATATATATATATATATATATATATATATATATATATATATATATATATATATACCAGGATCACTTTCCGACTTATTCAAGCTTATTTTCAGCCTCTCTAAACTTCTAGCTTTCTGTCCTGAAGTAACAAGTTGCCTCACACGTTTAACGTAAGATTTCATTTTCAAGCCTTTTTTTGCACTGATCTTTAGACCGTTATAGCTGAAACTCCTTTTTCATGTGCTAAACGTCTTATGAAATGAGTTGGACCTTTTCTAATTTATCTTGTTAGCTCTAAATTGAAATGAGAATCCCTCTTCCTGTTGTAACCTCCAGATCCAATTTTTCTCTACTGTTCCCACTTTTTAAAAATTATTCTCCGTTCTCTTGATGGTTCTTGAATGAACTATGAAGATGGAAGCCAGAATATGAATGCTGGTACTATTACTGAAGGCCTGAATGTTTTTTTTCTCTCAATATTTTTCATTTGGGAAGAGAGTGGATCTGACGCAACTGATTTGATTTTAACTTGTTCTCTTTCTGGCTGAATAACTCAAAGGGTTTTTCAATGATTCTTACAACAAATGGTGTCAAGATAGCGAAATGTCTCATCTGAAAACCTGGCAAAAAGAAACTCAGTTTTGCGTTTTTTTATTTTTTTAGGTATTAAACATTTTGGGATGGATAATTTTGTTGTTACACGATTTTGACACTTGAGCTGTTACAGTCGGTATATAAAACAGTATTCTTCATTTTTCCTTGTGATTTCATATCGAAAAATCTGGGAAATTTCTGAGAAGATTGGGGGAAACAGCGGGCAATTTGACTAATGAAGGGATAGGTCAATATTGCGCGTTCTGTGTAATCAGAAAGTTCAGTCAAAGTCATTACATACTATGGGTAAATGGCAGGGCAGAGTTGTCTACCTTGGTTCGCAGCTATTCTCGAAGGTGATATTTGAGCGTAACTTGGATGTGGCACATAGCCGAAAGTACGGAGCACACAGTGAAGACTTAACTCACTATTCAGTCGTAATTGATATAGCGAGACGTGCTTGTTAACCATTACACTGCGTCAAAGTGCCCGAGCTATAAGTGCCGCATTTAATAGATAACACTGGAAAGGAATGTGGAAAGTCATAATCGCGTATGTCCAGAAGAAACATATAATTAAAGGAATTATCCGTGGCATAGGTAAATAAATGCACACACACACACACACTGTCTGTCTCTCATATATATATATATATATATATATATATATATATATATATATATATATTAGTAGTAGTAGTAGTAGTAGTATAAACGTAATATTTAGTGCGTAAGCGTGTTTGAGCTGATTTTAGCAGTGAAATTTATGTTTAGCGAACGAGAGATCAAGAGCCGTACTAAGAAAATATGCCGCCTGACCAGGATCGAATCTGGCTTCTCTTTTTCGATGGGAAAAACCATCAAGCTAAGTGTACCTATAATAGGATTGATTGATTTGTTTTACAGCTTATCAACCCTTTGCAGATAATTTAAGACGAAAAATATTTTTAGATTCTAGAATTGGGGGGAGGGCGGAGATAATAATGATTTACTGACACAAGTTCTATTAATTCACTCATAGCTCGGGGCGGGGGGGGGTGCATTCATATCATTCCCAAGGGTATTTACGCGTAAGTAAATATAATGAATCCGACTGCATTTGAAACTGGGGACTGTGACTTCTAATTTCAAGCCATTATCCATTAAACCAATTGCATATTCAAGCTTACAACACTTTATATTCCCAAGCGGTCAGCCATCCAGGTACTGACTAGGCGCGACGTTGATTAATTTTGGTGATCGCGCGAGAACCAATATTTCAACATTTTATGGCCGCGAGCCTACCTCGAGTTGAACTGTCGATCTCTAGGCCGGTAGAAATTAATTAATATATTCTTTATAGTGATAAGAAATAATGCCACTTATATATATATATATATATATATATATATATATATATATATATATATATATATATATATATATATATATATATATATATTGTTAAAATGAACGAAATTTAAAGAGTATTTTATAATGTCTAATGGAGCTGAACATTATTTTTTATGTTTAGATGCATTTAAACTGATCAAATATAATTTCAGAGAACAATAAAATTAAATTTTGTTTGATTAAAACCCTGCTAACATGTAAGTACCCAAGAATCATTTGAGGCACATAATGCTTTATGAGTTCAAGAAAGGAAACTCAGCAGCCGAAGCGGCTAGAAACATTCACTCAGTTTATGGAGAGGAATGTGTGAATGAAATAACTTGCAGAAGATGGTTTGCAAAATTCAGATGTGGAGATTTCACCCTTGAAGATGAATATCGAACCGGACGTCCAGTTGAGTTTGATAAAAAGCTTCTTGAAGCAGCCCTTGAAGAAAATCCTGCTTTATTAGTTGAGGAATTGGCAGTGGTTCTCAGTTCAAACCATACAACTGTTCATCGTCATCTTCAACAACTTGGAAAAGTTCCTAAACTTGGAAAATGGGTGCCTCATGAATTGTCTGAAAACAACCTCAAATCCCGAGTTGACATCTGCTCTTCTCTCCATTCTCGCCAACTTGTTTCACCTTTTTTGGATAGACTTGTGACTGACGACGAAAAATGGATCTTTTATCGAAATGTTAAGCGTCGTAGACAGTGGCTCGGTAAAGGGGAATGACCCCAGCCACAGCCGAGAAGGGAACTTCATGGGCAAAATGTTCTTACAATCTGGTGGGATTGCCAAGGAATAATCCACTTTGAATTCTTACCACCTAATGCAACAATTAATGCTCAAATATACTGTCAGCAATTAGAGCATTTGAACCAAGCTTTGAGGAAAAAAGACCTGCTCTAGTGAATCGAAAACGGGTGATGTTTCATCAGGACAATGCACAACCACACACAGCAAGAATCACGTCACAAAAGATCGAAGAACTTGGTTGGGAGAAAATTCCTCATCCACCTTATTCTCCTGACCTTGCTCTTTCAGACTACAATTTGTTTCGTAGCTTACAGAATCATTTGGAAGAAACAACTTTTGTAACAAAGGAAGAGGTTAAAACTGACATTTGTGAGTTCTTCGAATCAAAGCCAAAAGAATTTTACAGTAATGGAATTAGTAAGCTTGTTAATAGATGGAAGGAAGTCATAGATAACCAGGGAAAATACATTGTTGATTGAATCTGTAATTAAATGTAACATTTGGTCACTTGTTTTCTGTATTCAAAATTCGGACAGAACTTATGGGATGACCTGATATATATATATATATATTGTGTATATTTATGCAGCAATTTTTCATTAATAGATGTTTCATTAACTAATATAGACGAGTTTTGTGTATTTATTTTAAGTAAGTTCCTTTTATATTGTCTGATAAGCTTAATCACATTATCGTTAGAAGACGAAAGAAAAACACCATATTGATACATGTTTAAATCCAATCTAAGTAATTCATCTACAAAACAGATATTTTTACAGTGAACTAAAGAATATAAAACAAACACTTATTAATAATATCTTTCCAAACTATATAGTTGATGAACAAATAAAATACTTTCTTAGATGTCTTAATACTAAGCAAATAGAACATAATACTACTTCAACTAATTCCAAACATATTAATCTCTTTTATCGTAGTCAAATGCATACTAATTATAAACAAGATGAAAATATACTTAAAAAAAATTAGTAAATACTAATATATCTACAACAGATCTTAGCATAAAACTTAGGTTAATCATATACTACACTAAATCTAGTATATCCAACTTAACTATTCGAAATGATTCTTCCCCCCTCCCCGTTAGCGATTTGCAAAAAACCAACATAGTTTACAAATTCAAGTGCCATTTGGCAGATTGTATCTCCAATGGATTAAATAATATTTATGTTGGTCACACCACAAACTCGCTTTCACGGCGCTTGACTGATAACTTTAACATTTTTAGACATTTAAAACAACATGCCTGCCCGCATACTCAATTCCGGAAAATCCTTGTTGACAGCACAATTATACTTAAACATGAAAACAATAAACAAAAATTAAAAATTCTTGAAGCTATATACATAAACATTTGAAACCTAACCTGAAGAAAATAAACTATGAAATCTCCACAAATATTTTTAAATGCCTATAATTTATAACAGAAGCCATTGATTTATACCAACGGCTTCCCATACTTAATACTTCTCGTTTTTCACTCTCGCGTGGTAATGTGTGACGTCACGAGCTTCGACGAGATTTTCGCTTCCGTATCTCGCATATACGAGTTTGTCGTTACTTTGAAATTTTTCATGCAGCAAGGGCGGACTATCATTGTTGTTTCGTCCGTGTGTTGTTTGATATATTGAAATTGTCATCTTTGATAATGGCTTATGTAAGCCGAAAGCTTAAAATATCAATATGGTGTTTTCCTTTCGTCTCTCAACGATAATGTGATTATGCTTATCAGACAATACGAAAGGAACTTACTTAAAATAAATAGACAAAACTTGTCTATATTATTTAATAAAATATGCATTAATATATATATATATATATATATATATATATATATATATATATATATATATATATATATATATACGTACACTCCTTTCGCGGTTGATTGACGTACCGTTAGTGATCGTGCGAGAACTGGTATTTCAAAATTTTATGGCCGCAAGCCTGCCTCTAGTTGCACTGTCGATCTCTAGGCCGGTAGAAATTAATTAATATACACTTTATAGTAATAAGAAATAATGCCACTTATATATATATATATATATATATATATATATATATATATATATATATATATATATATATATATATATATATATATATATATATATATATATATATATATAGATCTTGATTGACGTACCGTTGGTGATCATGTGAGAACCGGTATTTCAAAATTTTATGACCGAAAGCCTGCCTCTAGAAGAACTGTCGATCTCTAGGTCGGTAGAAATTAATTCACTGTTTTAAAAATGGGATGACTACTCAAGCACGTGTAACCGATAAATATACCCTTTATAGTAATAAGAAATAATGGCATATATATATATATATATATATATATATATATATATATATATATATATGTGTGTGTGTTCGTTCATCTGTACACTCTTTTCTCGTCTGATTGACGTACCGATTATTGCCTCTAAAGTTCCTGACACATTTATTTGAAATACACACTTTTTTTATCTGTGTTACAGAACATATGCTACTGTTAAACGTCTTTCCTCGTAAACCTGTTTCTTATGTCTTTCAATATGAGTTATAATGCTTTACGATTCGAACTCATCAGAACGATTAGAGAGAAAAGAAGATTTAGCACCAAAATAAACCTACAACAGCCAAAGTCTTCAAGAACCAGAATACTTTTCCTTTACACACACACACACACACACACACACGCACACACATATATATATATATATATATATATATATATATATATATGTGTGTGAGTGTGTGGATTATTTTTTATTCATTTTTTTATGAATTTTTCTATATGCTTCTTTGCTAAAGTTAATTTACAAGCTTTCTGTGTGAATCCATGTTTATACGTCTGTAATAAATTGGAAATGCAAGACTTGGGTGTGGTTCAGATTAAAACTTTAGGTTTTCATTTATATATACATATATATATATGTGTGTGTGTGTGTGTGTGTGTGTGCGTGTATGTGTATAGATAGATAGAGAGAGAAAGAGAGAGAGAGAGAGAGAGAAAGGAGTATGTATAAATCTATGTATATGAATGAGTTATTTATAAACATGGTCTCACGACTTACTCTCTACTTCCAAGAATTTATTATGTGCATCTTAAAACCTCAGTTACAGACTAACTTGTTTATACGAAAAAGTAAAAAAAAAATAAATGATTTAAAAGATGAACCCCAGTAGTCAGCCATTTTTTTTTAATTATTTTTTTTTGCTGTTGCTGTAATTAGCTGCGCAAATCATGTAATAAACCTTTACGTATTGTGGATTTTACAGGTAATTTGATTCAAGAGAATCGAAATCTAAATCCTTCAACAGACTTTCATCTCCTTGTTTATATATAAGAGCTAGTGTTAGTAAATCTTAAGATAATTATAAATCTCACGGCTTATTTGTAAGCAACTTACGTTCGCTGTTCAATTCCACCGGTGCCATGTGTTCGATCTACTCGTGGTTCCTTTATACAGTGGCTTTATTCGAGTCAAAATTAGTAAATATTTCGGCGCCAGTCCGGACGTGGTAGATATTAATAGCATCACATCAACCATTTCAGTCGGGTAGTGGTTTCAATCCTCATTGTTTTGCCTATTAAATGATAGACGCTTGCAGTGATGGTTATAAATCTAGTCTAGCAGGCATTTATAATTGTAATGAATTCGATCTTCAGTGAGTGCTCAATACATGTGGCCTTATGCCAGACAAACTTAAGTTAATTTCGGGGACGAGGCGTTATCAATATTTTTGTTAGTTGCATTCGAACTAATATCTTCATCTTTGTTGTTGTTATTAAATTTCCCATTTGGCGACATAGTAATTATGAGTTCAATCCCTGGACCGAGTAGTGTACACTAAGAGTCGGTGAAAAGCATGGCGGGAAGTGCGGATTGATTTGCTTTTTTTATGACTTATCAACCCACATTTCGAATTATAAGAGGTTGCTAGCAGTACCTGATATTTCAAAGTGGTCTCCCATCTAAATATTGACCAGTCTTGTCACTACTTAACTTAGGTTGATTGCATTAGCAAATTATTATTAATATAAGATTCTATTTGACATAAAACAAAATAGAGGGATCATGAAACGGAGTGGCTCTTGCAGCGCGTCTCACTGGCGATGGCTCGAGGTAATGCTTTCTCCATCATTGCGGCTGGCAGAGGATAGAAAAAATTGTTTATAGTTACGTTGTTCTGGAATTGTCATCATTGGTCGACTGAACTTGCTTTGTTTCAATGAATTTTGTAAAGTTATTATTAGTCACTTTGTTCAATAAATGATTTCTTATTTTAGGAAATTTTTTTTTATTGAAACAGAGTATCTATAAACAACAAACAAAATCTCGTTAGCAACTAGAATAATTTAGAAACGCTATTGTATATTCATATGGTCAACGGAAAAATTACGTCAATTATTTTATGTTTGGAGAGAATATTTTCACGTGTAGAAATATTGTTTGTATTGTTTTGTTGAAGAATTCAACTGTTTTCATTTGATTTCTTGATATATTTGTTGTGTACTTTGGCTTGGGAGAGTAGTAATTCTGTTAGGAAAGGTGATATTGGGGAAAAAACAATACAATAGCGTTTTTGAATTCTTCTGGTTGCTAACGACATTTTGTTTTTTATTTATAGATACTGTTTCAATAAATTCATTTCGTTTTTTGCCTTGAAAAAGTTCACATAGGACGAAGCGCGTCGGCTAAAACAACAGTTTTCCTGTTGTCTTTTTCCTTAATATATATATATATATATATATATATATATATATATATATATATATATATATATATATATATATATATATATATATACATATATATGTATATATATATATATATATACATATATATGTATATATATATATATATATATATATATATACATATATATGTATATATATATATATATACATATATATATATACACACACATATATATATATACATATACATATACATATATATATATATATATATATATATATATACATATATATATATATACACACACATATATATATATATATATATATACATATATATATATATATATATATATATATATATATATATATATATATATATATATATATATATATATAGGTACCGTCAAAGAAGTGATTCTTTAGGTTTACAATGAATATTTAAAGATGAAAAGTCTTTCTTGAAGCTCTTATTTTGTTTTTAATTTCAAGCTAATAGATTAAATTTAATTTTACCAATAACCAAATAATTTCAAAACGAATTTAAATTGATTGGAATTATTTTTTAAACGCTACAAATCACTGATTTTATCCATATTTACAATTCTCTCAGTACAACGTGGTTCTCTTTATTAAAAAAAAATATTTCAAAATAAAATAAAATCTTTCTGAAACTTTATTTAAGGAAGAATAACTGATTTAATATTTAATTAATGTGATTTGGAACAAATATTAATTACTTTAAGTTTAAAATATAGCAGAAAAGCAATTTTTAGCAGGGATGAGGTGTTAACAGCTTTATTGACAGTTTGATGTTTAGAAAATTTTACTAATTTTTTCTACGGGGTACATATCCGTAAAAATTACTTGACGAAAATAACGTGAGCGCCATTTGTTATGTAATATTTTAACTACCCAGCAATATTAAAAAATTAGGAAAATATTCTAAGTAATCTAATGTTTTATTGGATTTTAGGTAATTTGGCTTTGAATGTCGTGTATGGTTGTCCGTATTTACAAAAATCGGCGCCTTTATATCACATAAAAAGAATTCAAAATATTTTTTTTTAAATACTGGGAGTCGCTAAATTGTAGTAAATCATTCCATTTATGATTAGCAAATATAGTTTTTACTTAATGACACTATCACCTAACTGTTATAAATTCATACAGATTTTTTAAAGTTTTAAAAATTTATAAATTATTCTAATTAAATTTTAACAAATAATGAAAACATTTCTTGTAAAAGTCCAATATCCATCGGAATGTTTTTTTCTTGCGTCAACAGTGCCCATAATATATCTTATTCATAAAAGCAATTAAAAGTTTTTTTTTAATTAAATAGTTTTAGTTTTATTGCATTTTTTATTTTTTTATATTTTTTTTTTTTTGCAACTTCATTAAGCGGTAAAAAAATGAATTTCTCGAAATTTAATAAAATTAAATGTTCAGTGTCAAAGACGTAAAAAAAATAACGAAATTTTTTAAAATAAAAAGAATTTTCAAATAATTTAATTCATCTATGAATAAGTCCTGAAAGTTTCATTAAAATCCAACAAGTATTTGTTTTTTACAAGAATTTTCAAACAATGTGTTTTTCACCTTAAAAAGAAGCTAAAATGTGATATACTAATTTATGGTCAAATGCCGAGGCGATAAGAATATTTTAAACAAAATTTTGAAGTTTCTGAAAAGGATTAAAAATACAATTTAATAATTAATGAAACCTTTGGTCTTTCCTCTTAATAACATAAAAGTTCTGATGCTAAAACTTTGTTTTTATTAAATTTTGGGTACTTTTTTCATCATGTATGCTCATTTCTAACGAGACTTTGGAGGTACTTATATACGCAGGACAGTAATAACTTCTTGGGCTGACCCTCTTATCAAATGGTCAAATGAGAAAACATCAGAATTTGGTTGTGAAACCTTTCTTGGTCGGAGCGAAAACAAAAAGAGTAACGTAGGCATAATGATGTAGAATCGTGGATGATTCAGGTAAACATACGCTCAATGGGTATATCTACATTCAATACGATAAACACATACACACACATACATGCACACACACACGCACGCACACATACACGCACAAACATATATATATATATATATATATATATATATATGCATCTCAATTGCACCTCGACTGGTGAGAAATGCACCGAAACGGATTTGCATCTTTGTAGTGAGTAAATGTTTTTGTCTATATGAAAAAATTATAATAAATAATTACTGCTCTACGAACAGTATCGAACCCACTTTTGGATTAATGCTGTGAACGTTAGAATTTATATATTATTTTCGTTCTCATTGCTTTGGATATATATATATCAACCACAGACAGACTGTTTCGCTGTTCCACAGCTCATCAGTGTGGCTAGAAGTCCGGTCGGCTCTAGCTAGGATCGAAACCAGACTGAATTGGCGTCAGTCGGAAGTTCTACCACTAAGCCATCTGCACACGGCAGGCATGAAGGTGAATTTTAGCGTGTTTATTTTTAGATTTAGATAAACACACAGTGACTGACAGTGATATATATATATATATATATATATATATATATATATATATATATATATATCAGTAAGAACATCTTAGAAAGAACCAACCACTCCATAAAGAAAACCCTCGGACTACTACAATGGATTAACACTGCTGATGTCATCAACTGGTTTACCAACATCAGATATAAGGACAAATGTACCTTCCTACAGTTTGATATTACAGACTATTATCCATCTATATCCAAAAATCTGTTCACTTTGGCCCTGGATTTCGCTCGGGAATACTCCAACATTTCTGAAAGAGAAGTGAATACCATCATGGAGTGCCGAAATTCGGTTCTAATCTACAAAGATGAACAGTGGACCAAAAAGTCCTGTAACGAAAAGTTTGACATTTCAATGGGTTCTCTGGATTCTGCTGAAGCTTCTGATCTTGTTGGATTATTTCTTTTGTATGATTTAAGTGCCTTTGATTGTCTAGATTCTGATAGTGTAGGATTATATAGGGACGATGGGTTATTAGTAGTTAAGAATTCCACTTAAATTAAAGTAGATCGTATTAGAAAAATGATACATAAGGTATTTAAGGATCTAGGTCTCAGAGTAATAGTTTCCACTAATGTTAAACAAGTAGACTTCCTAGACGTCACCCTAGACCTCACTAGCAACACATACCAACCATATGTAAAAATTAATTCCAATCAAATATAAGTACATTCAAATTCTAACCAGCCCCTGCAATCATCAAAAACATACCCTATTCTATTGAATGTAGGATCAGTAACAATTCTTCAAACAGAGATATTTTTAATAAGCATAGAGACCTTTACAATTCTGCACTTAAAAATAGTGGATATAAAAATATTAATATTCAATATAAAAGCCCTATAAATAGCAACAATAATGGTAGAAAGAGATCTAGAAAAATCATATGGTATACTCCCCCTTTTAACATTATGGTTAAAACTAAATTGGGGCACCTGTTTCTAAACCTCATTAAAAAACATTTCCCCAAATCTGGAACCAACTCTAATACTCTTAAGTTAAGCTATAGTTGTGCTGATAACCTAGAGAAAATAATTAAAAAACATAACAATAGTATATTCAGCAAGTATATAAATTCGGAGAGCCTGACAACCCACAAGGTTGCGCAAAGCAACATTAAGCAAAATGACACTAATAATAAATCATGTAACTGCAGGAATCCCAATAATTGTCCACTAAATAATAATTGTTTAACTAGCTCTGTAG
Organism: Acanthosepion esculentum; assembly: GCA_964036315.1. NCBI lineage: Eukaryota > Metazoa > Mollusca > Cephalopoda > Sepiida > Sepiidae > Acanthosepion > Acanthosepion esculentum. Next base: position 91,666,092 of record OZ038478.1, read on the forward strand.
TTTATCTCAGTACTATATCAACACTAGAAAATTCAAATATAAAGAAATTCTACATAGGTTGCACCATGAGACCATTCAAGGAACGCTGGCGGGGTCATCTGCAATCTTTTAATAATAGTAACTATAAATATATGACTTCATTATCCAAATACTTTTGGAGTCTAAAAGAGAAAAATAAAACACCTAAGGTTAAATGGAAATTAATTAGAAAGGCCCGGACATGTAACTCACTATATGCCCCGTGTTACCTATGCCTTAACGAGAAACTTGAAATAATTAGATTTAAAAATAAGACTGATCTTTTAAATCAAAGATAAGAACTAACAGTTAACTGTAAACATCGTTTTAAATTTAACTTAGTATAGAAATCATATACTTTCTATGATAATGATAAATTAAACTTAATAGACTATTACCTTTTTAGCATGATAGTCGCCGTATTGATATGAATGTGTACTGGGTACTTACAAAGTATCATACGTGTCTGTATTTGGATGTATATATTTGTATGTTATGTAGAGTTATTTCTACTGTTGGATATGTATATGTGTATATAGGGGTATATATATGTTTTTTTGTTTTTGTTTTTGTTTTTATCAAGGTATATGGTTGTGTATATTGGCATCTATCATAGGTTAACCTGTTTATGTGTACGAGTAAGGGTGTAAATTCTGGTAAGTGTCTACCACTAAATGTGTAAGTATATGTTTGGGTATATAGAGATATATATGTGTACTTGTGTATGTGTAGATATGTGTATGCATATGCATATGTATGTATATGTGTGTGTGAGTGTGCATATATGTGTGTATATGTAGTATGTATGTTTTGTATGTGTATGTATATGTTTATATATGCATATATATGTATATATATGTATGATTAAATATGTATATGTATGTGTATATGTGTATGTATATGGGTGTACATTTATATGTATGTGTGGGTATTTATATGTATGCGCTCGACTGTTTGTGTACTGTATATCTGGATGTGTCGATATGGGTATTTATATATGATTAGATATTTATGTATATATGTTTGTGTGTCATTGTATGTGTATTTGTATGTATGCTTTAGTGTTTTGGAGTGTATCATAGATACAAACTAAAATCTACTTTTGTTGATAAGGAACCTTTAATTGCTTACAGACTGTTGTTCTTTTCTTAAATTATGATAAACTTTTAATATATTTTATCATAATGTTGTTGGAATATTATTAGAATATAAGTTGGTCTATGTATGCTTATTTCTTTTTCCTTTTTTATGCATGTGTCTACATGTTTATGTATATATGTATATGTGTTTGTATATGTATGTGCGTATGCGTATATATATATATATATATATATATATATATATATATATATATATATATGTATGTATGTACGTATATATATTTGTGAATATGTATGTTTGTATGTGTGTATGTATGTATGTGTATGTATATGTATGTGTGTAGATATATATGTGTGTATATATATGTATGTATGTGTGTATATCTATGTGTAGTTGCCTATGTATGTGTGTATATATATATATACAAGCGGATGTGTATATGCAATTTTTATATTCATATCGTTTTAATTTACGTTTGTTTAATTTTTCATGTATATACTTGTATTTGTAAATGTCTATGTATATATTTCGTTTATATGCATATATGTATACGTGCTTATGCATGTACATCTAGATGTGTATGTGTATGTATGTATGTGTGTGCTTGTATATAGTTGCGTCTTTTTATATATATTTCTTCACTTGCTTTATTTACTTTTCTGCGTCGACGTATGGGTCAATATATTTATATGTGCTTATCTATGTGTATGTTTATGTGCGTATGTCTGTATATGCGTACCTATTATGCATATATGTGTGTATGCGGGTGCATGTATTGATTTATTTGCTGATGTGTGAGTGTACAATTATATGTGGAGGTGGTTATTTACTTTTGTCTGTAATGTGTCGAAAACTATATGTTTTTAAAAATATATATATATATATATATATATATATATATATATATATATGTATATGTATATATATATATATTTATGTAGATGTGTATATTTTTATATATAATTATTTGTTTAAATTTTATCTATGTATATTTGACCGGTTTAGTTATATTTCAAGTTAAAATTCGTTTAATAACATATAAAGCCACGAATAGCTTTGACATCTGACCGTCTAGATCATATTGAATATAGATGTATGTGCCTGTGTGTATTGATGTGTATATGTAAGTAAAGTGCATTTGCCTATGTGTGGTTTGATTTTTTATATGTGTGTGTATATATCTAAATACGTCTGAGCGCTTAACATGCGTTCGTTCGAATGATTTCGCGTGAGAGGCGACTAACATGTTGAAATGAAACTAAAATGTATACATTTATGTCTGGGATTCTGAACATCCCTTTCAACATAATTTCAATGAAAATACAAATTAAATAGCATATATATCTTTTATTTTTATATTTTTACATTTTTTCTCCTTGGTAATTCTACAATTTAAAACTTAATAGAGATTTGATTTAGATTTCTAAATAGATAATTTTAATTTTTTACTTTTAATTTTAATTTCAAATTTTATAAATCTTTTAATATATATGATAACCTTGCTTAGTTGTCAAATTTTTCGAATCATCTATACTTGTATTTTGATTGGTCACTCTAGCTTATGTAACAGCGTTTACTCCTGGCTAAGGATCGTTGATTAATTTGAAACTTTTAAAACCATTTATTCTATATTGTACATCGTCACTTGAAAAGACACTAGAAGTGTTGAAACAAAATGGCTACTTTTGTCGTGATTTTATAACATATTTATGTTGTAATATTCAAATAAATAATTATATATATATATATATATATATATATATATATATATATATATATATATATATATATATATATATATATATATATTACAATCGGAATTAAGATATCATTATTTAAATGAACATTTTCACCTTGTAAAATTAAATTTAAGGATTTTTCAAATATTCAATAGACAAATTTTAATATTCAATATTTAATATTTTATATAGTGTTAATAGGATTCACTTGGATTATATACCAACGGATTACTACCTGTATATATATATATATATATATATATATATATATATATATATATATATATATATATATATATAGTGACACACGTAAGTTCCTCGCCTGACCCAATTGACAAAAAACAACATCAGAATTTTGTGGAGAAACCTTTCTTGGCTGGACCGAGAACACTGAGCACCCACCTATATATATATATATATATATATATATATATATATATATATATATATATATATATATATATATATATATATATGTGTGTGTGTGTGTGTGTGTGTGTATGTATATATATATATATGTATATATATATGATAAAATAAAAGAAATGTATATGTATGTATGCATATGGTAAACACAAAAGAGTAACGTTAGCCATAATGAGGTAGATTCCTGGAAGAGTCAAGCAAACAAACGCTCAATCTAAACCGCATTGACTTACCAGCCCCGCCGTAACAAAACAAGTCAGGATTTCGTTTAAATGAGGGAGGGCTGTTTGAACACACAGCCAAACGATGTTGAACGCAAGGCAACCAAAGACGGGAGGTGCAGTGAATATGAAAAAAGGTGCCAAAAGGGGACAACAACAAGAAGGTGCAGGGCGTGTTCTGATACCCTTCCCTTGAATGAGAGAGGTGACGGAATTAGGAGATGAGACGGTACAGGTGGTAAAAAAATCTCCCCTTTTTTTTGTTACTCGCTTTCAGTAATGGAATGTAAATAGTGTGGCCAAGATCGAGTTTGGCATTGTGAGAATGTTTAAAAGAATAGATGTTGTTGTTGCGGCAGTCTACGCGTGGCCGGAATACAAAAGAGGTTTGCAAGTGAGTCGTGAGGAATTGGGGCCGTCGTAACGAACAGCTACGAAAATATCTTCACATGTGAGTGAAATTTCAAATGAATATAAAGAAGACCTGATCCAACATAGATGAATAGATATTTTACCTGAATAGATTTTACTTAAATGTATTCTATTCTGAACTGGGGTATTTTTGTATATGAATCTATTCAGACGAGTATCTTTATTTTGGTTGTTATAGTTATATCCTTTCGAATTATTTAGGTTGCTTCTTTCTTATATCCCGTCCTGGGTATGACGATATACTGCATCCGAGACCTAGGTAAGACGATAAACTACGTCCGGCATCAAGGCATCTGATCGGTTTTGAGGGGCGTGGAACCACCTCTTAATTGCTGGTGTTTCCAGGTCCACCCTGATCCTGGGTGGTAGCACCTATTAGGGTCACTACTATGGACAAATAGTTATCAACCAAACTTGAGCCAAAATATTATGAAAGTGTAAAAATAGGTTTTAATACCATAAATACTTGGAAAAAAAATTACTACTAGCAATAATGTTTTGAAGGAAACATTATTATAAGTAATATTTAAACAAAAAATTACCAGCAATACAAACAGCTTTACATTTTTTTAAAAAACATATAACCAGCTATAAATCTTTTTAAAAAAAATATTACCAACTATACATTTTGTGAAGGAAAAATATTACCAGAAATATATTTTTGAAGAAAATTGAAAAAAAAAAAAATATTACCAGCAATAAAAATTTTGTCGGCATGGATAACACATTGCGGGTAATATGCCGTAAAACTTTCTTATGACTTATGCCGTAAATCGTTCTTTTGACTTATCCATGTAATGAACAAATCTTATTTGCATTTGCGTTTGAGAATATTGTCACTCTTTTTGTAAAAAAAAAAATAATCTGCTGAATATGTGGCATTTTTATTCGATTTGACGTAAGATTACGGCCATATCACATTGAAACAGCGGTTCTCGTATGATCAGCGAAATTAAGCAATATCGAGCCTAGTCAGTACTGGGATGGGCGACCGCTTTTTAAGACCAGATTGGATGTGCGTATGGTGCAATGGATAAGTCGGAAATGAAAATCGGAGATATAAGTTCAAATTCAAGCCGGTTTTGTTAGCGTCACGTACGCACAAATGCCCTTCGGAAATGTATGAATACACCTCCTCTTACACCGGCCATGGATTAGTAGAACTTGTATGGTGTAATGGCTAACTCGGAATTAGAAATCGGAGATCCGACTTCAAATTCAAGACGGTTTTGTTATACTAACCAGAAGAGGTGTTTTGTTATACTAACAAGAAGAGGTGTTTTGTTATACTAACCAGAAGAGGTGTTTTGTTATACTAACAAGAAGAGGTGTTTTGTTATACTAACCAGAAGAGGTGTTTTGTTATACTAACCAGAAGAGGTGTTTTGTTATACTAACAAGAAGAGGTGTTTTGTTATACTAACCAGAAGAGGTGTTTTGTTATACTAACAAGAAGAGGTGTTTTGTTATACTAACCAGAAGAGGTGTTTTGTTATACTAACAAGAAGAGGTGTTTTGTTATCCTAACCAGAAGAGGTGTTTTGTTATACTAACCAGAAGAGGTGTTTTCATACGTTTCCGAGGGGCATTTGTGCGTACGTGACGTAGGCACAAATGCCCTTCGGAAACGTATGAAAACACCTCTTCTTCGACCAGCCATTGATTAATTAGTAAAACTTGAAGGGTGTAATGGATAACACGGAATTGGAAATCGGAGTACCGAGTTAAAAATTCCAGCAGATTGTGTTATAATCACGTACGCACGAATGCACTTCGGAAATGTATGAATACACGTCTTCTGAGACTAGCCATGAATTAATTAGTAGAACTTGTATTGTCTATTGGATGACTCGGAATTGGAAATCGGAGATCCGAGTTAAAAATTCCAGCCGGTTTTGTTATAGTCACGTACGCACAAATGCCATTCGGAAATATATGAATGCACCTCTTATTCAACCAGCCATGGATTAAGTACTAGAACGTTATAGTCACGATGGTACAAATGACCTTCGGAAATGTATGAACCCACCTATTGTTAGTCAAGCCATGGATTAATTAAGAGAACTTGTATGTGTAGTGGATATCTCGGAATTGGAAATTTGAGATCCGAGTATAAAAATCCAACCGGTTTTGTTATAGTCACGTACGCACAAATGCCATTCAGAAAAGTATGAATGCACCTCTTCTTCGACCAGACATGGATTAATTATTATAACTTGTATGATGTAATGGCTAACTCGGAATTGGAAATCGGAGATCCGATTTAAAATTCTAGCCGATTTATTATAGTCGCTTCCGCACAAATGCCTTTCGGAAATATATGAATCCATCTCTTCATCAACCAGCCATGGATTATTTAGTAGAATTTGTATGATGTAATGGCTAACTCGGAATTGGAAATCCGAGATCCGAATTAAATATTCCAGCCGCTTTTTTTTATATAGTCACGTACGCACAAATGCCCTTCGGAAATGTATGATTTCACCTCTTCTTCGACCAGACATGGATTAATTAGTCAAAGTTGTATGGTGTAATAGACAACCCGGAATTGGAAATCAAAGATCCAGGTTAAAAATTCCATCCGGTATTGTTGTAGTCCCGTACGCACAAATGCCTTTCGGAACTATATGTATCCACCTCTTCTTCGACCAGCCATGGATTAATTAGTAGAACTAGTATGGGTGAAATGGATAACTCGGAATTAGGAATCGGAAAACCGAATTGAAAATTCCAGCCATTTTTTTATAGTCGCGTACGCACAAATGTCCTTCGGTAGTGTATGAATTCACCTCTTCTTCTACCAGCCATGGATTAATTAGTGGAAATTGCATGTTGTAATCGATAACTCGGAATTGGAAATTGGAGATCCGAGTTAAAAATTCCAGCCGGTTTTGTTATAGTCGCGTACGCACAAATGCCCTTCCGAAATATATGAATCCACCTCTTCTTCGACCAGCCATGGATTAATTAGTAGAATTAGTGTAATGCATAACCCGGAACGGGAAATCGGAGATACGATTTAAAAATTCCAGCCTGTTTATTATAGTCACCTACGCACAAACGCCCTCGGAAATGTACGACCCCCCCCTTAGAACAGACATGGAAGAATTAGTGGAACTTTTATGGTTTAATGGATAACTCGGAATTGGAAATCAGAGATGCGAGTTAAAAATTCCAACCGGTTTAGTATAGTCACGTACGCAAAAATTGCACTTCGGGAATGTATAAATCCAGCTCACATTCGAACAGCCATGGATTAATTATAGAACTTGTAGGGTTTAGTGGATAACTCGGAATTGGAAATCGGAGATCCGAATTAAATATTCCAGCCGGTATATTATAGTCACGTACACACATATGCCCTTCGGAAATGCATGAATCCACCTGTTATTCGACCAGCCATGGATTAATTAGTAGAACTTTTATCAGTAAATTTTTATTATCGCCAAACATGTCTCACAATTTCAAACAATTTCCAGTTTTAAATAACCTACAAAAGATTGATAAGCCGTAAAAAAACAAACAAATCAATCATTAAATCTCATGTGTAACAATTTTTTTCTTTTTTGTTCAACGTCATTAAGTGTTATTTACCCAAATGATTCTGTCTGTAAAGCAAAGGAAATGACTATCATTCCTTTCAAACGTTTACTTTTTTACCTGTACATCGATGTTTCGTAACTAACCCCTTTTTTACAGTACATTCCAGACAGATTTAGTGCTGCTTTACTGAAATTGACTTTTCTATAACTTTCTAGATTTTTCAAGAACTTTTGAAAATTTTCTAAAAGTTTGAAGAATTTCTAGAACTTTCTAACTACCAAGAATCTTATAACGAAAACATGATGGGAGACGATATATGGGGTTAGTCTGATTCGTGCAAGCACTTTACAGTACAAGAGTAAATCGCGAAAAACTATTCACTTCTAAATTTTTTGTGGTCTCTCTTGTATAATTCTAGATTAAATATATGAACAGTAACAAACAGGAATGTTAGACTCAAAAGTTACTCTATTTAAATCGTTTGGACTATCATCCTCTTCTTTGTTGCCATAGTCAAAAGTTACTTAGAGATACAAAAAACAGGAAATTGTGAAGAGCCGTGATCTCCCATGCCCTGAAGAAAATAGTGCATAAAGAAGAAATATACTGAAGCATTAATTAATAATTATGAAATTTAAATTTTTATTCAGCTTCGAAACCAAACAAGATTTTTTTTCTGTACATTCCAACCTGTGTTTAAACTCCTGTACGCAGCCTGGAGCTGACGATAAGACGGGGCTCCAAATTATAATGTCACACAAGTTTTAATTTAAAAACTTCTTCGGAAGGACTGATTGTTGTTTTGGTTATTTACCATCAAAGAAAAAATACAATGACGGCTTGGATTCTCTGGATGTGTTAAAGATATGCAGTGATCAGGATCAAGGAGAAATAAATCTTTCAGGCTAGTTAAAAGAACGCATAAAAGTGAAAGATATTGTCCTTTACGGGATACTTCACTTTCCGACTAAAAGATTTATAAACGCCTGATAGGGGCCAACTGAAACTAAATCGCTTGATAACAAATGACTGAAAGGAATCTGTGAACCACCAGCGAATTATTTCCCCTTCAGTTTCTCCGCTCCCTAACGGCCGGAAAGATTATCACACAGGATGATAAAATCAAATAACGCCCACTTAAACACAGACACACGAATAAGTAATTCACGCCATATTTTATTTCATACATGTCTCTGTCTTCGTCTGTCTGTCTGCTTGTTTCTCCTCTCCGCAACCCACCCTCTCTCTCTTGACCAATCGACTTTTTTCTTTTGGTAAAGACACTGGCCTAAAAGGCCAAAAGAAAAGTGCGTTAAAAAAAGTAATTAGTATAAGGAGGGGCGCTGAAAAGCCATTCCGAAAACAAACAGAAAAAAAGAAGAAAATAGGACCATTCTTATATTTGGCCATTTGGTGAAATTTGGGAAAATGGATCGGGTATAGAACTTTTCAGCACCCCACTGAGATTAGGTTCGTCTGTTTTTTCGATTAGCCGTAAATGTATAGCACCCAGTGAGGATGGGACTCGTTGTAATAATGACCTACTAGACTATCTCTGCCTGTTTGCCTTTGTCTTCACATCTCTCTCTCTCTCTCTCTCTCTCTAGTTCGTTCTCTAGCTACTTTCTCTCTCTCAGCCTCATTCTCTCTCTGCTTTTTCTACCCCACTCTTTATACCTACCTATCTCTCCCTCTCTCTGCCACCCCCTCTCTGTCTCTGTCTCTCTCTAACTTGATCCTTCCTTTTGGTAAAAAGATGTGACTACAAGACCAAATCAGACACGTTAAGGAATTGATTAATTGATTTGTTTTTTACAGCTTATCAACACTTTGCAGGTTATTCAGACAGAAAATATTTTTAGATTTTTTTTAGATAATAAAGGTTTAGTCTTACTAATTAACTCATTAGTAGGGGGAAAGAGAAAAGGTAGATTCATACCTACAGGGTATTTGCACATAAGTGAATATAACGAACCCAGCTGGAATTGAAACTCGGCTCTCCGATTAACAAATCCGAGCCATTGTCCCTTACACCACATCCAGGCGTATGTACGTTAAAGAAAGTGATTAATAGAAGAATCGGCACCGAAAAGTCCTCAGTCCTACTAAGAACACCACCTCCCCCATCACCACCACCCGCACCTTTCTTATGTTTGCACATTTCGGAAGATTTTACAAAATGGGTTGAGTATAAAACATTTCAGTATCACTTCAAAGGTATTTACTAACATTATCTTGGTCTGTGACAATGTCGAAAAATGTGGAACACCTAGTAGGAATTGAACTGACTTTGATGCGAGACTTTCTCGCTTGCCATTAGTATGATAGTAGAAAATGTCCTTAAAATCAACTATCAACATTTGTGTTGTTACCCGGGCACCAGCACGGCCTCAGCCAATTTGGGTCGTTTAATGTTAGCCTGTTCTCTGTCCACGTTGACCGGTTTCCGTATCTTAGAACGATTTCTGCCATTGTCCTACATCCACTCGTGTTAGCCTCGTTTTAGATTTTAAGGCGTTTTTTTTTTTTTTTGTAAAGGCTGGAGGCCACTATCACGCAAAGGGTTATAGAAGGGTTGGAGGAAGAGCAGATAGGAGTGGTAAAGGAGAGGATGTGGAGAAAGGGAAAGACAGTGGATCGATCAAGGCAAGGGGGTTACAGAAGATTTGGAGCAAGAGCAGATAGGAATGAAAGGTGAAAGGATGTGGAGAAGGGAAGTGGATAGATCAAGACAACTGGAGATGTCGATTGACGTTACACTTAAATAGTTGGAGATTGTATTTGTCAGAGAAACAGGAATAGGGAAGGGAGTTCCACAGGCGAGATGTGCGAGACATGAAGCTATTGGAGTAGAAGAGACGTCTACATCTAACAGTTTCAACGGTGAAAGGGTGGGAACGGGATGCCAGTTTCGTAGGACGTTTAAATTCATGAGGCCTAGGGACAAGCGAAAGCAGCTCCTCCGAGCAATTACCGTAAAAAGAGCGAGGTAACATCGCGTCTGTGAGAGAGCGTTTTACATTAGTTTCCATATTTCGGACCCTTACGTCTTATCTTTTATTTTAATCATTTCACACCAAGCAAGGCAGTAAAGCCACTAAGACACAAGGAGTTACTGAGTGTGAAAGAATAAGAAAAAAGAGGGACATTATTGAGTAGCACGAACAACAGAAAAGTAATGAAGAAGACAATTCTGACATTAGATTATTCTAGGTGCCCGCAACCACTAAAATAGCACGGGAAGTGTTACACAAACTGTCCCGCTATGACATCTCTAAAATAGTCTTCTCAAATATCAAGTCATTCTATAAGTTAGGTCCATGAAGGTTGTCATTAATGGACAGTCCTCTGAAGTACACGAGGTTAAAGGTGCCCCCCCCCCCACTCGGTACTTTTTGCCTTATATTAACTATCTGCCCTAGTATATTCCCAGATCATTAGTAAAAATACTGGGTCACCAAAAAAAAATTGACGTAATTTAAAATGTGAATATCTGAAGAACTACATGTCCCAGGCAAGCGAAATTAAATAGGCTTCATGTTGAATAATAAAAGATTTATTTATCAAAACTCAAACAGAATTTTCAGAAGAATCTAGACTTTACAACCGATTTCACAAAGCCTTACAAATATTCAATATGAGCACCAACTGTGACATGACACGCGTCAAGTCCGTAGTCCCACTCCTGCCAAACACGTTGTAGCATGCCTTGCGTAACATTCTTCAGTGCCTCACTGATTCTCTGCTTAAGTTTCTCTAGGCTTGTAGTAAGAGGAGGTATAGACCTGTCTTTCACATAGCCCCATAGAAAAAACACAAAGTGTCACTTCAGCTGAACGTGGTGACGATTACAGCAGCACATTTTCATTATTACTCATTCATCCGATCCATCTTCCTGGTAGATTCTGAGGCGCTGGTGTATGTTATGCAATACATGCTACAGCGTGTTTCGCAGGAGATGGACCACCGAATTGACGTATTCCATGTTAAAGATCATGTGTGTTATGGTCCAAGTTCCTTGTACCACGGTGTTGGTCCAAGGTAGAACCAATGAAGAATAACTCGAACACAGGTATGGGATAACACAGATATATTACAAACAGAATATGTACAAAAGAAGTAGAAGTGTTAGTAATAACAATCAGGTTAGGTTAGAGAGAACTATGTTGTCTCGATCAGTATCACTATTCAAATGTCTTACAGTAATCGCCTGTCACTCGACTCTGAACTGAACTGATGTTCATTAACACGCCCACGTGTGTCGAATGTGGCACAAGGCCGGTTTAATGTGGGCTTTCCGAGCCCGTAGGCTCGGGCAAAAATTGCCCGTAGAAACCGTATAAACGGAATCGGGTTAGTCAACCTCCCCGAACGAGGCTCCCTGCCCAGAATCAGAGAGTTCCCCTCTGCCTCAGAGGCAGAGAGTTCGACCGTCTAGCCGAGTCGTCCAAAAAGGACTAACTCTGAACTGAACTGCTGCTCCCTTTTGAGGCGCAGTATTTATGATGTCCGGAATAGTCCATTATTATTATGGGTAAGTTCCCATAACAATGTGCATATTGAACATTTGTGAAAATTTCTGAAATCGATTATAAAATCTACATTCCTCTACATCATCTAGAAAATGCCATTAACAATATTGGACTTTATGTCAATGATTTTAAAACTGAATTCGTAAACTTCAACAATCAAGGTTTAATACAAACTACTTCAGGTGAATCAATAAAATCGTCGAATTTTTTACATACTTAGGAAGCGAAATAAATTCTAGTGAAAATGATGTGAAAATTAACTTAAAATTAATGGAATAAAATGGATATAATCGGTAAATTTGATCTACCAGACAACTTGGAACGGAGTTTCTTTCGAGCCACTGTAGTGTCAGTTTTAATCTATGGTGCCACTGCTTTGGACATTAACTAAAACCCTTGAGTCTAAACTTGATAAAACTTACTGAGAGCTATATTTAACATCTTTCGGAGACAACATCTAATTAAATCATAACTGTTTGGACCCATCCCTGATATTTCTACAATCTTACACGAACGCAGGCTGCTCTTTGTAGAATATCGCTGGCTAGCAAAACAAGAACTTGCGAGTGATCTACTGGTCTACAGGGCGCAAGACGGATTGGTCACCCAGCAATAATCTACATTGACCAATTATATAGAGAGAGGATTACATACTAATGATCTTTCGACCTTGATGCAGGACTGTGATGGTTGGAGTGATAGACTTATGAATGTCCGAGCGAGTTTGACCGAATAATAAGTAACGGATGGTGTTCTACAATAGACACTGCCACGAGAAATAATCAGGGATGAGTCCATAGAACTGTGATTTAGTTGGAAGTTGTCTCCAAGAGATGTTAAGTATAGCTCTCAATATCTGCGTGTAAGTTCTATCAAGCTTAACCCTCAAGAGTGAGACCATACATTAAAACCGCCTCTACAGTGGCGCGAAAGAATCTCCGTTTGAGGTTGTCTGGGAGATCAGATTTTCAGATTCATTCATATTATTCAAGGCGGCCCAGGCTATGCTGATTTTTTTCACATCCTTTTCAGTAGAATTTATTTCGCTTCCTAGGTACGTTCCTGCCTGTGTCTTAGTATTTATCATTAGTGGTAAATGACATACTACGCATGATAGTTACTAATAATGATGAACAATAAGGCGCGGGAAGAAATAGAGACAAATGAGTGATTGAGTGACTATAGATAAAATATTTGTGTTAGTATTTAACCAAGCTAGAAATGTTTCATCATCATTGAGCAGACCCCCCCCGAATCTTCTACTTTCATCATGAACGGTTTTACCCTCAATGAGCCTTGAATATTTATCGCGTCATAAGCTTATTGCAAGACCTGAACTGGCATATAAGTTTAATCAGAAAACATGCAGGGCGAAAATATTTGGTTCCTTTTACCGTTTCAGAAAGCACGTGACCCCTCTTCCCATGCTCTAACTTTACATGAGTCAGACCAGTCAAAAATGGAATATTGATGACATATTTGGGCTGGAACTGTCGAGTCCTTACTGTCCCACCATGAGAGAGTTCAAAAGCGTTCAGGCGGCCGTGTGAGTGATGAAAAAATTTCCAATCTACAATCCCTTTCCCACAAATGAAACGTTCCTAGCCTCGCGCATCTCTATCGCTATATCCATAGGACATCTTCAGGCGAGCAATATTCCTTAGTTCCATCACTGCAGACCCTCGCAGCTAGGACATGTCATGCCATTGTATACAGGCTTTACTCATTCTTGTTCCCTTTTTTATGCCATTGGTATAGAGAAAGTTCCTCTCAGATAGCTTCTTCTCCAGAGCTGTTACTTTGTGGAACAGACTCCTGAGAGGATGCTTCCCCGATCCTTTCAATCTTAACATCTACAAGTCTAGGGCCAAACGTTATCTACACTTCATATTCTTACTTTCTCCCGTTACAGTGTTACAACAACTTACATTCAGTAACTCTCTATTTTGAGTGGCTATTGGGTCTTGTATTGGGTGAACAGTAGTATAAAAATCATTAAAATTGGAAGATAATATATTTAGTTACCCAATCCGATGGTTGGCGTTCCTCTACATGATATACCTTTATTTTAAAAATGGGAAACAATGTTTTGATTTTTTTTTATTAACATTCAACCAATACAAGATTCAGTCAAGGTTGAGGGTTACTGAGTGGTGTTGTATGAGAGTAAGAAAAGTAAATAAAATTGAAGGGTTAGTAAAATATGGTAGATTAAAAGGAGCTCTATTTTGCAATCTAGGAGAGTAATATCTTTTAAGAGGACGGATAAGTTTGATCAAACAAAAGGCAAAAAGAAAAGAATTGGCCAAATTATTGAAAAAATATCCGGGAAGTGCATTAAGAAAAGACGGTAAATGTGACACAGAAATCCGAAGAAGAATAAAAAAAAAATAAAGAAAAGTTGCATTCCAGAAAACAGGCTGTACGAAAAAGACATTCTAGACCTTATGTGTTAATATCGTAACAGCAAATGAGTGCTACCTTTCCTTTATCCACTAATTAAAATACTATGACAATCTATTTTACAAGAATGCAAAAATATGCATAAAGAAGACTGTAATTATAATGGCAATACTAGCCTTTTCCTTATAAATAAACATTCGGTATTCATTGACTGAGCAGCCAGTACTGCTGTCGTTTGAAATCTATAAAAATTCTCTCTTGAGACAATTTTCCCAGAAAATAGGTCTGTCAAGTTCAGTAGCTGTTATTGCTCTTTCCAGTATTAACGCGAGGTTATTTTCTAACCTTTGGCTTGAAGTAGTGTGGAACGTCAGCAGCTTGATTTTCTCTTCAAATTATATGTGATATCCATTTTAGCAACTCCTGCTGTTGAAAGTTCACAAGTGATTCTGTTTATGGTATCCATATAAAAGTATCGAAAAAATTAAAGAAATCTGAACAAAGAGCACGAATCTAATATAGTAAGGATTTTTCTGCTTGTCTTTGTATTTTTAAGAGTTGTCCTTCCTGCAAGCAAGAATCTTCTGAGTCAAGGGACATACTTCGAAAGATAGGATGACAATAGTTTTCTAATAGTAATAAGTATTTTTCACAGTTAAATTCACTGACCTTTTGTGTATAGCACCTCTTCGATAAAATGTCTGCACCAGAAGTAATATATCCAAACCCCTTAACTACAGAGAATTACCTAAAATAGGTTATGATCTTGGATCGAAGTATAGTATCTGTCCTTATCTCTCTGGCGTGTTTCTGCCTTGGAGCAGGTTGCGGAAATGTTTTCCGGGATCGAAACCTGCATGGAAGATTGGCAGATAGTGATACCTTTATAACTGGTTGCAGAGACTCGGGAACTTTTGGCCTTGGTATCACAACCCCACCGCCATAAGGTATACTTTGTCCTCTCTAAACAATGGAGAAGACTAGTCACTGGAGTTCTATGCTTGCGGTGGGACCTTCTTCATTGCACTAAAAAGGAATGGATGCTAGATACCCACGTCAGTGGGGAGGTGGTCGTGGGAACGGGTTAATTTCTGGTCTCTGTGTAAGGCGCACCCCATAAAATGACTATATGTTACATACTACTAATACGGAGAAATAGTATTTGACCAAATATAAAATGTTTTATTTATTTCTTTTTATCAGGCGAACGTGAAATCTTCTGATCTTCACGCCCTCTGGATGCGTTTAGGCAATCCTGGAGAATTTCTGGTATAATACAAACTCAGACAAAAATGAACCTCAATATTGAATATATATATGTCATTCGCAGACAGTACTTTTTCGCTGTATCACAGCTCCTCAGTGCAACTAGACATCTGAATGCTTCAAGCCAGGACCGAAACCCGACCAATTTGGTGTGAGTCAGAGTTTCTACCACAGAGCTATCATCATTCAGCAGAGAGAAGCAGCTAATTCTAGCGTATTTTTACAAATGAAAATAAACGCCAATCAGTCAGAGGGCTCCAATTCATTTTACTGAAGAGCTTTGCATTAGCACAGGTGGCTGTTGTTTATAGAATCAGCTTATCTCAAATTTATATATATATATATATATATATATATATATATATTAAAATAATACGAAAGAACAGAACAATTCATTTTACTGAAGAGCTTTGCATTAGCGCAGGTGGCTGTTGTTTATAGAATCAGCTTATCTCAAATTTATATATATATATATATATATATATATATATATATATGTGTGTGTGTGTGTGTGTGTGTGTGTGTGTGTGTGTGTGTGTGTGTGTGTGTGTGTTAAAATAATAAGAAAGAACAGTAAGATTTATAATCCGGTATTCTTAGAAGTTATTTTTATTTTTAAAAAACAATACTCGATACAAAACAGTAGAGAAAAATATAATAATTGTTTTGTTTTTAAAAATATGATTCCCTAGCAACACAGAAAATTCCCATGTTTCAAAACTGAAACTAAATTTATAAATTTAATTATAAAAATTAAACTTAAAATCCGTAGTTTCGTTCCATTGTCAAGCTATGATAGAAATAAACTTTCAACGAAATTGACTTAATTTATAAGCCCAGACAATATTGATATTATGAGTTGTTAAGGCTATTTTAATTTAGGGGTGGCTGGTTTTTAATTTCCCTAGACAGCTTATGTATCCAATATATGTTGCTTACAAAGTCAGGTTAAGTTTAGGCCGGGTGGGGATCTCTTCTAACAAACGTATACTTCCGTCTTCAATGAGTCGTCTGGCTTTCCAATATATATATATATATATATATATATATATATATATATATTTATGTGTGTGTGTGTGTGTGTGTGTGAGTGTGTGTGTGTGTGTGTGTGCAGACAATCAGCCAGATGCAAGCGTGTGCATGGAAACAGTATACTCTCCCGTCTTAATTATCTTCGGTTTCCGCGCCTCCTTACTTTCATTCTAAGTTGGTTTACTTCAAAATCTAAATGAGTTTTCCTCATTTCATTTTTTCCAAGACCAATACTCCGTTTACTAATTTTTCCTTGAGTTTTGTTTCTTTTTCTTTCTTTTTCTTTTTCTTTCTTTTTCACTCCACCTTTTTTTTTTTTTTTTTTTTTTTTACAATCCGCTCCTCAATTAGACGCCAATTACTTCCATATCAAGAAATGCTAAATATCCCCTAACACTTTTCATCTAACTCTTCGGTCTTAAATATGCCACAAACCTTCTTACCACTACGGCCGTCTTCTTCCCAGATTCCATTTCCAAATACCTTTCAACTTCCCCTTGCGTTTTATGGTCTCTTTTGCGTTGTTCCATGGCCCCGCCAACAACAACCCTGACACGCTTTTTGTATACGTTCTACCCGTGCTCAGACCTCCAACATGGACGGGGCATGTACTTAGTTATATTTTGAGAAGCAACAGAAATTACTAAGTAAAGACGAAACCAAGAACAAGAAGGCGGAGCGCATCATAAAACAACAGATTAGATGCCATGTGATAAAAATCCATCACAATCCCCTTTCTTCTTTCGTCTTCGAGTATATCTGCTTTTGTCATGTATACGAAGAACTGGTATGCATTAAAAACTAAAATCTTTTCTTTTCCTCACAAGTTGTTCTTTCCATATCTCCAGGCGAACTCCAAAATCATCCATTATCTCAACAATTCGAGACAGGAAGGTTTTACGGTAACCTAAAGAGTCTGTTAGAATCTTGAAATCTCAATAGGCTTTCGAGACATCAAATTTAACTCGTCATTCTTTACCGTTTTTAATTAAAGTATGGCACATAACTGACTGAAAAGATTTAAAATTTACTATTTCCAGTCAGCAAAATACAGTTTTGTGTATTTAAAACAGAATCGATTTATTTTTTCAGTAAAATCAATAAAAACGTTCAATTTGACAGATTTGTAAACAAAAGTTAATTCTCGGTTTTAATAATCTTGCAAAAATAAAATATATATTTCTGAAATGTTACTTAAGAAAAAGTAGCAAATTTAAAGTGAAATTAATCTGATTTGAAACAAATATTACTTTCTTATTGCATAACATGTATAAAAGCATTTCTTATCCACGGGGTTTTGTTTTGCTGATGTGTTAAACGATTTATTGACAGCCGATAGACCGCCGAAAGTTTATAAGGGGGCAAACCTCAAAAGACGTGACCTTTTAATGATTGATTCATCGGTTTGTACATCCATACTTCAGAAATTCTACACGTATATACACATACAAAAACAACCAAAATTCCTTTAAAAATATTCGAGATCGTCAGATTGTAATAAGCTTTACAATATAGGATGATAAATATAGCTTTACTTAATAACAATATTTACCAAGATATCACGGTGATTGATGACTTCGCGTTAGCACAACCATCGAGGGCTCCCCAATGAGTTCCGTCTACGCAATTTTGCTCACAAGGCTTGAGTCAATCCATGGTAATGCATTCAGGCGCGCTAGTATCCTCTCCCCCAGATCGATAGCATCAAGATATCACCATCCTGACAAATCGACCATAGTGATATTCGAACCCGAGTCTCATGGTCAGAATATGTGGGTTTGTAAACAGTGACTATTACGGCTAATAATGCAAGACTCTTCGGTAAATCGAATCGAGTTCTCTCAGTCACAGTGTGTTTATATATAAATAAATTCACCTTCATCCTACCGTGCGCCAACGGCTCAGTGGTAGAATCCCCGACTGATGCCAATTCAGCCGTGTTTCGATCCTAGCTAGAGGCAACCGGACGTCTAGCCACACTGATGAGCTGTGATAAAGCGAAACAGCTTGTCTGTGGATGACAATATATGCTTTTGAAACAATTAATTCGGTTGAGCTCTGTGGGTAGGAAGTGTGGGCTTGTAAACAGTGACTATTACGGCTTATAATATACAAATATATATATATATATATATATATATATATATATATATATATATATATATATATATATATATATATATATATATATATATATTAACTGATTTAAAAATACGGTTCTTTCGCTACACAGGAATTACCACGTTTCAAAAACATAAACTAACAATTTCAAATTCAATTATTTAATTAAATTAAAAGCACTAGTTTATTATAACTTTTTTAACTACATTGAGCACTCTTTTGTCTACACCTTTGATTAAATAAATAATTATTTGCTCATCTGTACCCGTGCATAATCGCTCACATGTATGCTTGATTATAACTTCTATGAATTATTTTAATTTCTAAGATATATTTTCATCATCGAAATACCATTATACAGTGTAGGATATAAGAGACCCGGATATAAGAGAAACCCGAATATAAGAGAGATTTTCTCTGGTCCCAAATTAGAGCCTGTGTTAATGTATATATAATAGACCAAACCCGGATATAAGAGAAACCCGAATATAAGAGACTTCTTCTCCGGTCCCGACAACTCTCTTATATCCGGGTTACACTGTATATTTATTAAATCCACATAGAAAAGAATATGAGTGTTCGGGAATAAAGCATTGCACTAATTTTCCAAATAGGAGGGTGAAAATCTTCATCTGTTACCCGAACTTAGTCATTCCTCTTGCTACCTCACCTCTCTCTCTCTCTCAATCTCTCTCTCTCTCTCTCTCTCTATATATATATATATATATATCTACTATGCATACTTGTAGTGAACAACTGTCACGAAAAATTTAGGTGAAAAGAAATGACTGTCACCCTGAAGAAACACACGCAGAGAACGTAAATAACATTGATACTGATTTCCTTGCATTATTTTTCTTTTCACAATAGGAGGTATTAGCCGGTTCACACTCTTCCCAGGTCTTTTAACCATGAGTAGAGGTTTATCATTGCATTATTATTATTGCATTCATTGTTATTGCATTCACTTACGTGCTAACACCCTTGGGCAAAGGTATGAATCATTTTCTCCCATCAGCCATGGGTAAACAGCAGGACAGACCAGGTTCTATAGCCTTGGATGGCAACTGGTCTGCCCCAGAAAGAAATAGCAGCCTACTGCGGAAAAAATAAATCTGCCTCGTCAGTCATGCATCGAAAGATACATTGATCGCCTTAGCGTGTATCACACATGGCACATGACTGACTGAGAGGTTTATCCCTTTATCACTTGGTTCCTGTTTAGGATTGTTTCCTTCTCTCTAAATTTCTGGAATATTAGTCCCGTTATCACCATGCTTGAGGTGAATCGATGATCTATCTATCTATCTATCTATCTATCTATCTATATATATATATATATATATATATATATATATATATATATATATATATATATATGTATATATATTATTTATTCGAAAATTATAAAATAAATATGTTATAAAAGCACTACAAAAATATCCATTTTGTTTCTACACTTCTGGTGTCTTATCAAGTGATGGTGTTGAATGTAGAACAAAGGGTTTTAAAAGGTCCAAATCAATCAAACACTCCTCGCCAGGGGAAACGCTGTTACATAAACTGCAATGACCAATCAAAATACAAGTATATGAGAATTCAAAAAACTTGACAACGAACCTTTGTTATAATAATTAATGCTTTAATGTTAGGGTTAGATTAAAATAGAAATCATTCTAATTAATATCAAATTTTACTATACAATTGAAAATTAAAAATTACCAATTTTAAATTTTAAATTTAGTATGTATTAAATTTAAAAAATAAAAAATTATTTAAAGACGAGACTAAAGAAAACACATATATTTTGTTATTTATTTTGTTTTAATTGAAAGGCCAAAAATTCAGTTAGAATAAACGTTAAAATCTAATGTTGATGCAAAGCTTCGTTACAGCTTAGATTTGAATTGGTGATATGGGCAGAGGAGGGTGAAACTTGCAAAAGACAATATATACACAATCAGATTATAATACACGTAAACATATCTTTAGATATATAAACACGCAAAAACACGAACGAAACAGGAAATAGATGTCCACGTCCCTTAAAAAACAGACAAAATATACATACAATGAAAGGAATATATAAGCGATCATACCCTAATACATTTTAATAAAGACACACATATATACATATCAACAAATATTCAAATTTGAAAGCGTTAGTAAACGAATTCAAACCGACTATAAAATATAACTTACATGGGCAAAGATATATAGATAAAAATGGTTCAATAGATAAAATTTAATAGGGGTAGCATATATATATATATATATATATATATATATATATATATATATATATATATATATATATATATATATATATATATATATATATATATATATATATATATATATATATATATATATATATATATATATATATATTTGTGTGTGTAATGGGTTATATATGGCGGTTTCTAAGCATTTTTTCTTCATATCATTTATTTAGTATGTACTAATCTCATATCTCATAGAACGTTCGCATTCTGTCTATGAGACCCGGGTTCGAATCTCACCATGTTTGATTTGTCAGGAAGAAGACTACATGATTTTATCGGACTAGAGGGGTAGATCCTAGCGTGCGGTATCTTTGTAAAGTGCCTGAAAACCAAACCACGGTTTGACGCAAACCATGTGAGTGAAATTGTGTAGACGGAACCCTCGGGGGCCGTCGATAGCTGTGCTAGCACGAACTCACAAGTCATCGTGGCCGAGAGCTTGAGTGTTCTGGCCTTGTTCAAATTGTTGGTCACGCTCTTTCCCCGAAACTGTAGCTAAAGTCTGCTCAGAATAGTTGCAGTATAAACTACAGGTGGGCTCTGTGGGTGTTGAATAAACACAAATGCGCCTGAGCGAGAGTCTGCAATAGGGATTGTCCGCCCTAGTAGACAGGTATCCTCGGATACGAGTGGCCAGCTATACTAATATGTATATATATATATATATATATATATATATATATATAGATAGATAGATAGATAGATAGAGAGAGAGAGAGAGAGAGAGAGAGAGAGAGAGAGAGAGAGAGAGAGAGAGAGAGAGATTGCCCAACAAAAAAAAAACAAAAAAAAAACGGGAAATTTGGTACAGTTTATTTAATTGATGGAATTTTTGTTACATTTATTCGAAACAGAAGCAATGGATAGAAATTTAGTAGCTTAAAAGAAAAATTGGATTTCATTCTTAAAGAGACCAATCCCCTCGCGCTGATAACTATGGCATCCTGGAAAAACAAATGGTTAAAAAAATTATGTTAAGTACATAATAACTACTTTTAGTTCGTTCATATTTTATGATTTTTTTAGTTCGTGTATATCGTAAAATATATAGTTAATTCTTTTTATACGTTAGTTAATTTTCTTACATCATATAGTAAGTCTAAAATGTTCTGTTTTTTTTTTGGAGGCACCCTGTATATACATACATACATACCACACACATACATACACACCTACACAAACACACACACACATATATATATATATATTTATAAGAGAGTGAGGGAGAGAGAGAGAGCAGTATTTTTACTTATTAGAATGTAATTCTGTATGCGGGTGAAAATATAAAAAAAAGAATTAGGAAAAATTTAGTTAAGAGGACGATAAGGAGAATAAAAGAGATCAAACGAGTGAAAGGGCGGGTGTAGAGAGTGAAGAAAGAAAGAAAGAATGAAAGAAAGAAGGAAAGAAAGAAAGAAAGAAAATGGACATCAATAGACTGCAGCAAAAACACTAATGACAAAGATGAAAAGCGGGGGGTTATTAAAGGAACGGAAGTCACTCTTCGATGCAAGAACAGCGGAACTGACGTCACCAGACAACTGTTGTGATTTCCAGCATCAATGTTATTCAAGAGTAAAAAACAAACTAATACTAAGGAAAGTAAAGGAAGGAAAAACTGAATAATGAATTATAACTTCTCAAGAGGGAAATGAAATTACCAAAAATAAATAAACAAATTAAATGTAGATAAAAAAAGGAAAGGAGAAAAATAAATCTCATAGATTGATTGATAATGTTTGATAAAGATTTCTTCGTTGTTCTTATGACATTGTTAAATGTTTGTGAATATATCTCTTGTAGATATACACGATGTTTATACGTTATTTCTATAGATATAAATATTTAAGCAAATGCTCTGTTTATAATAATCTCTATTGACTACATTTACCGGCCTGAATGTCCGTGAAATTTCACATAAATCATGTGTCCTCCGACAGGAATAGAACCTGATTTGGCCTGATGTCCTATACTATTTAGCTACAGAGGAAGCTTCTGGTTAGCAAAGTCAATTTACTGTTAAGCAACAAATTTCCTATGATTTCTTAAAAACAGTAATTTGACGTTGCTGACCAGACGCTTCCTATATAGTTAAATAGTATAGCACGTCAGGCTATATGACGGTTCCGTGTAGGATACAGGCTCGATTCCTGTCGGAGAACACATATTTTCTATAAAAATTTTCGGACATTCAGATACTGTACCTAAATTCAAATCCGAAGACTTCTCATTCCTGTTGAAATTCCCACCAGGTCGCACGTGAGGTCAATCAATAAAGTGGCTACACATCATTTTATACTTTTCATTCGTTTTGATCGGTATGGAAAGCTGACATTACACTATACAGCATCGGCCAATAGCGGATTGTGCACAAAATGAGTACATGCAACTCTGAGAACGGCTGCTGAATGCACCATTCCAATAAATAACAATAATATTTGCTCTGTTATCAACCACTGATCACTTTTATATATATATATATATATATATATATATATATATATATATATTTAAAGACATTTATGATATGTTTAACATTCTTTTTATAGATACAAGTATTTAAGCAAATGCTCTGTTTTTTATAATAAACAGTATTAAATAACATTTACCGGCCTGAATGTCCGAGAAATTTTCATAGAAAATTTTCGTTCTCCGACATTTCTATGAAAATTTCTCGGACATTCAGGCCGGTAAATGTTATTTAATACTGTTTATTATAAAAAAAACAGAGCATTTGCTTAAATACTTGTATCTATAAAAAGAACGTTAAACATATCATAAATGTCTTTAAATAAATTGTCGGACTTCGTCCAATTCAAATATATATATATATATATATATATATATATATATATATATATATATATATATATATATATATATATATATAGAGAGAGAGAGAGAGAGAGAGAGAGAGAGAGAGACGGAGGGAGAGACAGAGAGAGAGAGAGAGATGCTAGCCGTTAGGTCACCAGAGAAAGCGTAATAAAGAAAAAGCAGGCTGTTAGACAAAATATATAGTATTTAAAATAGACAGAGCGTCTAGTCAAGTATGAGTATCCACTAAATTTGAAATAATAAAATATGTTGGATTAAAAAAATAAAATACATTCATTCTTTAGAAATTATTATATTTCCTGCTCTCAAATAAGGTATTAATATTTCAACTTTGGATTTTTATTTTATTTTATTTTATTTTACTTATTTATAATTTAATTTATTTTATTTGTAAATGTTTTCATGTTTATCCTGTATTCACTTGAAACAGCTGGAACGAATATATAACATTAACTTTACAGTCTATAATACACGAGATATATACGTCAATAAATTGGCTCGAGATGATGAACACAACAGGTAAAACGTATATCTATAGTTTTAGATATTTACTTACTTATACATAGTTGTGCACAAAACTACAACAGTAAGTTGCTGGGTGAAAATCAAACTTAGTACACCAGAAATTGATTTCCGAGACGAACTTCATCCTGGGTATGACAATAAACTACATCCGGCAGCAAGTCCTATGATGAAGTTTTTCAGGAGCCTGGAACCACCTCTTAATTGCTGTTATTCTCAGATCCACCTTGACCCGAGTGGTAGCACTTGTTAGGGTTCCAGCTCTGGGCAAATAGTGAACCCCCAAACTGGAATCCAAAATGTATAAAAGCATAGAAATACAATTTTTCTAGTGAGAATAGAGCAATATATTTTCATAGAAAAACAAAATTACCAGCAATACATTATTGGAAAATGAAGAGAAAAATTACCAAGGCCCCCAAGAAAATTAAATTTCATCAGTAAATGACCCATAAGGAGTCGATATGCAGTTAAACAAACCAAGCCAAAGCAAATCAAGACGAGCTTACTATTTTGTATTAAAATAGTACTGAACTGTTAAATGCAATATCAGTTCTTTTATATAGCAGTGACTGCTGGACAATCACATCACAGACGTAAAAGAGACCTGATGCAACAGATATGTTGTTCTACAGAAGGATGCTGAGAATACCATGGACTGAACATGTGAGTAACGACGAAGTTTTAGAGAAAATGGAAACAACACTGATGCTTAACATCAGAAAGGGACAGTTGAAATTTCTAGGGCACATAATGAGAAAAGAGGACTTAGAAAATTTGTTACTCACAGGACAGAATGAAGGTAAGAAGGACAGAGAAAAGCCGCACATAACCAATCTAAGGATCATGTGTAAATGAATGGCAGAAGAGAGATTAGGAGAGATAGCTAAATGACAAAATTTAGTAAGAATTACAAAGGAGGGGAAATTGTGGAGAGCAATGATTGTAAAGTGACACGGCACATAGAAGACGAAGAAGACTATTACTCCTACTTAGCACTTGAGCTTTTCCGAGCAGCGCTACTACCTACGCACTCTTAATTATGTCAGGTATCACCAAGGCGTCGTTAAGAGAGCATTACGTCAACAATGTAATGCTTTGGTACAAGTATACGAAGCGTAACATAGCCATGATGACAACCAGACTGATAAGGATATACTATGCACATATAACCCATTCCTTTCACACTGTCTCTGATTGCGGTTGTTTCCAAGTATCTAGATGTGACTCACCAATCACCTTGGCTGCCTTATCTTTCAGACTTGATACTCAAGCAGAAAGCACCCTCACTATTCCATCAGATGCACTGTACGATATCCCATATGGGATTTGCGCATCCTGTTAAGGTAAAATAAAAACTGGCAAACAAATCTGTGGTACTGTGATATTTACATCATTCACCAAGATAAAACACGTACATGTTACATTAATCCCCAATCGATTAAGATCAGAAACCATGAAGCATTCCTTACCCATTATTATTATTATAATTATTATCATTACGTGTAGTATCATCTTGCGAGAGAGTAAATTTAAGTACTAAATTACCAAGTCCCCTTCGAGGTCTATGATTAAAAAGTACACTTTATGAAAGTTATCTATCCATATTTGGGACACTTCTTCTAGATCGAGATGGTTTTGCGGAAGATATGTGCAGTTCCAAAGCAATATTTTGTAGATCTGAGATGGCTGATATTTCCAGAAAATGTACTCACATGATTTTCGGTACCCTTCTTTATCATACCCAATGAGCCTATAACAACAGGCATAATCGTAGTTTTAAGTTTCCACATTTTCGTTACTTCGATTTCCACGTCCTTACAATTTAATAGTTTTTGACATTCTTTTCTAGAAAAATTCCAATCCTGTGGGTAAGTGCTATCAGTGAGTTGGAAGGTTTCTTTTTTGAAATCTTTGCATGACTATATCTGGTCTGTGTTTGCATCAATTTCCCTGTGAGATTTGGGAAATTCCACAGTATAGTCACTCCATTACCATTTGTGACATCATTCGGGTGCTGCTTGCATCATATATCCAGGACTTCAATTTATTATTATTATTATTATCATCATTATTATTATTATTATTATTATTATTATTATTATTATTATTATTATTATTATTATTATTATCATCATTATTATCATTATTATTATTATTATCATTATTATTATTATTATTATTATTATTATCATTATTATTATGATTATTATCATTATTATCATCATTATTATCATTATTATTATTATTATCATTATTATTATTATTATTATTATTATCATTATTATTATCATTATTATCATTATTATCATCATTATTATCATTATTATTATTATTATTATCATTATTATTATTATTATTATTATTATTATTATTATTATTATTTGTGTATGTTACGTTTCCTGCTTTGTATCCTGTAGAGCCGAATCCAAACTATGGTCCTTATGCCCTATAGAGAATTGTCATTTTATTGATAGCGCATTTCTTAGTATATGGGATGTTCCTAGTAGGGAGATCTTCTGGGCAATCTGTATGTTGATGTTACCTGGGACACTGTTAGTAAAATTGTCCATTCCTTTTCTCACGAGGCCCAGAGCGCTGATTACTATTGGTACAGTTTCAGTCTTCGTTCCCCACATCCCGTTAATCTCGATCTCTAGGTCCTCGTATTTAGACAGTTTCTTGATAATTTTTCATGAAAGAGGAGGCACACACTTCCTGAATATCTTGTTTCCTATGATAATATCAGGTCTGTTGGCTTTTATTTCCCTATCAGTTTGTGTTGACATGTCCCAGAGGATTCTTACATGGTTATTGTGGGTAACTGTGTCTGGTTGTTTCTCACACCATCTCTCAGTGGTTTCAATTTTGTAATTCTTGCATGTCTTCCAGTGCACATATGTCGCTACCTTTATATGTCTGTGGGTATATTCAGTTTTTGCTAGCTTCGGACATCCTGAGATAATATGGCCGACAGTTTCATCATATTTTCCGCAGATCCTGCCTTTCGGGTTAGTTCCATCCTTGATCATGTGACAGTGATAGGATCCCGTTGCGAGGCTTTGGTCCTGAGCTGCAATAGTTAGGCCCTCTGTCTCCGTTGTCAACCTGGTGTTCCTCGGCCACTGATGTGTTTCCATTTTTTTTTGTTTCGTCATTTGGCCAAGTCGCTTTGCTTCCTGTTTTACTCGTTTGGCGTAGATGGTATTCGCTTTGTTTTTGTTGGTAGGGTTTCAGGTATATTAAGGTTTTTCTTAAATAGTGCAGCTACTTTGTAGGAGAGGGTCATTGTTTTTTGTCAGGTAGACTTCCAATCCGATTGTTATAGTTTTTAGAGTTAGTCCAAGTTCGATTAGACCTGCGTTATCCTAATGCTCTTGGTACGTACAGCCTATCAACATCTGATTTCAGCTGGTGCATCCTCATTTGGGTATTTTTTTGTCTTGGCATCAAATCTTTTAATTTAATTCAGCTTCCATTTCATAATGTTGAAACTGTATATTACTACGGGTATAGCTAAAGTGTTGATAGCTTTCATTTTATTAGCCCCATCAAGTTCGCTTTCTAGCTACCAAACGCACTCTCCTATGATATTCTTTTCGGATCTTTTTCTTCATAATTGAATGTTGCACCCCGTCATTTGTATGCACCGTCTTGGTCTAGTTCCTTAATCTTGTTGTTGATATCAAAGTCTAAGTCTGTAGTTTTCGTTAGTTTACCGTCTTTGAAGTTGGCTTTGGCACATTTGTCGATTTAGAACGCCATCCTGAATCCTTCGCTGAATCTTTTGACAATGGTGTGTAAGTTTTTTCCCGCCGGTTGTCATCCTTGCAAACGTTTTAAGATCATCGATATAAAATAGATTATTCAGTTTGCCATTCTGTGACTTGTATCCGTAGCTACTGTTGTTCAGTAGGCAGCTGAGTGGTGCTCGTGCAAGGCAGAAAAGTAGTAGTAACAATGAATGTTTTTGGAAGATGGCCGCTTTTGACGTTGATCTTCCAGTCTTCCAGTTTTTCATTCTCTTTGTTATGGATTTGACCGTTGTGAGGCATACACTGTATATTTTGAGGTTCCATGAGTGGGGTGCTCTTTCGAACGCCTTTCTGTACTCGATCCATGCTATCGATCAGTTTTTTTTCCCTTGTTTTCACGTATTATTATTATTATTATTATTAAAGAAAATGATTGATTCCAATATTTTTTAACAAATGAAGAGCGCGATTTAAAAAAAGAAAGGAAGATACACAGTGTTTAACTATGTTTAACAATACTTTAACATTTCTCAAGTTATGTTTAAAAATTGCATATATTATGCATAACATCACTGATATTTGGTTGCCCTCGTTTGGGGGGGGGAACAAATGACTATAAATATTCGCGAATATTCACCACTCTTCTTAGTATTTCCAACAAATTCAACAACGTTACGGCCAGAACCGTGTTTTTTTATCTGATCTCTACTTCCTTTGCCGCGCTTCTTGGAACCGCTCCCACTGCTCGCTATTACGTTCGGCGTTTATTTTCTCCTGCGTTCGAGTAGGGTATTGATAGTTCATCATTCATTTATTATCTTTATTTCATTTTGTATGTAATTTCTTTTCAGTTCTCTCTGAATTTCTGGTATGAGGAAATATCATTATTTACATTATTTAGATTCGGCCAGATATCTTCACTAGTCCGAGATAAACTACATCCAGCAGCAAGGACACAGATTAGTCGATTGGAGGTTTTGAAGAACGTAGGACGACCTCTTAATTGCTGCTGTTTCCAGGTCCACCCTGAACCAGGATGGCAGCACCTGTTAGGGTCCCAGCTATGAGCAAATTGTGAACCCCCCCAAACAAAAACACTATGAAAGTATAAAATTATATTTTTATATAAAATAATGACCAACAATACATATTTATAATAGAATTACCAATAATACATTTTATAACAAAATGACCAACAATACATTTTATCTGTAATTGAACGCATACAACTGCTTTCAAAATATTTAGATTTCGGCATTATTTAACCATAGACTATTTTCGTCATTAAATAACCCATAGAGTATGCCACTAAACAAAATGAACCAATGAAAGATAATATCCTATTCTTATACTGTTATGCTGTTTATTTATCACGTTTCGCCCGTTGCGCCATCCGGCTTTCTTCGCGTAACTACCACCGAATTTCGAACTGACATCTATTTAATCTCCGATTAATCTTCTTCCGCTGTCCATGACTAGGGATATCTCGCCTTATTCTTTATTTTAGTGCAGCTTTGGTGTTGCTTGCTTGGTTTCCACTAATAGCCTATATCATTTAAAGTGTTAGCGAAATGGGTGACATAATCCCTGAGTTGTGTTGTAGATACTCAGACGCAATTAAATGCGAATTACTAAAAAGAGGTCAGGTCTATATATCCCTAGACATGGACAACGGAACGAACCCCCTCCCCAACCACCGGAAATTTAATGAAGGGTTCACTTCGATATTCCTTGGAGATTACCTGAATCGACAGACACTTTAAGGTTTGGTTTGGTTTGGGTTATTTATTGCCGAAACATTTATTGCTGGTAATAATTTTTCCCGCAAAAATGTATTGCTTGTATTTTTCCAAAAATCTTTTGCTGGTAATATTTTTTTTTCAAAAAATGTATCATTGGTATTAAAACCTATTTTCACACTTTTGTAATGTTTTGAGCGTTGTTTCGGGTTAACTATTTACACACAGATGGAACCCTAACAGGTTTTACCACCACGGGTCAGGGTGAACGTAAGAACACCAGCAATTGTGGTCCCACCGCTCCTCAAAAGCTCCTGATCTGAGGCCTTGCTGTTGGATGTAGTTTATCGTCTTACCCAGCGCGGACACTTTAAGAAGTCCAGAAGATACGATAGCCAAAACGTTATGATAATAACAGCATTGATGGGGACATTACCCCGAATGTAAATAAGGCATTTATTTGGATTTTCTTTCAGCTTAATCTTGTATTCCACTGAAAGTTTGGGAACCAAAATATAGATTTTAACTACTCAGTCAGCCATCTTGGTTTGGATAGGGATTTCCATTTGTATCTCCTATGATTAAAGAATTTCTTTTTTTTTTTTCCAAGATCAGTTTCTTGTTTGCGATAAAACCATTAGATTACATGATCGAAACCATATCACTTGCGCTATTCCCAATCATATTTAATATTCCTTTCGATTCCGCTCGATTGATTCTGTTATAATCTCCCTTTAAATTTAAATATATTTAACATTTTTCTTTCTATTTTGTTTCCCTTTACCGCGTTCTTTTATTCCTTTTCATAATTCCTCTATTCCTCACTAACAACCCAACGTAGAAACTGGACGGGATGTATGAAATGTGCCTTCTCCACATCCTTTCACCTTTCATTCCTATCTGCTCTCGCTCCAAATCTTCTGTAACCCCCTTGCCTTGATCGATCCACTATCTTTCTCCACATCCTCTCCTTTACCACTCCTATCTGCTCTTCCTCCAAACCTTCTGTAACCCCTTGCGTGATAGTAGCTTCCAGCCTTGCTTGGGGTGATAAGCTTAAAAAAAAAAAAAAAATATCCGGCCAACTCCAAAAGAGATTTCTACGACATTCTGGAACACAAGAGAAACAGGAAGAGAGCCAAAGAATACACAATGAAAACATGACAAACAGAAAACAAAAAGGAAGAAACTAATTTGCATAAAACTACATTCTCCTCCTTTTTTTATATGCTTCCGAACGTTGGTGATCATGGCTCTTCACAACTTCCTATCCTTCCTAGCTCGAAGTAATATTTGTTTTCTTAGTCTCTCTCACAGTCCTCTGCGATCCATTTATACAAAATCGTTAGGTAGGTTGCTCGATGTTTTCTCCTCCCTTCTTAGCTTCAATGCCATGTAAGTGTCATATTCTCCAAGCCACCTTTCCTCATAATCCGTTCAAGAATTTTCAACTGTATTCTAATAAGTACGAGCTCTTTTCGGTTACATTATCTTTAATACTGACAAGTTACTCATAGGCTCCGGCCATAGTATTCTCAGTATCCTTCTGTAGAGCTATGCCCGTATTGTCTCAAGACTCCTCATTATCTGTGTGAAAACAGCCCGCTAGTTACTGCTAGATGCGTAACACCTGAGTAATCTTTTCTTTGTCTCTAACCATATTTTCTTTTGTTTCCTATTGTCTACCTTTTGAGAGGCATCTTTCGTTATTCCAAATCGCCTTCGGATTTCGATGCTACTTCTTCCGTCATCCGTTAAAAGACTTTCTAAATAGTTAAATGTCTGTACTTGCTTCATTTTGCCGTCTTCATTTCGAAGAAAGCATGTTCAGCTCTTCTTGCTATCTTCAATGCATTTCGGAGTTCTGACAATTTTTCTTTTTCTGACATAAACACTTGTTAAACTTCTGCCCACTTCTCCTATGTGTCGTATCCTTTCAAGGCGTAGGCGATCATGGCTCTCCACAATTTCCTGCCCTTTAAAACTCTCAATAAATGTTGTCTTATTGTTATCTTTCTTAAACCTTGTCCCGCCATCCATTTACTCAAGATCACTAAGTAGGTTATGTGTTGTATTCCACTGTCTCTCATTACATTGTTGGCGCAATGCTCTCTCAACGAAGCCTAGGTGATACCTGACATCTTTAAGAGTACGTAGGTAGTAGCGCTGCTTGGAACAGCTTACGTGCTAAGTAAGAGTAATAGTTTTCTTCGTCTTCTATTTGTCGTGTCACTTTACGATCATGGTTCTCCACAATTTCCTCTCCTTTATATTTCTAATTAAATTATGTCATTTCATCACCTCTCCTAAGCCCTGCTCTGCGATCATTTACACAAACTCATTAGGTAGTTTTTCGATGTTTTCCTCTGTCCCTCTTACCTTCATTATGTGGATATCACATTTTCCAAGCCCTCTTTCCTCATTGTGTGCCCTAGAAATTTCAACTGCCTCTTCCTGATATTAAGTATAAGTTTCTTTTTTGTTTCCATTGTGTATAAAAATGCGTGGTTGCTCACATGTTCGCTTTATGGTATCCTCAGCATCCTTTTGTAGTGCCATATTTCTGTTGCTTTAAGTTTCTTCTTCATCTGTGAGTAGATTGTTCTGGATTCATTGCCATATAGGTGGGCTGATATTACATAACAATACAATAGCTAAAACGCCCCACTTTAAAAAAAAAACAAAAAAAAACAAAAAAAACAATGCCAGCAATTAACCTATCCGCAAAGTATTTATGACAAAAAAGGAATGGACAATATGTTTGAAGATAATCAACAATCGATTAACAAGCAAAATATCAGATTCTGGTTTGTGAATTGAACAGTGATGGTATGTATACATGTTTTCAGGATTACTTTCGACATTTTGTTTGGTTAATTTTCTTTATCAACTAGATCTGCACTAACTCTCATTATTCCTTGTTTTTTAAACACCTCTTTCGTATTCTCTTTTCTTTCGTAAACATCATCTTCTTTGTTGCCTTTTCTTTTCTGAAGTTGTTAACATTTTCGCCTTCTCCTCCTCCTTCTTCTTCTTCTTCTTCTTCTTCTACTTCGTCATTGAGATTTCATCTTCGCCATATATTTTTTTACTATTTCCTTTTACCTCTCCTTTTTCCTTTACTTTTCCTCTTCCTCCCTCACCTCCCCTTCCTCCATCTTCCTCTTCGTTGTCGTTGTCTTAGCTGTGTCGTTTTTACTGTTTTCTTTTTTCTACCTTCCTTCGTCTTCTTCTTCATCTTCTTCTTCGTCGTCGTCCTTCCTTCATTGTCTTATTTTCATTTTTCTTTTAATCCTCTTTCAATTCATATGAAAATGAATTGAAAGAGGATTAGAAGAAAAAGAAAAGGGGAAATTTCATTTTCCCCCTTTTTTTTCTCTTTCTTCTTTTTCCTTCATTACTTCTTTTCTTCCCGCCATCATCATAATTTCTTAAACTTTTCCCTTCTTCTTTACACCCTTTGTCTTACCCAGTGTCCTCTTTACCACTTTCCGGTACCGGAAGTTACCAAAAAGATCCTTCGGCAGCCTCCACCTGTCTTATCAGCTCTCCACTACGGATCATTGATAAGATGTGGCGTAGCGCTCCTTGTCGCCACCGGAAGTTTAAAGAGGACCCTTTACAGCACAATATGGGAGCGGAAAGAAAAAAAAATGATGAAGAGAGACAAAAATAAACGAAGAAGAAGAAGAAAAATAAGAATGAGTAGGCGGGTGGCTAAATTTTTGTGCAATCACTACACATTCTCAAAATCAAGTGCGCATACGTGTACTCACCCATGCATTAGTACATCCGCACTGACTGCTGTGATATA
The DNA here is from genome assembly GCA_964036315.1 of Acanthosepion esculentum. Classification (NCBI taxonomy): domain Eukaryota; kingdom Metazoa; phylum Mollusca; class Cephalopoda; order Sepiida; family Sepiidae; genus Acanthosepion; species Acanthosepion esculentum. The sequence continues at coordinate 91,699,879 of OZ038478.1, forward strand.
ATGTCATTGGTAACAAAATATATTGTATTCATTTATATATATATATATATATATATATATATATATATATAGAGAGAGAGAGAGAGAGAGGGGGGGGAGAGAGAGAGAGAGATTACAAGTAAAAACGTTCAATACCGCAGGTCAACTCAGAGTTTTATAATTGTTTAGACTCTCGACAAAAATTATTGTACTGATCACAGAAAATGTTATTCTTATTTTATGAGTAATATATATATATATATATATATATATATATATATATATATATATATATATATAGTGAATTGTTTTCTCTTTTAATCGTTGTATCATTTTTCATATTATATATATATATATATATATATATATATATATATATATATATATATAGTGAATTGTTTTCTCTTTTAATCGTTGTATCATTTTTCATATTATATATATATATATATATAGTGAATTGTTTTCTCTTTTAATCGTTGTATCATTTTTCATATCAAAATTGTGATCAGTCTCGTTGCATTTAATGTATTGTTTTGTAAAATATCCGTTTCGTCTTCGTATACTCTTTATTTTAAGTTTTTGAGGTTTCTCCCATATATTCTTTACGGCAATGTTTACAGGTGATAGAGTAAACTCACCTTTCAATTTTTAGTTTATTGTCTTGTTTGGTATTAAGTCTTATATTTTTTAGACACGGTTGTAACAAATTTTATGTAGAGCTCAGATAAATTCTTTTCAGTTGTAGTTGTGATAGTGTTAGTGGATATGATATTTTTGATTCGTTCGATTTGTGAGTAGGGGCAGCTTTTTTATTTTGGAATATTTTAGGAGCCTTTTGTTTTGCATTGAATATGAAATTGGGAGAGTATTCGTGGAGCTTGAAGGTATTTTCAATATATTTCTTCTCTTCATGTAAATATTGAGGGCCGCTAATTGGGAATGCTCTTAAGTAGAATCCGATGATTATACTGAATTTTATTTTGTTGTTATGACGAGAATATGAAAAAAAAACATTTTAAATTCCCAGCTTTTCTCGTTCGTGCGCATGTGTTGCCGCACAAACATTAAAAAAAATTTAGTCCGATGAAGTCCTTAAGGACTAAACGCGTCTCACGAAAAATGTTTCCACTTTGTCGTACATGTTTCCCCAAAAGTTGTACATGATGCATAAAATTATATGTCCTTATCACATTTATATATTTTTCTTAACGCTTTTATTTCTCTTTCTTCTTTCTCCTTTTTTACTTTGATTGTATTCTTATCCGCTTCTCTTTGCTTTTACCTGTTTTCTTCTTCTTCTTTTATTATTATTATTATTATTTTATTTTTTATTTTCCTTTAATGGAAACCCTTTATATATTTCTTTTCCTTTCATGGTGTTTCTACTTATGTCTTTTTTTAAAAAAATGCAATGAAAAAAAATGTGATGCTTCATAAGTAGCATTTTTAAATATAATAACCCTTTTTGCTTCTCGCCTGTCAAGATGCATTCGCATCGAAACAAAAATGCATCTTTGTCGTGAGTACTTGTTCGCCGGTATGTAATATTTTTTATAATAAATAGCTATAGCTCTACTGTTGATATTGATCTCACTTATAAATTAATGCTGTGAACGTTTGAATGTATATTCTTTTTGCTCTCATTACATTTGAATATATATATATATGTATATATATATATATATATATATATATATATATATATATATATATATATATATATATATACACACACACACACACACACAATAAAAGTGTTCCAGAGTTTCGAAGACAGACACTTCAGGAATCACTCTGTGCACTCGTCAGGGGCTATCAGCAATTATATCTATCTATCTCTCAATAATGAGAACATAGAAATAAATACAACATAGTCGGAGTAAATTTCCAGTGATCATTACATCAATGAGCCACCATACAATATTGACATGTATTATATATATATATATATATATATATATATATATATATATATATATATGTATATATATTACCGCCCTCTCTTTTGCTTCTTGGCGGAGTAGATTGTTACGGATCACCTTGTTAGTCCCACTCCTACGCCCAAACCAGTTTTTAATAAGCATTCATCCCTCTCTTTGACTGGCTGCCACCCAAGGCTACAGAGCCCAGTTTACCCTGCTATTAAAACCTGTAGCTGCTATGAGAAAAAGATCGCAGCATATCTCGTCAAAAGGAGTATCGAGAAGAAAATCAACGTAACGGTATCTCCTCGAGTCTAAAATTGACCCGCCAATCCCAATTTCCGCGTTATATATATATATATATATATATATATATATATATATATATATATATATATATATACATGTAAATTCTATATATATTTTATATATGCGTGGTGCTTATTAGAAAGCGCTCAATATAAGTGATAGAGCTAACATATTTAGTTGAATAGTATGAGTTTGTGACCGTCTGTTTCAAGCTTATGCGATCTTCAGGTTTGTCTGAGGATAGCATAATCATTAAACCGACGGTCACGAACTCATATCAATTCAACTATATATATATATATATATATATATATATATATATATATATATATATATATATATATTAGGTTAATGATCATTTTCACCTAGTAAATTTAAATAAAATTTACATGGACTTTTCAAACCAGTCAGTGGATGATAACATATTGATATAAAACTGTCCAAACAGAAGAACGAAAGAAGGGAAGAAAAATGGAAAAAAGAAAAAGAGAAAAAGAGAGCAAATAAAAACATAGAATAGTGTAAGTCTGGATATGAGAGGTGCTTAGGGGAGAAAGGAAAGAAAAGGAATGGAAAGAGAAAATAAGGGGAACAAAAAAGGGAGAAGACATGACCTATGTATTTTATACCCAGTAGCCGACAGAAGGCAGTTCAGAACCCTTCAAAAATCTATTAACAAAAATAATATTATATTAAAGAAAGAGATAAACCCATTTATATGGAAGAGTGTTAAATCAGAATTAAAGGTATATTAAAATAAGCAATATATCAGAAAAAATAATAAGAAAAAATATAAAAATAGAAATTAATATACGGAAATGATTAAATTTATCTATGGGTGAAGTATCTAAATTCATGATTATGCTATCCTCAGACAAACCTGAAGATCGCATAAGCTTGAAACTGACGGTCACAAACTCATACGATTCAACTAAATATGTTAGCTCTATCACTTATATTGAGCGCTTTCTAATAAACACCACATTTAAATCAACATAAAACATTGAGCTCTGTCTGAATCAGTTTTAATATTTAATATTTTATATTGTATTAATAGGGTTCACTTGGATTATATACCAACGGATTATTACCTGAATATATATATATATATATATATATATATATATATATATGTGTGTGTGTGTGTGTGTGTGTGTGTGTGTGTGTGTAATAATATATGAATGTAATAATCTGAATATTTTATAAAATAGTAGCAGAATTCAATCTCAGAATTCAGATCATTCTAGAAAAACAGATGGACAGAGATAAAAATAAAAACTGATCAGAATAACAAATAAAGGGATATTAGTTTGAATGAGGCGCATATAATTACCGTACATACACGTGTATAGTGCGATTTTTATGATCAGGTTTTTACGCAAAAAATAAAGTTCGCACTGAACACTGGTATTGTTTT
>OZ038478.1:91708505-91726005 GCA_964036315.1 Acanthosepion esculentum
AGGTGCTTACTTCACACACGCTGATTGACAATACTGTCGGACCGTAAGTGATACATTCTAAATTGTGAATGTGGACAGGAATGCTTCTTTAAATGTTGCGCAATAGAGCTTGATTCCGTCATATGTAATGTAATTCTGCTCGTTAATGTTGTCGTGAAACCAACATATATATATTTAGTTTTTTTTGTCAGATATACTATCTCCCAAAGGATATTTCAATCTCATATACAATTTGCAAAGCATTAATTGACGAAGTTATGGCGGACGATTAAGTTGGTTGCATTAAATTTAGTATAGTATATAATTAGTTTTATTTTTTTACTGGGATTAGTGGTGGATATATTAGTGGTTATGTTCTTTTTAGGATTTTATCATTTTGTTTGTAGTTAGAGTGTTTTTGATTACGGTATATTAGGTTGATATGTTTAGGGTTGCGATATTGTAGATTGATATATTTACCTCCCTTAGATAACGTTAATTTTTTGAATTAATTATAACGGAACGCATTCATACGTGTTTATAATTAGAACAGAGTGCGTTTCATGAGCATTTACAAGAATATTCCCAACTATAAATTATATTTTTTTTTTGTTTTAGCAAATCACCATTGAAGATGATGTTTGATGAGATTAAAAGTACTTGGGAAAATATAAGAAATGAAAATAACTACGGAGTATTTCTTAATGAATTTTATAACATTAAGACGTTGATCCGTGAATTTGAGGATATTACAATAAAAATAAAGAGACGCACTATGTCTAGATTATATAGACACACAGACACACACACACACACACACAGACCCAGCCATATATATATATATATATATATATATATATATATATATATATATATGTATATATATATATATATATATATATATATATATATATATATATATATATATATATATATATATATATATAAAAAATATGTATATATGTATATATATATGTATTATGTTGGCACTGGATGTTGACCGTAGGGTTTATATTTACGTACGCTCTATCTCTGATACTGAGCAATCCTACCCATAAATATAGCGTACTATAAAAGTATAATTTTATTAAATATATATATATATATATGTGTGTGTGTGTGTGTGTATATATATATATATATAGAGAGAGAGAGAGAGAGAGTTGTTTTGCATAAACCTTATTTTAAATGTCATATATATGTGATAAATATATATATATATATATATATATGTGTGTGTGTGTGTGTGTGTGTGTATGTGTGTCTGTGTGTGTGACATATATGTGTTTATGTGTAATTATCAGCCTGTTCGAATTTAGCTATCTCAGTCTGTCTTATCTATCTGCCATCTATCTAACTGGATTTATTAGCAAAACATTTTTTTTAAATTTATTTTTACTAGTTTTACTTATACTTTATTATTGTTGCATTTTTATCGCAAGTCACAGCTTGTTTTACATTCTACGACTGTTAAACAAAGAAAGTTACAATAAAAAGTAACAAAAAACAATGTGAAATAAAACGAGATAAAAGTATTAACCCCAACAACAACAATAATAATAGTCTCTTCGACAGAATGAAACATAAAATTCCCTGGAAGGTTGAGATTCAAACAGATTACACAAATCAGGTCAGAAAACTGGATTTGGCAGCAATAAACACGAAGAACACACACCAATATATATATATATATATATATATATATATATATATATATATATATATATATATAATATTTTCTCTTTATATGTCATTTTAATAGATATTTAAGTAAACGGTCTGTTAAAATTATATCTATAAAAGTAACGTAGAAACAGAAAATATATTAAATAATTGTCGGACTTTATCCCTAACTATATATATATATATATATATATATATATATATATATATATATATATATATATATATATATATATATATATTTAGCTTGACGTGCTATACCAATTATATACAGAGGAATCGTCTGGTTAGCAAGGTCGAAGTACTTCTTTTAATCATGGAAAATTTGTAGTTTAAAAGCAGTAATTCAACCTTGCCAACCAGACGCTTCCTCTCTCTCTCTCTCTCCCTCCATCTCTATCTCTCTCTCTCTCTCTCTCTCTCTCTCCATATATATATATATATATATATATATATATATATATATATATATATATATATATAATGAAATTTTATCTATGTTCGTTTCAGAGGCGGAGTAAAGTTCCGACCAGTGGGCAATAACAATGGCTTACATTTCACAAATATAAAGGCTCGCAAATTTACGTCTGGTTTGAAAATTTAATCGGCAGCATAATGTAACCATGAATACCATTTTTGTTTTTTATATAAACCTCTGTAAATGTATAATATATAGTCTATTACCTGTTCGTTTCAAAAACCCTGGACACTACCACAAATGAACAGCTTCCCGAGAGTAACAGAACTCTTATCAAGGAATAGAGTATTGATTTCCTGTAGATGTTACAATGAAAATTAACAATATTGTGTTAACTGAAATCAAACTAATTTGTAAATTCTTCCAGTATAGTTCATATATAGGTCTAATAGAATTATGATTTTAGGACTTTATTTGCTTGCTTACAGATTGAATATAAACTGCGTAGCTATACAGAAATAGAAAGAGACGTAAGACAAGAATGCTTCTTCTTTCCGGATTTATTCAACCATAACAGCGAAGCTATTCCAAGGGAACTGGAGACATTGCCAGGATTTATTATTGCTAGGCGTAATCTGAACAATATAATGTATGCAACTGTGTTGATGGCCAATTTGAAAAGGAAACTAAAGGAACTCTCATACAGCGTGGTAGAAGAAAGCTAGAAAAAGGAACTAAACATCAACTGCAAGAAGACTGAAAGTATGACCATCAGCAAGAGAAAGAGTCCACGATTCGAGTTACGAATTGTAAATATGAACATCAAGCAGAGACAGTAGTTTAAAAATCTGGGACGCGTTTTAACAGAGGTGGGAAAATGCGACACCGAGATACGAACACACATTGGATTAGCGAAAGAAGCATTTCTAAAGCTAACGAAGGTACAGAGATTCCGTTAGAAACAATGAAGAGAGCGCTTGGATTGCTATGTGTTATCCATCCTCTTATATGGCAGTGAATGCTGGACAATCACCACACGGGCGAAGGGAAAACTAGTCTGGGTAGTGAAACTGTCAAGTTTCTTGTTAAGATACATCTGGCGTGATCATCAGAGGAAGTGGGTAATCATTTTATGATTGATGTTCTTTCAGCAAGAGAACGAGTCTAGTAAGATGCGAGTTACGAATTGTAGATATCAACATCAATCTGGTGCAGAAGCTCAAATATCTGAGAAGTATTTTAACAGGGAATGGAAAATGAGGCACCGTCATCCGAAGGCACATTGGACTAGCATTGGAAGAAGCATTCCAAAAGCTAAGCTGAGAAACGGAAAAAAACAATACTAGATCGCTATGTGATATCCATCCTCTTTCTATGGAAGTAAATGCTGGTCAACCTCCCCACAGATGAAGGAAACAAAAAAACTAAAGGGAGTAGAAATATGATTCTCCAAAAGGATTCTGAAAATTCCATGGACGGAATGAGAAAGCAACTAGGAAGCCTTACAAGAAATGGAGCACCTATACTCAGAATCAGCAAAAGACAGATTAAATTCCATGGCTACATAATGACGAAAGGGGTCTTAGAAAACAATCCTCACAGGACATATTGAGGGCAAGAGAGATAGTGGAAAGCAGCGAGCCAGTTACCTGACAAGGTTGTGTGAATGGATGATTGTGTGAATGGATAGCTGAGCAGAGGCCTTGGCAAAGGGAGAAAAACTGCTAAGAGCGTCACGAGATAGGAAGTTGTGGGGAGCCATGATCGCCTGTAACCCGAAGAGACGCAGCGCATAGTAGAAGAAGAAAGAGGTAATTGGTTTGTTGTTATTGTTATTGTCATCCAAATGATAAGTCGCAAAACATATATTAAAACATTTCAGCGGTAACTCTGGTGGTGGCGCCAAAATTGCATTCGCCCCAGGCGCAGCGCTGATAACGCTTGCTGCACCAATGCAGCTTACATTGAAAAACTGCATTCAGTCTATAGATTACCGTTGCTTGCGTTTGTTTATATTTGTACTCGAGTTAAATCTCTCAAGACACGTCACCGTGAATAACTTTTGAATAAAATGATGTCTTTCTGCTGTTATCATTTGTCGATTAAAATCTGTGCGTTCAAATCACTTCGATTTCTTTCCACGCGTCGACAACCTGGGTTGCTTCTGGGCACAGAGGTTTCTTTTGCAAGATATTTTTCAAGCGTAACGTAAACGTTTTAGTATTATTCTGTAATTAAAATTTCATGAATGATTTAAAGTTTTCTTTTATTTCCATGTGATTTCTGATGTTTTCCCTAGAAATACAATAGAAAAATACAATTTTCGGCCAAATATATGTATTAAATACAACCATCCGAATATGAAACTTACTAGGTGCCAGAACGCGTGTGCAATTCAGTTACTTGCTTTTGTTTAATGATATATCAGCATCTATGGGTCATTTCGTGCTGAAATCTAAATATTTTATGACCAATTATATTTTATATTTGGAGATAATAACGGTTTTAGTGATACAAGTTTTACAAATTAATCCATAGCTTGGGGAAGAAAAGTTGGATTCATACGTTTACTTATCATCTCTCTGCAGGTAATTTAAAGCCAGGAAATATTTTTAGATTTTAATGATTTTTCTTTGGAGATAATACTGATTTAGTGATACAAGTCTTAGTAATTAACCTATAGCTTGGGGATAGGTGGCTTCGTGCCTTTCCCAACGATATTTGCGCATAAGTGAATATAACGAACCCAACAGAAATTGGAACACGGCTCACCAATTAACAATTCCGAGCCATTATCCATTACACTACCTGCATATCTAACCTTACAGCACATGATAAAGTAATCAATTAGAAAAGACTTGTATGTAGCCGATTCGAGTACAAGTCGAATGCACGGTATATTATTATGTTTACCACGTGAACTACTATTATATATATATATATATATATATATATATATATATATATATATATATATATATATATATATATATATTTATATATATAAAAATATTTTGGGGGTTTTAAAAATATGATTCCTTCGCTACATAAGAGTTCTCATGTTTCAAAAGCGAGAGCCGAGACCCCTAATATAATTTTTGAAATTATGTTGAATTAAGGTGTCTGGTCACGCTTCCTCGTCAAGCGAGAATTTGGGAACATGAGAACTCTTATGTAGCGAAGGAATCATATTTTTAAAACAAAAAAAATATTACAATAAAAGCTCTACTTCTGTATCGAGACTGTCTTTTTGAAAATAAAAGCAAAAATACTAAGGAACTCCGGATTATTTACCTAACGTGTTCTTTCCTATTTTTCTGCATACCTGCACACACACACACACACACACACACACATATATATATATATATATATATATATATATATATATATATATATATATATATATATATATATATATATATATATATATATATATATATATATATATATATATTACTAATGGTATATAGTCATTTTTATGCAGTGGTTCCATTGTTATTTACAAGGACAATCTCAGTCTGACTCAGGGCAACGGGTGACTATTTTTTAATCTATCGATGGTTACCTGTCTAAAGTGGGAGCATGCGCCATGTTTGCGTATAGATAAAAAATGTGCCATTTTTTTATAATGCTTTTCCATGTTATCTCAGTTACGTCAGGAGATAACTACCTTGCTTTCTACTGTTGCCATTGCCACTAAATGCCTGAATATGCTTCGGTCAATCAATACAAAACAGTTGCTTTATATTTCTGTATAGAAGTGACGTCGACCGAACGAACAGTTTAACAGGCGAAACATCAACCAATTCAACTTAGAAAATTCTTGGATTAGCAGATTTTTTTTTTCATTTGCTATTTTCGTGAATTTTTGTTAACGCAAAGGAATTATTAAACATAATAACTCCGATCTCCATATTAGCTTTCTGTTTCAAATAGACGTAGCGGGACCATATTATATATATATATATATATATATATATATATATATATATATATATATATATATATATATATATATATATATTGTTCTTATTCCAACAACCACTTTTATTAGATATTTAGTTTCCTCGGATACTTTAATTTGGGTTAGGCGCATACTAAGACAATGTTTAGCTATTTAAAACAAAGATAACTAGATTTGTGTTATGGAATTTAATCTAGCCATGATGTGGTTGTAGGTAGCGTCGGAGGAATTCCTTTCATTTCTGCATTTGGAAATGGTTTCTGATTTTTCTTTAGGGCATATATTTTTTTCTGAAAATTCTAAAAATATATTTTAAAAATTCTAAAATTAAAAAGAAAAATTCTAGCCATCACTTTTATTCCAATCGCCTCATCTCTGAAACTCCGGTGTGCATATACAGTAGTCTCAATACTGAGAACTAAGCAGATGTCTAAATTTCCATCGTCGATTTAATGCGTCATTTCTACATTGTTGATTTTTTTTCACAAGTATTTTCGCTACATCTATAGCGAAAATATGAAAAATATCAGCATTATGTAGAAAGTCTATAAAGCGTATATATACCCCACCATCACAGAGAATTTGTAACATAATTCTCTTGGTGTGCGTGCTAGGTTTTAAGACAGTATGAATCACATTCACTGGTATATGAATAAATGAAAATAAATACAGTAAGTTCATGAGCATTTAAAAGTATTATTTGATTATTTAACTATTGAATGTTGTATATTTTTTTTGCGCGCGCAAAACTTTTTAATCAAGTTCCATCATTCCATCTGTTTTTTTGTTTTTTTGTTGTTGTTTTCATTGAAATCGTCATGAGAAAATTTTCAATTTAAACGAATCAACACAAGAAATGTTATTACCGGAAGAGAATTAATATATAACATTATCGTTCCTGTTTTGACGTCTTTGGTTCAGCCACTTTTCTACCACCGTAATGTTGCTTCCATGTGCCTTTTAAGTAAATACATTCATGGTGATTATTAGGATGAACTCTTCGCCATGGTATGTGGACTTTATGAATTTAAGCGCTGTACTAAATTGGCGGCAAGGTCTCATTATTGTACAGCTGAAATGGCTAGATGTAACCGTAAGTTCTATGCTAACAGTTTCTTCTGTCATACTTCTCGCTTTAGGATCTCTTTTCCGGCTTCTTCATTCCCAGTCATCTCTGATCTTCAAAAATTGAGAGGCAATACCAATCTCTATCTTCTGTCCACTTAGTTCTTGTTGTTTTATCGTCTTCTCTCCTTAATAGTAGTTTTTCTCGTTTTCTCTAACATTCCTGTTGTGACCTCCTGATCCAATTTTCCTCTCTACTGTTCCCGCTTTTTTAAACTTATTCACCATTCTCTTGATGGTTCTTGAATCGGCTTTGAAGATGGAAACCAGAGTATGAATGTTGGTACCATCACTGAAGGCCTGAATGATCTTTTTCTTCTCAATAGTGTTCATTTGTCTGACACAAAACAATTTTAAACTGCTCACTTTTTAGCTGAATAACTCAAAGTTTTTCAGGGATTCTTACGATAAATGTGGTCAAGATGGTTCAACGTCTTATCGGAATACTTTGAAAAAAGAATCTCAATTTAGTTTAGTGATTCTTTAGAAATGAAACATATTGTGAGATGGATAATTAAGCTGTTACACATTTTTGGATAATTTTGCTGTTCCACCCGATATATATATATATATATATATATATATATATATATATATATATATATATAGATATAGATATAGATATATAGATATATATATAGAGACAGAGAGAGCGAGAGAGAGAGAACGTGTGTTTGTGTGTATGTGCGTGTGTGTGTATGTATGCATTTATGTAGGTATATAAGAACATCTTTAGAAAGCTACGTGACCAATTTTGACAAAAAATCTTTGTATGGCTCGCCATGGAAGATTTGATCCTAACCCGGGAGCTGAAAAGACATGTCGTTCTCGTTGCATGAGTGATTGAAGTCTTCTGAAATGTTACCAGGACCTTCGTGCTTAAGACCAGAAAAGAAGTCCAGGCAAGAATGTGTATTTAGTAGCCCATCCCAACGTTCCCATACACACACAAACACCTGCACTCACCAAAAAATACATTCTCAATAGTCAGATATTGTCAGGAATGTCAAGATCATCCAACGATTCCAGCGTATCATCGACAAAAATCCCAGAAAATCAATGAGGCCATTGACAATCAGCTTCACGTGTCGGAATCAATAATCATACGTGTGCTGCACGTAGATATCAGATACGAATCCTATGTTAAGAGGGGAATACAGTCCATGCCCCATAGTACCCGGGAGAACCGTGTGATCCGTTGTTAAACTCGAGAAAGTAGCTCGAAGAAGTTAATGCGCGTAATACCAAAACCCAGGAATAGCTGACCGAGGAATTTCACGATAACGTTATCCCTAATATTTGGCTTGCTAGTTCTCGAAATTGAAACACTATGGAGTGCTACGTCCGTGGTTCTTTTTAGCCTTTTAAAGAATGTACACTTCATCGTTCAATTATTAGCAAAAGCCCTTATCTGATCAGTTTCCTCTCCGAAACGTAAAGAAAACAATTTCTTATTTATATTACTTCGAACGTTATATTTAATGTTTGAGATTTCAAATAAATCCAAATCAATTCATAGATAACAAAAACGAAACTGTGGAGCGTCATGAATGTCTCCATCCTCCAACAAAAACAAAACAACTGTTTTGCTTTGAAATATGCGGGAGCCACATATCAAATTGCCTAACATTGGCGCAAATCGTTATCAGCACATATTTTGCGATATGTTTAGTGTATTCGCTTTGACTTCTATTGTACATTAATTCATTTGAGAAATCTTATTGGAAAAATATACGTCCTTCGATCACGTAGGACCTCCTGATCAGGAAGTCCCACGTGGCCGACTTGATCTAAGACACGTCAGATCTAATGACGGTTTGCCCTAGAGGACGCAGGTTTGAATCCTGCCGGAGGACGCACATATCACAGAAGTTGTCTGACAGCCAGGCCTGGGTTCTCCTGCTTGTGTTGTATGGTGCAGAATCCTTTTGCCAGACATAGGGTCTTTCAGCTGCCACCCTCTTGACCCAGAGTAGCACTACCTCTTCCAGGCACTTATGTAGGCCTCCGTGTTGAGTCTGAGGCCATGGGGGAAGAGGAATGGAGACATAACGTCGCCATCATTAGTGATCACTCCAAACACCTTCGTAATCACCATTAGACTCATCCAACGCTTTCTGAATCCTCTGCACTGTCCTCAGATTGTCACCCAGACACTCGGAAATGTTCTTATTGGAGCTTCCTGCGCGAATGCCAAGCAGTACAGCATGCCGTTTCCAAATTTCTGGCGGAGTGAATTGCGTCATGATGCTCTTTTTTCTCACAAACTGTGTCCAACTGATCCTATGATACTGTGCAGTCGACACAAACAAAAACAGACAACGCGCATGCGCGAAATTAAAAATATAAAATGGCGACAATCTCCCCTATACACATACACACTCATTTTTTGGGGGGTTCTGCCATCCATTTACTCAAGCTCAGTAAGTATTGTATGCGTTGTTTTCCTCTGTCCTGTGAGTATCAGATTTTCCAAACCGTCTTTCCTTATTATGTGCCCTAAACATTTCAGCTGTATCTTTTTGATGTTAAATTTAACTTTCCTTTTTGTTTCCATTTTCCCTAAAACTTGTCGTTGGTCATATATTCGGTCCGTGTTATCCTCCTCCCCCTCCTGTAGAGCTACATTTCAAGTCTCTTCTTCATCTATGAGAAGACAGTGCAGCATTCACTGCCATATAGGAGGAAAGATATCACATAACAATTCAGTATGTTTTTTCTTTGTTCTAAACAAATTTTTCAGTTTCTTAATACTCTGCTTAGCTTTCGGCATACATCTTTCCCTATCCCAGTGTGACTTCGGATTTCAGTGTCACACTTTCAGCCTTCTGTTAAAACACTTCCCAGATATTTAAAGTTTTATACTTCTTTAATTTTGGTATCTCCAATTTGTATCTGTCATTGTAATATTTTGTGCAGTAAGAACGGAATGTGTGCAAATTTGCAGTTTCAGAAACATTTTTAAATTATATTTTATGATTTTCAAGACAACAACGACATTTTCTGCATGTTTGCTCTTCCACATTCTATCGAAATCGGTTGGTTGTTTCTGTTTAGCGGTATATCAACTTCTATGGGCTATTTAATGCCGAAAACTAAATATCTTGAACCCAATTTTATGGCTTCAACTACAGATATTTTTGTACATATTTTATACTTTCAGGGAAAACGTATGTTTTTTTAGATATATAGTTTGTAGATAATAAAATGTATTGCTGGTAATTTTACTTCTTCCTTTTTATGTGCAATGTCCTCTCAGGACTTAGGCGACCATGGCTCTCCACCTCCCTCTATCCCTTGCAGCTCTCAAGTCCCTTCCCTCTGCTTCCTCCCCAAAACCACGTTCTGTCATCCACCTGCTCAAGCTCGTCAGGTATGTCAGGCGCTGCTTTCCCTTGTCTCTCTTTCCCTCTATTCGACCCATGAGTATCAGATTCTCCAGGCCCTCTTTCCTCCTTATATGTCCTAGAAACTTCAGCTGCCTCTTTCTGATGTTAAGTATAAGCATTCTTTTTGTTGCGCATCCTCTCTAAGACCTCATCGTTGCTCACACGCTCGGTCCATAATATATCCTTAGCCTCCTTCTCTAGAAGCACATCTCGAGTCTCTTCTTCATCTTTGAGGAAATCGTCCAACATTCGCTGCTGTAAAGAATATGAAATGTATTTTTATACTTTAGTGCTGTATTGATTTTTTTGCTATAAAATATATATTACTACTACTCATATATTGCTGGTATTTTTGCTATAATGTATTTTGGTACTTCGTGAATCACCAAATAATAATCAAAACACTTACCCATAGCTGGGACCCTAACAGGTGCTACCAGTCCCGGGCCAGATTAGACTTGGAAATAACAGCAATTAACACGCTCCTCAAAACCTCCAATCTCTCGATGAGATGCCTTGCTGCCGAATGTAGTTTATCCTCATACCCTGGGAATACTATCAAATTACTCTCCTCAATGACTAAGAATGAAAGATAGGACCGCAACTCATTAATCCCACGGTCCATCATTTAATCAACTGAGCAGAGCTGTATAGCACACACTCATGAATATGCAAATATATTCAAATATGACAACTACTCACTACGCAATAGACTTACATAAACAATAATCAAGATAAGCGCGAAATGATAAGCAGAGGACAATAAAAAGAGAAATCAACATTTTCCCATCATAAAATTAAATCCTGACGCGTTAATCGCACTCACCATCTTTGTCAGGTCAACCAGAATGTCTCCATCTTCGGCTTACTGCTTTCTTTTGAGTAACCCACCTTTGGCTAGAGGGAATCCAATGAAGGAAAAAAAAGCGCATTATCATGTTCTTATGAAGAAGTAGTCTTCATTAAGAACAACGTATATCTTGAAAGCATTTTATTCTTTAAAACTAATTGCTACTGTGATTGATTTTAGCAATGGTTACGGATACAAAAACTATAGACTCGGTTTTCCTCCTTCAGTTTTAGGTGGTGTAAAATATATATTAACCAGACAGATTGATAGATAAATAGATAGATAGATATGAACAGGGTGAGACTGATAAATAAGAACTTACAGAGAAAGATAGATGTAAATGTATTCACCTATCGGCCGGTTCACACTCCTACCAGTTGTTTTGAACAGAAGTAGAGGATTAACTCTTATTTTCTGTATAGGATTGTGTTTTCGGTTCCTTCTAAAGTCTTTTCGTTCCCTTTTCATGTCCAATAACACTTTGCATTATCGCCTTGCTTGGAGTGAATTGATTGTTGTGACCAAGTAAATGGTTACAGAAATAACAAAACAACTGTTGCAGACATATCATATATTAAACAGAAGAGTATTACACGACTAGTGAATGTGTGTCGGTTGGCCCAGCGTTCAATCTATTCGCTTGTTCCCCCAAGGCCTTCTGTCCGACTAATCTTATAGTAGGCGGAAGAGTCCAACTTAGACTTTTTAGAGGGAGGACACCACAACAGTGGTTAAAAAAAGAAGTAGATAGATAGATACGAGGAGACTCAGATAAATACAGACATAGATAGATAGATAGATAGATAGATAGATAGATAGATAGATAGATAGATAAAGTGAGCGAGAGAAAGCGAGAGAGAGAGGGACAAAATGACTTCAATCTTCATTTTCCACCCTCGACAGAGTTCAAAGGCGTTTACGCAGCCTTATTTTCAATTCCTTCCCCAGAGATGTATTATCGCAAGCCTGTCGATAAATTATCGTTTTTTTTTTCCATGGGAAATATACAGGCGAGCAACATCCCTTAGTTGCACTAGTTCTGATGTTCAAAGCTAGGACCCGCCAGATCACGGACTCAGAATTGAATTATTCTAATTCCCTTCGTATTCAATTCAAGAGAAAGAAGTTCAATATTCTCAAGAGGATGGTTTGCCAATCACTACAATCTTAACCTCTTCAATTCTAGGGTCAACCGTTATCTATCCTACATATCCTCATAATCTGTATTTATTTCATCTTACTACGTCCATACGTAAAAATACAGTCACTATATTGAGTGGTTCGTGGGCCTTGCATTGGATAAATATTCAGTGTAAATAGATAGATAGATAGATAGATAGATAGATAGATAGACAGATAGATAGATAGATAGATAGATAGATAGATAATGAACTGGTCGAGATAAAATGACAGGTAGAACAGAAAGAAAGAAAGCTAAAGAGAGCGAGAGAAAGGGAGGTTATTATGGATAGAGATAGATAAATTGGATAAATCTCAGCAGTGATAGATAGATATCAAGAGAATAGGATAGATATCAACAGTCATAGATAGATAGATAGATAGATAGATAGATAGATAGATAGATATTGCAATGAAAATCGGCACAGACACTGAAAACTGAATCTACCACCTGCATTGGAATTCAGTTTAGGTTATTTATTTCCATTTTACACTAACGAAATGCATGAATTCATTTCTCCCCGTACTTCTAAGTCGCCTCATATCTTGCCAATATCACTTGTCACTTGCACGCCACGATTCTTTATGCAAAAAAGATTAAAATGAACACCCGGACACAACACGCACCACTATCATATCTGGACCACTAAATATATATATATATATATATATATATATATATATATATATATACATATATATATATATATATATATATATATATATATATATATATATATATATATATATATATATATATATATGCAACGTTATTCTCATTTCATTTTTCAATTCCTAGTAACTTAGATATTTCGAAGTTGAAACTGATTCAACACTGATTCGCATGGAAATATATTACGCCGCCATCTTTTTCTAAACTCAACCCCCGGAAGAACGTATTTTTTCTACATTCGCTCATATGGAATGTTATTCCGAAAAGAACTGCAAGATCGACAATGCGAACTATTTTGGAATTTAACAGCGAGATAACTAAATCAGAACGCTTGTCTATTAATGAGATTTCAGTTGGGAATGCGAAACAACGTCTTAAATCAACAGCCTTCAGAGATCAAAGCATCTATATCTTGCACGAATAAAGTGGTTTCCTGGGTTAAATCTAAGAGATTTATTGCTCAGGAGATTAAAACCATTTATAGTTTTTGTTCTGTTAACTTTTCTGACATTACAATGTCGGCTCTGTGACGAAGATCATCAGAAAGTGACATTCCAACAATTTGAAAGTATTAAAGGTAAACTTACAACGCAATTTCCTTGATGCGATCCAAAACTAACAACCAGAAGCAGGCCAGCATTTTAAGTTTCTTTTATGCAGCCATGTATTTTGTTTATTAACAGAAAAGAGGCAACATTACATTAACCCTAGAACACTAACCATCAATTAAAGTTATACCACTACTAACCACGGGTATATCATACCCGATTTTGAAAATATCAAAAAAAAAAATATTAAATATAAATCTTTATTTGAAATATTTTACATGCAGGCACTTCAAATTTTGTACTTTGAGTTAAAATTAATAGGAACTGAAAAACATATTATTTAGGTAAGAAAATCAGGTACTGAAAATTGTAATTAAAAATAGGAAAATTTGCGCTGGGTATAATATACCCATGGTTAGCGTTCTAGGGTTAACGTAATTGATAACGAAATGATCCTGCCACATCTGGTCTACTGCTTCTGTTTTATATCTAGAGATTCTTGACAAAACCCAAAGAAGACTCTGCAATGGTATGGTCCTGGTCTGGCATCAAGGCTTCACTCACTCCCCCACCATCGTAACGTAGCTTCCTATATTTTTATGGTAATTGTTCGGCTGAGCTTTCCTCTTTACTACCTCGACTTCATGAATTCAAGCGCGGTACTAGATTGGCATCTAGGTCTCGTTATTTTCTGTTTAAATTGTTAAATTTAACCATATGATCTATTCTCTACAGTTTCTTTCCTCGCATTTTTCGGTCATCTACAATCGTCATTTTCTGTTTCGATGAAACTTGTTCTTTTATAGTCCTTTCGCCTCAATGACATTTTCTTTCACTTTTGATAACCCCTTGCATCTTAGGGGCTTTATTGCCTTCCTTGGAGCCGAAATATAAACGTAAACGGATACTATAATTATGCACTAAGGAAAAATGAAGATGTAGATAAACCTAAAAGTTTAAATTCCATCAATAAGAATTATGAAGCCTAATGAAGTTCATTTAGAAGACGAATAGAATTTGTTCTCTGTTTTGTTATTCAGTTAGCTAATTTTTTTTCTGGTATATAAAAAATTATATATGACAATCATCCACAAGTAAATATCTTATTTTTGAATGATTAATGTGTTTTAAAGGGAGATTTTGGACGGGAAACCAAGATATTTGAAGTCTTATTTCAAAAATGAAAAGAAAAGAAGCTTGTTATTAGTCAAATATAAAACTATTATATTTCTACAAAGGTGAAAATGAGTGTCTGAACACCCCAAATATGATATTTGTTTTGATGTTAAATCATACAATCTCATAACATTTACCGCTTATTATGTGTGATTATATAATACGAAAACATCAAGTTTACTTTTATATGTTAATTAAATATTCCTGATAGCATGGACGGAATATGTTAGCAACGACGAAGTTTTGGAGAAAATGGAAGCAAAAAGGAAACTTATACTTAACATCCGGAAGAGACAGCCGAAATTTCTAAGGCACATAGTAGGGGAAGAGGGCTTGGAAAATTTATTACTCACAGGACAGATTGAAGGCAAAACGGACAGAGCAAACAATGCATAACATCATTAGTAGGCTTGATTAAATCGATATCAAAACAGTGTTTGGGATAAATAACAAAAAAAAAAGACAAAATTTATTAAGAGCTGCAAAGGACAAGAAAATGTGGAGAGCCATGGTCGCCTACGTCCTGAGGAGACACGACACAAGAAGAAGAAGAAGAAGAAGAAGAAGAAGAAGAAGAAGAAGAAGAAGAAGAAGAAGAAGAAGAAGATATGATTTAGAAATTGATTTATTCTACGTCGTTCTTTGAAACAGGATTATTTTATGAAGTCCAATACCGAACTGTGTGGGTGGCGTCTTCAGTACCTCTCCTACGGTGGAGGGGATGGTTAACTCCAGATGCTTGAGGCATATCCCAGAATAAAGTTGCCGACGGTGGGTCTGAACTATGTTTGGCCTTTGGGATTATGTACGTGTGGGATTTTAAATTCAGCCATGTACTACATTCCATTCACGTGGGCGTGCGGTTAAATGCTGTTGTTAATTTTTTTTTGTATAATTTCATGTCTATTCACGATGTAGTATTCCATTGGTGAGATGTAAGTTCCAGTCGAGCAGGTCCTTCCCATGAATAGTTGCTTTGTGGAACCGACTCCCAAGAGTATACTTCCCTGATCACTAAAATCTTAACCTGTTCAAGTCTAGGATCAACAGTTATCTTTCCCACATATCACCATAAACTGTGGCTCTTAATTTGTAACCGTCTACCTCTGTTGGCTCTTTGGCCTTGTAAAGGTTTAACATCATTATAAAAAAAAGTCAGTATGAATCTCCGCAGATTCTTTATTTGTCTTATTATGTTTGAATTAACATGCATTCTTTCGAAAGAGAGTGGATTGATTTCCTGTTGCGTTTTCAACGGTTTCGAATCCAGCGTTTTCTTTTTCTTAGGTTAGTTACCACACAAGGCTAGAGAGCCAGTCTAACCTGTTATTTAATCCATAACTAGAGGAGAAATACATGGAGTCATGCTTTTCGCATTGGCATTTCTGCAAAAGTGAACACTACAAACTAGCGCGTTGCTGTTAAATTCTAAATGAGACATTTATTTTTTTTTATAATCTTGTTAAGTTCTTTTGCTATATAAATGTATTCTTTGTTAACTCTTTTCAAACGGATCTGCAAATTTTTCACAAATTTTTGAGCATATCTCTACCTAGCTCAAATAACGATGACGTTCGCAGTGTGCATTTTAAATGTTGGGATGAAGTTACCTCCCTTTTGCGTTTTCTGCAAGTGAATAACCTCCCTTAGGAAGTCACATTTTTTTTTTCTTTACATAATTTCTCGTCTGAGTGTTTTTATGATAGGCTGCATTTAGTATAATTTCTGTTATATAAGAATAAAGTATTATATGACGCCATTTTGAAACTTACTGTCTCTTCAAACATTTGAAAACAAAGTAAAAAAATGGTGTAATTAAGTATTCATTTAATAAAGTTATTACATGCCTGAATGAATTTTTCAATCTTTTTTTAACTAAGGCATTGTCTTCTTATATAAATGAAAAATTAAACGCCTAATTGCACGGCGTCTTTTGAGATATAGGTTGAGGTGACACACACAAATGCATATAAAAGTAATATTTGCGAACTTTACATTAGTTTGGTAAATGACATAACATCCACTGGGAATGCAACTATAATTGCAATTCATATGCAATACGCACTTTCTGCTCTTTACACTACATGTATATGTTGTAGACCTAAATACGGATGAAGAAAGGCGTCTTTTCTTCTTTTACAGTAAAGTTCACCCTGTAAAAAGCCCGGTAGCCATTGGAGGTAGATGGCTACAGAGTAAGAGGTACAATTTAAGCGAATAAAGGGGGAAGATAACGGTTAACGCGAGACTTGAATAGGTTAAGTTTTATAGTGATCGGGGAACAATCGTCTTGAGAGTCAGTTCCACAGAACAGTGTTTCGCGGGAAGAAGCTGATCGAATGGAACTTAATTCTGCCCAAGGGAAGACGAAGGGATCGCCACAATGTGCGTAGCATGGCGGGTCCTAGCCGTGAAGATTACAACTTCTGGAACTAATGAATGTAGTCCGTCTGAGTAATTTCCACGGAAAAAAAAGCGATAGGGCAATTAGAGGCTTGTGACGTTTCGTCTGT
>OZ038478.1:91731005-91816005 GCA_964036315.1 Acanthosepion esculentum
TAACTACGAACTGGATTTGGCATCACTTAAGGTTCACGCGGTATGAGCATATTTTGTTTTGCCTTCCGTAGGGGAATTAATTTTCATAGAATTTGCACCGAAAACTGAACCCCGTTATTACTTTTGTTTTTTTTAAATTTAATAAAAGAAAAATGTATCCCTATTTCTTAATCTATCAGTCAACCAGTTTAAGTGATAAACGCTTGGGCGATCATATCTCTTTTGATTTATGACTGTCTAGGCAGGAGTTATTCCCGCAGTAGTTTGCCGTTTCTTTTAACGGTAGTCTGTGCTGGTATTCATCCCATATCTGTGGGTGAGGAGATATGGATTCGAAACCCGGCTCTCCGATTTCTCATTCCGAGACGATATCCATTATACTCCAACGCACACCGCCGCTTAATCGCTGAATCAAAAGATTGGAAAAATGATTTTTTTTCTGATTAGTGTCCCTTGGGCAAATCCAACAACAGCAGAAGTCTAAAGATGTCGAGTGATTCTGAAATTAAATATCTTTATCATTAATAATGATTAATAGTTATTAATAAAAATTATTAATCATTAATAATGATCAATACATATATTAATAATAATTATCAATCAGTTTTAATAATGATTAATAATTCTTAATTAATAATACTCGTATAATTAATCTCAGAATTTGAAAATAACTGAAGACTACCGCTGTGTAGTATATTTAGTTTTATGCCTGCGGTAGATAATCACATTTCAGTGACGCCCCCGAAACCGGTCCTGCAAAGATTTATCTAGGTTTCTCTTTTCTCGCTCGTTTCTCCTTCTTCACTTTTTGTCGCTTGCTTGTTTTGTTTTTTTTTTTTTTGTTTTGTTTTTTGTTTTGTTTTTTTGTTTTTAAGTGTATGTTGTGTTTGTGTTTACATGTGGAATTGTGGGTGGAACACATTTCGATAAATCTTGAAAATTGTTTCCTTACCCAATAACAGACATGCGCGCGCATGGACCAGAAAGCTGGAATGTCGTGAATGTTGATTTTTATGACTATTCCTCGAGCTGTCTCGACTGGCCGCAGACCTATGTCTGCTATTCAACAGTAAACTTCAAACCAGCACACACACACACACACACACACACGTAAACACACACACACAACCACGATCACGCGCATACGCAAAAAACAGAAACACGCACATGCAGCAACACAAACGCCAACACATACAGACACCTCAGAACACGCACACTAAAACACACTCACGCACAAAGATAAACATACACGCAGACTCGAACACATACACGCTCGCATGCAAACACAAACGTTCGCACCAACTCATACGTACGCACAAGCTCATACATACAAAAAAAACACGCACACACCAACACAGACACATGTGTATTGCTGCATTGTATTTACAACGCTGTCGAAAGTGACTCAACTCAGATGATGCCAAAACAGTCATTACACTCAGTGTCCATCAGAGAAACCTGGTGAGTTTCACCGGCGAGAAGTGCAGAAGAAACTATTAGAATAGAACTTGCGGTTGCGTCAACTTGGTTCAACAGTGAAGCGGTGAAACCTAGTCGCCAATCTAGTGGTGTGCTTAAACTCAAGCAGTAGAGACGCCAAGGTGGAAAGATCATCAGAAGAATTGCCATGTTAATATTTGTAGAAAAGACACGTCACATCGATGAGAAATTGGCTGAAGTCAAAATAGTCAGGCTCGATTACATTATACACCTTTTTAAAAAGGAGATAAAACCAACTATTTGGGGGTTGATCGGTGTTCTTTTCCGCGAGTTTTTAGGTAACGGAGTTTCCTATATTCGCATGAAGTTTATAAATGCCGTACTAAAGTTGACTGGCTGTACAAGAGCTAAGTAATATTCAACGTTACTTAAGATTTTCATCGCGATCGCGAATCCCGTGACCCATCAGGGTTGTAGGGGCACCACATGTACCGCAGCCGCAGTAGAAGTGGTGTTTCTTGGGTAAGATAGCCTGACGAAGCCCAACCCTTTCCAGGCCGGTTCTGAATTCAGAGTTGGATGCACGGTAGAGTGATGGCTAGCAGCTTGGATTGAGGAATCGGAGAGCCGAGTTCGAATTCCAGTCGGATCCATCACATTCACATGCTAATATCCTTGGGAAAGCTATTAACCACCACAGGGATCCATCCCTGCATCCCATTAGAATGTCTGAAGACCAACTTCTCGAGAACTCATCTCTGCGGCTGCTCGGTCTCACGCTGTCCGCTGATCTGAGATGGAACAAATACATCTAGTCAATTGCACCATCCACTGCAAGGAAAGTTGGCTCCCTGTGCCGAGCCAGGAAATTTTTCTCCCCGGAATCGATCCTCCAAATCTATAAATCGACCATTCGCCCTTGCATGGAGTATTGCTGCCATATATGGTCTGGAGCCCCTGCTGTTTGCCTCAGGGTTCTTGATAAGATCCAGAGACGGAAATGCAATGTAATTGGAGATGATCTGTCATCTCGTCTGCAGTCGCTCTCTCACAGACGCGACGTTGCCTAGCTCTGTCTTTTTTACAAATACTTTCACGGTAATTGCTCCGATGAGCTGCTTTCGCTGGTTCCTAGGCCTCATGAATTTAAACGTCCTACGAGGCTGGCATCCCGTTCCCACCCCTTCACCGTTGAAACTGTTAGATGTAGACGTCACTTCTACTCCAATAGCTTCATGTCTCGCACATCTCGCCTGTGGATCTCCCTTCCTTATTCCTGTTTCCCTGACAAATACAATCTCCAACTATTTAAGTGTAACGTCAATCGACATCTCCAGTTACCTTGATCTATCCACTTCCCTTCTCCACATCCTTTCATCTTTCATTCCTATCTGCTCTCGCTCCAAATCTTCTGTAACCCCCTTACCTTGATCGATCCGCTATCTTTCTCCACATCCTCTCCTTTACCACTCCTATCTGCTCTTCCTCCAAACCTTCTGTAACACCTTGCGTGCTAGCGGCTTCCAGCCTTGCTTGGGGTGATAAGCTTAAAAAAAAAGGTATGAATCCTCTTCTTCTCACCCTAGCTATGGGTAAATAGCAGGACAGACTGAATTCTATAGCCTTGGGTGGCAACCGGTCTAGAAGAAGATTTCCATAATATTGTGTAAAAGATAGTAGAGGTTATTTTTTAAGTTGTCGAACTAAATGAGGTTCTTAAAATCATATGGATCTGCGTATTTTGGCGAAAAGTACCAAATGGAAGAAATAACCGTTCAAACATACAGCACAAATTAGAGACGAATGACAAAAACGGTTAAATATCAAAACTTCGCCCAAGCTGTCGCGAGTCCTACAACCTATTACGGTCATAGGGTGTTATATAGCAATAAAGAGTCGCTGCCGACACTTGAGTTTGAACATAGATCGCCAGTGAGCAAACATAGGCGATCCCATTATTGAATTAACTGGGTCACGTGACCATAGAGGAAAAGCATATATAGGAAGTCACATGACATCCAGATTGATCGTTACTTTTATTCTCTCCTCTATTACTATTCGAATCACTATTTCTAGCCTATCCTCTATTACTATACGGACCGCTATTCTTTACTCTATTCACTGTACTATTTCCCTGTACAGATCACTATACGGTGATTACTATTCAAGTGAGTATTATCTAGCAAGTACTATTAGTGCGAGTGATATTCGAAGGCGTCTGACGCCAGCATTGTTCAACGGCGTTACAATAGCTGTATCTACTATGACAAAGTCTCTATTACAACGAGCATTACGAAAGTGACAACGAGTATTCGTTGGCATCACAAAAGTGGCAACGAGTGGTCGCTGACAACACGAAATAGGGACACCATTTTTAGTGCAGGCATAGCAGCAGTCGTTTGACGGAGCCAATCCCGCTTCAGGCTAGTTCTGTATTGAGAATTTAACATCTCCTAAACTCGTTGCCACTCAAGGCTAGAACACTCACTTTCACTGCTATTAATTCGTATACGGGTGGGTAGAGATGTATTCTTATTTTTCCAAGTGTATCTGTGCAAAAGTGAATGCAAAGACTCCGGATGGAATTTGAACTCAGTACGCCAATCCCACTTTCCGTGTGAATAACCACCACGCGATGCGCACATCCAAGAACTTCGAAAATTACAGATCATGACAGTGACAGCAATGCCCAGAATCTCAGGAACACTGAAACCGGTTCCAAGTAGTTTAGAAGAATTAGATAACCGAGGAAACTTTGAGAGATTGCGGACAACAGTAATATTTATTCTTAAATTAAAAGAAAATATCTTGTTCTCATTACTCTCTAGTGTCGGATTAATAAATATACAATCTATTACTTTAGAAATTGCTTTGTTTACGTTTTGGAATACGAAAGGGACGCTGTCGAGAAAGATTTCGCTCAAAAGCAAAATTTCTTTGTAGCGTCGACACCCTACAAAGAAATTTTGCGTTAAAGCATGTCCGATCTAAAACGGTTTCCCTCTGACCTAGATGAACGCAGGTTCGAACCCTACCGGGAAGCGCATATTTTTCTTTAATAAGTTCTCTCGAATATTCAGGCCGGTAGACGAAAATAAATAAATATACTGTTGAATAAATAAATGGACCGTCACCTCAAATATAAGTATTCACTAAAAATAAACTTTAAGGTGATAAAACCTGTCGAATTTATAAATAAAAATTCCATTACTTTAGAAATGTAGGTGAAAATAATAATGTCAACAATAACCCCTTATTTCTGAAATTTTACGGGAACTTGAAATAGTCTGTTTGATGAAACAGAAGAAAGATAAAAGTTATTTAAATTTTACTTTGAAACATTTGAAAAATAAATAAATAAGGGGAATCAATTACTATGTGTAAATTGCGTTTAACGGTCCTTCTCGGTGAAAGAATAAAAAGGTGCGACGCCAATCGGAAGATCATTCACTTCTATTTTCGTTTTATAGAGACAAAACACGAAAATTCATTTAGAGAAGAGGGTAAAAAAGCATTTGTCTTTGCGTGACTTCACACGAGCGTGTGTCTTCGCGGTCTTTTCTCATTTTTTTCTCTTTCCTATGCACTTATCTCCTTCACCCCTTTTCTCGTAAACATTAAAAAATGGAAATGTATGTTAAGTGCCCGTGTTAGCAGAAAGAAGACAAGACCCTTGTCGGAGAGAGTTTCATCCTTTTGAACCGGCGGTTTGCGTGGTTGTATCGAGTTTTGAGATGTAGATGTACAATGCTGGTGGAGTGAGGGCAGATGTGGAATGTAGCTAACATTTCAATAATTACATTGTACGTAGAACCTGACCCAGAGCGGTGAGTTTGACAAACATAGCAAATGCTCTATTCCAACAGACCATGCCCGAATATAAATAAAATCAAATAGCCTATCACAAACCAACACAAGAAAAAACAAGAAATGAGACGAGCAATAACACAAAAATAATATACCACATAAATTGTAAAAAAAAAAAAAGCGATTACAAATACTAGAATCCTTGTCCATAAAATAAAAACCCGGTGTCATTAAATTTTAGAATAGAATTTGCTACTTATAGTTCACAATTAAAAACGGAAACACGACACTACAAATTGACGCGTGAAGACGCGATACTTGAAAAAATAAATGACATGATACCCACCGATATGAAGATGCAACATAATGAATAACACTGTGACAATGGACACAACCCTATCAACCCAGAAGAATAAAAGAAACCTTCTTTGATAATGAAGACTCTGGACAAGTTATGTTCAAATTCTCCCCGGAAACAAGAAAACTGGTCCGAACCAAAGAAAAATAAATAAAAAATTTTAAACAAAGAACTATAGTTGCGCTTCAACCAAACCTGGATAAATAAAAAAAGATCACTGCCCAAGTACACCCAACATGTATATCTTTATCAAGACACGAATGCTAAGACCAGCTCAATTAAATTTACACAGTTTTAAAAAAAAACAGGATGTCTACTCAAACATATGCATCAATTAATGGTTAACGTAATAAGAAATAATGTCAGTTTATGAATAAAATCCATCAATTTCTTAGAAATTAAAGCCGATATGGTATAAAATCAAATAGCCTATCACAAACCAACACAAGAAAAAACAAGAAATGACACGAGCAATAACACAAAAATAATATACCACATAAATTGTAAAAAAAAGCGATTACAAATACTAGAATCCTTGTCCATAAAATAAAATATGGTATTTGAGTGACCTGAACAAACTATGTGCATTTCTAAATATAGTGTAATTGAATGTTTCTTGGTCGTGAAAGTTTCCCGTTGCTGAGCGGCCAAAACACACAGAGCCTGACGGTGGTTTCCTCATTTCTTTAGAAGTCTTCCGGTAGAGATCAATTTGCGCTGTTTTAAAAACAATAATATCAGCTCATCTTGCACTTCTCGCTTGTGGAACTCCCTCTCAGCTCCATGCTTTCCAACCAACTTTAATCTGCAAAAATTCAAATGCAATGTTAATTGCTATCTACTGCCCTCCTGATTGCTCTTTTCTTTCTCCTCATTACTAATGTTTCTGTTCCTAATACCTCCACACCCTGCAACCCCTTGTGTGCACATGGCTGTACTACC
The DNA here is from genome assembly GCA_964036315.1 of Acanthosepion esculentum. Taxonomy (NCBI): domain Eukaryota; kingdom Metazoa; phylum Mollusca; class Cephalopoda; order Sepiida; family Sepiidae; genus Acanthosepion; species Acanthosepion esculentum. Next base: position 91,737,553 of record OZ038478.1, read on the forward strand.
TTGCTTGGGGTGATACCGATTTTAATAAAAACAAAAACAACAAAGAAAAACACATGGATGCATTAAATGTAACGTTTAGACTAATAAGTAACAATCTGTGTGTGTGTGTGTGTGTGTGTGTGTGTGTGTGTGTGTGTGTGTGTGTGTGTGTGTGTGTGTCTGTTTTTGTGTGTTTATGTGTGTGTGTCTGTGCTTATCATGGTGGTCTGCTTGTATCCGATTCCGACTGTCTTCTAGGGCGGCTAGCAAATTCCAGTTGCAGAAGCCTGCTTAAGGACATTTGTCTTTGTCCAGCACCCACAGAGCCCACCTGCGATATTTACAAGCAATTATTCTAAACGGACCATAGTTACAGTTTCTGGGAGAGTGTGCATCATATGGTCTGATCAACAGTTTAAACGAGTTCAGTACGCCCAAACCTTCTGTCACAATGACTTGCGACATTTTGCTAGCACCACCATCGACGAACAATTCAGTCAAGGTTTAACCCCTTTTAAGGAATTTCTACCGATGCCACACATTGAGATCTGCTCCCCCGGAAGATAACATCAAAAAGTCACTTTCCTGGCATATGGTACTCGGACATTTTGCCGACGGACATTTAACAGAATGGACATTTAGCCGACGGACATTTAACCGAATAGACATTTAGCCGAAAATATAATGGCGTACTTACATGTATGCCACACTCTTTATCATAATGTGCTATATCTATTTATATTATTTACTGTATTAATTTATAATTTTATTTTATTTTTATTTTGACAGGCTTTTTTTAAAAAATCTATTCTGTATATATTATAGTTTACTTCAAATATTACTGTAAGATAATAAGTATTTTGAGGAAAAGCACATTTTACCACAGCAAAAATCTTATGCTTTTACAATATGAAAGATCTTTCAATTTTGCTTTTAATGATCATTATCTTAAAGGAATGAACTAGCTTTTATCTTACTGTTAAATACGAATTTAAATAATTAGGTGCTACTTTTTTACCCAAATACACTCAAATATTTTTTAAATATTAATTTCAATAAACAAATATTGAAATAAGAAAACTTTTAACTTTAAATTTAAATTTAGTAATTTAATTACTTGAAATTCAAAGTAATTATTAGTCCTAATCTAACTTATAATACTACTAAGTAAAATACTTAAAGTATTCCTAGTTACTATTTTTACATGTACTTTTTCGGTGAAATATCCGTTGCCAAATGTCCGTTCGACTAGATATCTCTCGGCCAAATGTCCGTCGACCAAATGTCTGTCGGCCAAATGTCCGGCCACGCTGGTAGATCAACTATGGTGAGAATCTTGGGGTCAGGTAGCGAGCGTTCTAACCATTAGGACTCGTGTCCATGTTTCCGTGTGTGCTTATGCATAGACACATTTTCACCCATATTTACAAGGAAGAGTGGGTCAAGACGATCGAAACATATTGCGATGGTCTTGTAAAGAGTTGTGTAAAAAAGATTTTTAACAAGGAAGAGTGGATCAAAAATACGAAATGTTATAAGGTTGATCGGAAAATAATGTCCGGTGTTAGAATCAACATTTATCCTTGAATTAATGTATTTAAACAGTGTTTAAATAAAAAGTGTTTATTTTGACTTATCAAAATAGGAACCCGGAACGTCTATCCATTTCCTCCATCGAGTTACAAGTTTTGTGAACGCCAACAAATCTACGAATGCAGTTTCAGTGTATTCATTGGAACGGCTTCAAAATTTGTCAAGATGCTTGAATAAGGTAATAGTTAGTGGTCGATCAGGGGGAATATGGTGGATGTGGCAAATTCTTGTATCCCAAGTCGGTGAGCTTCAAGAGCGTCATCCTGGCAACATGTATCCAAGCACTATCGTGAAACAGAATTGAATCTTGTTGATCAACCAGTGCCGGTTGTATTTCATCCACTTACTGGCAAGGGTGATCTGTTTCGATCCCAGAAAAGCTTTAATGGATAGAGCCAATGGCGGACGATCAGACAGTCACCATAATTTTTTGTTGGTGCAATTTCGGTTTTTAAAAGTGTTTACGTCTTTCATCGTGATCAAGCAATTGATCCGTTTAAAATTGTTATTAAGGGCCCATTTCTCATTCAAAGTCACTATTCAATCAACAAATGGAGCATTCGAATTTCGAAGATGCAATATTGAATACTTCTTCAAAACGTCGAACACTTTGACTTTCACTAAATTCATGTGGAACACATTTACTCAGTTTCTTCACCTTGTCAATTTTTTATAAAATCGTCCGATACTGACATTTTGATGTGGGTTCGTGCTGTAACCAAGTAAATGGTTAAGAAATAACAAAACAAGAAGTTGCAGATAAATCTTGTACAACAGAAGAGTATTACACGACTTGGGAGTGTGTGTCGGTTGAACAGAGTCCAATCAATACTACTGTTGATATTTAGTAGCCCCCACCACAAGGGTACATGTGGCACAAGGACGAGTTTAACGTGGGTCATCCGAGCCCGTAGACTCGGCCAAAAAATCCCCGTAGAACCCGCATAAACGGGTTCGGATCTGTCTACCTCCCCGGACGAGACTCTGCCCTTCGGTACAGCCTCAGAGAGTTCAACAGCAGATGCGAACTGTCACAGCCTCGGTAGAACAATCTATACTACTGTTACCCCGTGGCTAACTTTCCTACTAATTTTATAGTAAGTGGAAGAGTACACAATAGACTCATTAGAGGGGGACACCACAACAGTTCGACTAGTGATTTCAGTACTGTGCAGTCACAAATGTATCCTACACCTTACTATGCTAAAGTTGGAAGCGGTCGAAGAAGCATTATGACCAAATATGACCGCATGCAACAAAGGAAACTTACTTCTTTTTTTGTCATGTTAAAGATGAGAGGCATATAATATTTTAAGTTAAATTCTGAAAGAGATATTAATCAATAAGAATGAGAACAACATCTGTGCAACTATAATAATAATAATAATAATAATATTATATTGCAATTATAAGAAGAAGAGTGAGAAATTTATTTTTGTGCTAATGTTATGATAATAATAATAGTGTATCCAAGCCGTCAAACATCACGGCAATTGTTAGAATCTTTTAATAGTGAGATGCAATGAAACAAACGTCTTCAAACAATACGTTGAGATTCAGTAAAGCGAAGATAAGGAATTCACAACTAAAATAGATGCCCATGAGCCATTTAATTAATCCGTTCCCCTAATAATTTTAATCCTTCAATGGTATCTATGACTCATTAATTACTCCTCGTATTATAACTTGCTTTTTACTTAATATCTTTTAAAGTTAATGATTTTATGTGTTTAATATAAGAGTAAAATGGAAATAGCTCTTGGAAGAAAAACATTAGCAACAGACGACAAAGACAGAAAGAACAAAACCTATTTCAAGACAAAACTGATGCAAGACGATCACTTAAATAGGCAACGCTGCCTGAGTGCCTCACATGAAGGGCATGGACAAATAAGACTGCAAACGAAGAAACGTTGGAGTAAAGGAACTGATTAATTACACGGTTCGGGAACTAATTTTGTCTAAATGCAGATAAATATTTTATTTGTATAGATTATTAAAACGACTAAGGGAAGTAATCACTGATAAATTTACTATTTTTTTAAGTTGATTTGCCTCCCTTTCTAATACAAATGGGGCAGGAAATATATAAATGAATGTACCGGGATACCAGAAATGTATAAATAAATACACATTAATAATTGTTATATGGTTTGATATTAGAACACAATTAAAGGCTTAGTCTAAAATCGGACATTACTTGTCGAACAAGCTAATAGAAAGTCTCATGAAATAACGTCTACTCTTTCGCTTTCTCTCACTCTCAGTTTCTGTTGAATTCATTCTTTTGTGTTCCGTTTCTCTAAAATGCAAAGTACAATACAGAACAAGGGAAATTCCCACTTTCCCTTTTTTCTTTTCTTTCTCAATACTCTTTCTTTGTCTTTATCTCTGTTTCTTACTCCTTCTCTTTCTCTCTTTCCATTTCTCATTCCTGTCTCCTCATTTCTCTTGTATTTAATTTTGAATACGGACAGTACAGCACAAAAGGAAAGCTCCCTCTTTTTCTTACTGTATTTCACTCTTATTGATTTCTCTCTGTGTCTTCCGTTATCTCTCTTTATCTCACTATATCAATTTTCTCTTTCTCTCTCCTATCTCTATCCATTCCTCTCTCATTTCCAGTCTTTTCTTTTCTTTTCCTCTCCTATTTCCTTCTGATTACTCTCTTTCGCACTCTATCTTTCTCAATTTCATTCCCCCTCTCTCTCTCACTCTCTCTCTCTCTTTCTCTCTCTCTCTCTCTCTCTCTCTCTCTCTCTCTCTCTCTTTCACTTTTTCTCGCTTACATAAAAAAATTGTTGGGAACAGATTACAGAACCATTTTAACTCAAAACACTCGCACTCATTATTTTTTCAGTGTTCCCTTAATTTCTGCATTCTCACTGTCTCTTAATTTTGAACTTCTCCATCTCCCTCACTCTCTCTCTCTATCTGTCTATCTATCTATCTATCTATCTATCTATCTTTGTATCTGACGAGGACGTGCAGTATACAAGGAAAATCCCCTTTTCTTCACCCCTTTGTCTCTCTTCAGAATGTGTTCGAAACACAGAAGTAACAACCTTAACCCAAGACATAAAACACAACTTTTCCTATATATATATATATATATATATATATATATATATGTATATATATATATATATATATATATATATATATATATATATATATATATATATATATATATATATATATCACGATTGAAGTCACCTCCTGAGAAAACATTCAAGTGGATTATACATTTTTGTCAACACGCGAATCGCCCACCCTTATGACAAGCAGTTGCCTAACACCATATTCCCGCAAAATAGTGGATAATTTGATATGGGACAGTTGTTTGGAGAGCAAGACAGCGGTGCTTGGGATGACCGCCTGCGATACGAAATTAAAGGGTAAAGAACTACACAGCCCACTAAGGAGGAAATGACAACTGATTTTTTTTCTTTTGATATTATTATTATTACGCTCCTTACCGGGTTTGCGTGTTGTCAACATGACGCGTCGTCGATCAAGGAGATCTTTAAACGGGCTCAGATCAATTGAAGAAATTTTAAGAGAGCGGAACTAACTCTTGGAGAGAACCTATTATTATTATTATTATTATTATTATTATTGGCTCGCAACACAATATGATTACAGTGTTACAGGAGGTCCGATGATACCAATAAACTTTGGGCTCGAACCTCTTTTTTTGTAATCTCTTATTTTTTTTAAATGAAGAGGCTTGAATGTCTCCCACCTAAGCAGCTTGGGCATGCAAGAGACATTAGAAATCTCCTTCAAAATGCAATAAATTAACTACCACATTTTACCTTACATCTCAACGATCTATTAATGATTTTTTTATGTAAACATTGTCTTTCAAGCTCTTTCAACAATCGGTGGTAATTTTCAATATGTCATGATTATGAAATTCAACAAAAAAGATATTGTATTTCAGAACCGTAATGTATTCCGTTCTTGAAAATGATCTTATATATATATATATATATATATATATATATATATATATATATATATATATATATATATATATATATATATATATATGTGTGTGTGGGGCGATGACTATATATAAATTTTATATATCAAAAACAGTTTTGGAGGAAAGACAGTGGACTAATTTTGTTTACGTTGATGCGACTACACATGCGCACGACCGAGAGACGCTGGGAATTTTAAATTTAGAATTTTTTGTTTGTATTTGGGATTAATAAACTAGCCAATTTAATTTAGATTCTTTTTTTTTTCTTTCCATTATCTTTTTTATTAAATATCCCACATTTTGATGTGAGAAAATTTTCCTCTTAGTGAATTATGTTCTCTTATAATTAGAATCGTATTATTCATATCAAATTATTTTATGTAATTCGGAATTTTGGGGAAAGTGTTTATAAAGTAATTTGAAAAATATTTCCCCTATTTTACACTTGATCTCTAAGTGAAAAGGATGGGGTTAAACCAAATAATTTTTTTCTTTCCTCGAATTGTTTTTCATTTGTTGTTTTATTTGAGGTTTAATGCATCGGTCGGATTTCGGGCCTATTTGTTTCTATTTTACGCCAAAATAATCGTCACGTCACCCACTGATTTTGAGTAGTATATTAGTAAGCATAGAATATAAACTCCTGCTATATTCTACATTTACAAGAGAGAAATCAAGCCGAAAATATAGTAGTGTTATCATAGCTGGGCTGGAGCTGCCCAGTATTAACTTTCCAGTTTGGATTGAGTCCAAAAGCATTTACGCGGCCCTGTTGGTGATTAATTATTTTCCACACTACAGTCCATTACTCACAGACGAAACGTTGGATTCGTGCAAGTGATTTTTCTTTTAGACATAGAGTGTGTTATAACTGTTCAAAGGTGCCTCTACTAATTTGCGATACCTAAGATTTAAAATGAATTTCTATAAATTAAAATACTTACTTGAAGCTTTTATTTTAGCTTTCATCAAAAGCTGAAGGATTAAATTTTCTAAAGCAAAATACTGTGGTGTATTTCAAATAGAATATAGAATAATTTATAGTCGATTCATTTCTTTTTTCAGAAAAACCAATCGAAACAGACATTTTTATATACATTTGAAAGCAAAAATTAATTCTTCGTTTTTAAAATCTTACAAAAATAAAACATATATTTCTGAAATGTTAGTTGCGGAAAATTAGCAAATTTAATGTTAAATTAATCTGTTCTCAAACAAATATTACTTATAGCATAAACTGTATAAAAGCATCTCTTGACCACGGGTTCTTGTTAATCTGACGTCTCTATCGATATATTGACGGCGTAAGGTGTTGATAGGTTAAGTATGGTGGACCAGAATTGACATAAATTTACAAATTCTAAGTAAGAAAATATTTTAAGTAATTATCTAATATTATATTGAATTTTTTATCAATTATTTCCTTGCCTCTATAATGATATTTTATTAATTATCTCAGTTAATAAATTAAAAATTTAATAACTGAGATAATATGATAATTTAATTTAATAACTGTGATAATATAATAAATAAATTTATAAATTAATCTATTATCACAATTATTACATTTTTAATTAATAACTGAAATAATATAATAATTAATAATTTTATTAATTATTACATTATCTCAGTTATTAAATTAAAATGTATTATCCGACTCTAATTTTAATTATTTTAAATAATTTTGGTGTGATGATCTGTATAAGCATTTCAATTATCTCTTAGTAAATATAATCTTAACTTAATAACTTAATAACTTTGACAACGTTTAGAAGAAGTTTTAAAATATTTTTAAAACTTTATAGATTATTACAATTAAAACAAAATGAATTCTTGTAAATATTCATTATTCATCGAAATTTTTTCTTCTTCAGACTATTATGTCCTTAATATATATATTATTTATAAAAGTAATTAAAAGTTTATCTGATTAAATAATTAGATAGTTTTGTTGCAGTTTTTATTTTACGATTTGGAGCAGATGTTAGGGCATTTGGTAATAGTTTGAAAAGAAATTGATTATTTACATTCTCCAGTGAGTCCTACATTTAACTAACAATAAAAAATTGGATTAGGATTTTAATTTCTAGAAATTTCATGAAATTAAATAAAATGGAGGTTAACAGATGTAAAAAAATAGTTTTACCAAAACTTTCGGAAAATAATAATTTCAAAAACAAGGTCATTCATTTGTGAATAAGTCCTGAAAGTTTAATTAAAATCCGACTGTTATTTGATTTTTGCAAGACTTTCCAAATTAATGTGTTATTTTGCCGAAAAACAGACGCGGAAATATCCGTTACCATCTCTCTCACACTATTTACGCATAAAAAACAAGATTTTAACAAAGATTTCGAACGTGTTAGAAAGGAGTAAAAAAAAATTTGAAATAAATAAAAATACTTTCTTCTTTCCTCTTAATAATAACATAAACATTTTTACGATAAAAACGTGTTTCATCAAGTTTGGGACCCTTTTCATCATGCAATACGCTTTTTTAGCGAAAAAGTAGCGGTACCTATAACAGTCATTATCAAGGATATTTTTGTGTGTTTGTGTGAATATGTAGGTATTTTTTAGTTTCCAAAAACATACAGACGACGAGAAGGAATATCTAAATTTAGAACTAAATATGCCATCTCTAGCCCAAATTTGACCGACTCATAAAGACAAAAACTGAAATCCTTAACCAAGCCACTATCCCAAATTGAATCTGATAAAGTAATAAAACTCCAAACCTAACAGATTTCGTCAAGGATTCTTTTTTTTATTACCTCCCTCTATCCCTTTGCAGCTCTCATGCATTTCCTTCCCTCTGCCACCTCCCCCCCCAGACCACGTTCTGTCATCCACTTGCTTAAGTTCGCCAGGTATGTCACGCGTTGTTTTCCCTTGTCTCTCTTTCCCTCTATTCGACCCGTGATTATCAGATTCTCCAGGCCCTCCTTCCTCATTATGTGTCCCAGAAACTTCAGCTGCCTCTTCCTGGTGTTAAGTATAAGCCTCCTCCTTGTTTGCATCCTCCCTAAGACCTCATCTCTGTTTACACGCTCGATCCATGATATCCTTAGCATCCTTCTGTAGAACCACATCTCTTTCGCCTCGAGTCTCCTCTTCATCTTTGAAGAAATCGTCAAACATTCGCTGCCTTGAAGAAGGATATATGCCACGTAACAGCTCATTATTCTTTTCTTTGTTACCAAAGAAGTCCTCCTGTTTCGCAATGCCAGCTTTGGAATGCGTCCTCGGCCATCCCAATAGTCTACGGATCTCAGTGTCGCACTTACCGTCCTCTGTCAAAACGCTTCCCAGATATTTAAACATCCGCATCTGCTAGTGTTCCAGGCCTGCAAATCGCATTTCGGGATCGACCTTATACTGAAATGTTAAAATGCATACATCTGGATATCCATGACTATCTATCATTTCACAGATTCCAACCTCTATTTACCAGTTATCAAAATTCCTCAATGATATCATTACCTCATATCTACCTACCAAATATAGTATCACATCTTCTCATCAATTTCTCCAAATCCTTAAAACGACACAACCAAATCAAGGCATTTTAATCTCACTTGATGTAGAAAAATCTATTTACAAACGTCCCTGTCGATGAATTCATCGGTATAATCTGTATCTCTATAAACATAATTCGATTCCACCGCTGCACAACTACACTCCATTTCACGACAATGGTAATATGCATACTTATACTGATGGTGATAGTATGGAAATCCACTCGGACCGTGCTTTTCAAATTACTATATGTCTCATCGAAAAAGTTACTAAACCTAAAATATACGTTCTCTATGTAGATTATATTTTTACAAAATATACGTCCACATCGTTATATAAAAAAAAACACAAATAAAAAAAAATACTGGCATCTTAATTTTATGAGTGAATGTCCACTTAAATATAAAATAAGTGTCATAAAAGAATTCCTCACGAGAGCACACGATACGTCATCATCTCGTACGTTATTCTTTAAAGAACTTGGCAACGTTAAAAAGACGTTGGTTAATAATGGCTTTCCGAACCATCTTATAGATAATCAAATAAGATCATTTCTGTCTAAAGTAAGCAACAGTAAGACTGAACATAAAAAAACAATACAATAATATTAACATTTTCTATAAAAATCAGATGCACATTAATTATAAGTAGGAAGAATTTGCCCTTAGAAGCATTATTAAGAAACATATAACTCCAGTCGACCAGATAAAGTTGAATATTTATTGCAAAAAACTTAAAACGGCTAACCTCATCGTTAACAATAACAGCTCACCAGCAAGATCCAAACTACAGAGGACCAATATTGTTCATGAATTTACAGAAAAAGGCTTAAACATAACGGAAGCGTTAACAATGAAAAAACGAAGAAACGAGCTCTCAATTATAATAATTACCAACACGGCCATAATGTGATAACCGTGTTCGGAAATTAAAACATTTCTATTGCAATGAAAAAGTACTTATCCAGACAAGCAAAAAATATCATTGATAAATGCTAACAGATTAGACGAATGCTCCCCGATTCACATATCATTTAGACAATTCTTACACGCTCTATGTCCAAAAATAAAATCTCTTGTACAAAGAACAAAATCTTCTAAAAAGCTTAATCAAAGTGCGTTTCAGTCTTCTTAAATTAAACTTATATAAAAGAGAGATTGCTGCCTAATTACGCAATGATATATATATATATATATATATATATATATATATATATATATATATATATATATATATATATATATACCAGGTGTAAAGACAAAATTGTCCACTTGCTAGATTAGGATTTGAACCGTTGCATATTATAAATGATTAAAATATCTTACTGGAATTGTCCGAGGTTTTTATAAAAAAATATTATAAAACTATTGGACTCTGAGCAATAAGAATGTATAATTACTCTCCAAACTTAAGAAAAAATTCGTGATGAAATCTATCATAATCCAAAATGACATGTTTATCATTAATTAATCATAGGTAATCTAATGTAGGATTGAAATAAAGTTCATATATATATATATATATATATAATTACAGTATCATTTTCCAACTATCTCTAGATGACCCTCGCCCTCTCTAACCTTCTATCTTTCTGTCCTGGAGTAACAAGTTGCCTCACAGCTTTCATGCACGATTTCATTTTCAAGACTTTTTTTCACTGCGCTTTCGGCTGTCATAGCTGAAACTCTTCTCTCCCGTGCCAAATATCTTACGAATTTTGTTGGATTTTTTCTAATTGATCTCTTTATCTCTAAGCTGAAATGATGATCCCTCTTCCTGTTGCGACCTCCTGACCTAGTTTTCCTTTCTACTTTTCCCTCTTTTTTAATCTTATTCGCCGTTCTGTTGGAGGTTCTTGAATAGACTTCGAAGATGGAAGCCGAAGTATGAATGTTGCTAACATTATTGAAGGCCTGCATGATGTTTTTGCTCTCACCATTGCTCATTTGAGAAGACAGCGGGGATGAGACAAAACGATTTTAACCTGTTCTCTTTCTAGCTGAATAACTCAAAGGGTTTTCCAGTGATTTTTGCCACAAATGGCGCCATGATTGCTAAACGTCTTATCTGCAAACCTATAAAAGAACTCAATTAGTTTAGTGTTTTTTTATAGATATGTTGAGTCTTGACTCAATGTTGAATCTCGCCTATTGCATGGAATAATAATGCAACACAAAATGTACTTAGAACAAGAATGTATTATTTCAAGAAAGTGTACACAATAAGTACATATAGTATTTCTGTATATTTCTGGGAAGACGTTCCTGGAGAATGTGTTGACTAGTCGCAGTCGATCAGAGTCTCTAGTTGGATCTCGTGATTCTCCTTCTCCCTCGTCTTCCGGTATCAACCATTATTTATATAGTTGGTAGTCACCTATGCAGATTAGGTGGATCCCACCACAACAAGATATTAAAAATATATTTTGTGGGATGGACAATTATACTGTACACACGATATGGGCAATTTTGCTGTTACACTACCTTGTGTACATATATATATATATATATATATATATATATATATATATATATATATATATATATATATATATATATATATATTTATATATTTAATAAGTTAAACATATTATGTCTATTTCTATTTAGCAGACGGTGTTGAATTTCTGATTTATTGGCGATTTCTGCAAGTTTGTGCAGAATTCCATTAAACTGTTCAGGATTTGTTAAGAGTTTAAGTCTGTTGCGGATATCCTGTGTGTGCGTGTGTGCGTTTTTTTTGGTTATTTTTTTGTTTCTTTTTTATTGAGACTTTTTAAGTTGTCATTTGCGATTATGATTTGCCTTTTCACCAGTTTACATTTAAATTGCCAAGTGCTGCTATTACGATGAGCTGCTGGATCATGTAATTTTATATATGTACATCAAGGCACCATGTATTCATTAAAACATGTTTCATTAAAAATAAATAAACATAATATGTCTATATTATTTAATAAAACGTGTTTGAATCAATATATGCTGGCTAAGCATATACACGCACAAACACACACACACACACATATATTTTTAAAAATAGAGGTGCTGTCTATTATATTTTTTGTTAAGCTCTTCATGTTAAATTTTAATTTTTTTTACGTGAATTGAGCACTTTTAATACAACTGTTTCCTGGTCTAATTCAACTCTGACCTATAACTGTTTTATAATTTTATATATATATATATATATATATATATATATATATATATATATACATATATATATATATATATATATATATATATATATATATATATATATATATATATATATATATATATTAGTTTGGTGCAAAAATAATGTCGTTTTATGACGTTCAAATTCATGTGAGAAAACGACATTATTTTTGCACCAACCTAATATATATGATCTTTAAAATATTTGATTCAGAAAATAAAGATATAAAAGTATCACCACGATTAAAATAATTTAACTGGTCCGCCGTTTTTTCAAAACTTTACCAAACAACGCACAGCCGGCTAAGAATCAATATTACTGCCTTTTTTAATAATAAAATATGATCCCTTTTTTAAAGATCATTTTATCCTGGTGTGACAATAATTATCTGTTTATATATATATATATATATATATATATATATATATATATATATATATATATGTATGTATGTGTGTGTGTGTGTGTGTGTGTGTGTGTGTGTGTATTTATGCTTTTGCAATAGCCATTTCTTGCGAAAAACCATTAAAAATAAAATACACGTTGCTTTTATGATTTAAATATGTTCATATATTTTCGAAGTATCCTTTTTTTTTCTTTTCTAAAGTGGGCTGTCTTGTGCCTCTCTTATCAATATTCCCAAACACAGATATCTGTCATTTAAGTCGACGAAAAACAAGAAAAGAAAAGAAAAAAAACAAGTGATCACGAAATGAAGATAGGGATCAAGACAGAAGATAAATTTCTACCTTGTTGTTGACGCCGAAAAAACCGAGGAGTCAAATTGATCTCAGTGTTGATAAACAAATCGACGCTCAAACCTCCTTGTCGACTGGACACCACGCCTGCCTAAGCTCGCCGGCATGACTTTGAGCTGTTTTATGAGGAAATACGGGTCTTAACGGGATCACTCGCATGGATTAATGATATCTGGAGGAATCATACAGAAGGTCGGACAATAACGGTAAACGACACTAAAGAGCACCCAGTTATGAACAAAAAATGAACGGATCTGGGAGTCTAGTTTTAAAATAAAGGGTTTACTTAAATGCCATGAATACAGGTGAAGTAGGAGCTGTAATCATCTTAGTAAGCAAAAGGAGTAAGTTGTGTTTTGTTGGTGAGCTTAAAGGGATCAAGCAATAAGTGTGTATTTGTCAATTGAGAAGGCTCAGATGTCGCTATTTAGAGCCAAACTAGATGAATGGGAAGGGTCAGGACATATCAGGCATTCTAATGGACAAGAATGATAAAGTATTTAAAAGAAGAAAATGAAAGCTCTGGAGATATATTCAACACATATAGGCAAGTTGAATGTAAACTGCATATTTTCATCAACAGGCAATTACTCGAATCATAGAGAAATTTGTTGACTCGTTGTGAAACACGATTATTCATGGGATGACTGATAGTAAAGAAAAACGTGCAGAAGATTAGCGAGAGAAATGCGCATGGAATATATAGAAACTTCAAGAAGACCAAGACGGCCAATCTTTGAAATGACGTGTGGATATTGACAGAGGAAAACCAGAAAAGCATTTTAATAGTGGGGAACAGGAATATAGAAAAGGGGAAACTACACAGAAGTGTTAGCGGTTAGAGTAGTTGTTAGCAGAAACCACGCTGCTCTGAAGCAAAAGAGACGTGAATACTAATGTCACCAGGGGTTTATTATTCATTTCCAATCTACTCGCTCTCGTAGCGATAAAAGCAACTAACAATTGAAGATATAAATAAATGCTAGCAAAATAAATAAATAATAATTTTTTTAAAACGTACCATCAAATAAAAATGAAGATGAGCAAAAACGAATAATAATGGTTGTCTATGCGTTATCATATAAAAAGTGGTTAGTAAATTAAATAAAACTTTAAAATATTTACACTATTTACATTATTCGGACTATTATCTTCATCTTTGTTGCCATATTTATCACAACGTTTCGGCCGATGTAGGCTCCGACCTTCTTCAGGTGGTTGGAATGTCGAACTGAACCCTTTATTTTGCTCGCTGGGGTAGACTGTTCTAGTACCACGTGCTATGTCTAATGGATGTCAGTTATCAGTTATCTCCTGTTAATTCCTCTCTCCAAGTTCTCCACTGCCTTAACCAGGTAATGAACTCATAACAATTTGGGTCCTGTCACTGGATCTAACCAACGCCTTTATCCACTTATCAGTTCGATATTCCAAGGAAGGAAACTGTTATGAACACCGCCAAGACAAAGTTACAGGGATAAGACCTGTAACAATTTTATGGGACTTTATAATACACACAGAGAGAACAATTAAATTTAATCGCCCTGACATAGTAATCAAAGGCCACAAAGCAGAATGTGCTTTCTTACTGACACGGCAGTCCCTGCAGATTGTAATGTATCTTTGAAGCTCTTCAAAATCTATCAAAATATAAATGGAAATCTAAAGCAATGTGGCACATGAGGACATCAATACTTTCACTTGTAACTGAACTCTCGGTTTGGAAAAGGTTCCGATAAACTCTTTAAAGTGATCCTTGGCATCCCATGCTTTAACGAAATACAAAATATGGTACTCGCAAGAACAGCTCACACCTTACGAAGGGCTTTATCTATGAAACAAATGTGTGAACTGAGGTCTATGTCTTGTTTTTTACAAAAATCCTCAGTGGAAAATGCCAGTTCTGACATAAGGTCTCTGGATGAAACCCGGAAGTAAATGAGTATACAACAGAAATCAAAGGAAATAATAATAATAATAATAATAATAATAATAATAATAATAATAATAATAATAATAATAATAATAATAAATTTCACTAACAGTGTCCCAGGTGACATCAACATACATTACCCAGAAAATGTGCCTACTAGGAACATCCCATATACTAAGGAGAGCGCTATCAATTAAATGACAATTCTCCCATGGTTTGGGCCCGGCTCTACAGATACAAAGCAGGAAACATAATAAACAACAAAAGTAATAATAATTATAATATTAATAATAATGATTAATGAAATATTTTATTTGACAAATATAAAAAAGACTAATTTGACAAAATAAAGGAAGTGAAAGAAACAAATATATATGTCATTTACAGACAGTACTGTTTCGCTGTATCACAGCTCCTCAGTGCGACTAGACTTCCGAATGCCTCAAGCCAGGATTGAAACACAACTCATTTTGTGTCAGCCAGAGCTATCTTCACACGGTAGAGTTACACAACTAAATCTAGCGTATTGTTTTTACAAATGTAAACAAATGCCATATATATATATATATATATATATATATATATATATATATATATATATATATATATATATATATATATTAGGTAGTATAAATTTTATATTATTAAGGGATTGAATCAATTAGCAATATTAATGCAATTAATGGCGAAATCTCTTCGCTAACAGACTTAATATAAGCATTAACCTACTAACAATCCACTGAATGATGCGATCTTTATGTACAAAATTGCTGTCAGATGAATCTGGTGTATTTTTAGAGCAGCTAGTACTTTCAAAAACCTCATGTTTTCATCGTCAGGCTGGAATTTTTTCCTTTAAACCAAAATTCGAAGACGAAATAAATGTGTTGTAGATCGAAAGATTTTTATAAAGAATATATATATATATATATATATATATATATATATATATATATATATATATGTCTTTCTCTCTCTCTCTCTCTGTGTGTGTGTGTGTGTGTGTGTGTGTGTGTGTGTGTTCGCTTCTAATACATAATACATAATGCATAAAACTAACTTCCCTCTCCGTCCTATCATATCCCAAATACTTACTCATGTTCACTAACTAACCAAAGTTATTAATCAACTAATTACACCATAAAAATGCACCATTAAATCGACAGACGAACTGTCCCAAATTCTAAAAACACAAAAGCCATTTATGAAACCAAAGCCTCACTTGACGTTGAAAGTTTATTCACCAACATCCCAGTCAGAGAAACGATTGATATAATCATAAAGAATATCTTTAACAATCCATCTCCCTGTCCATTAAAAATTCATCCTTATATTTTAAGAAAACTTCTCTTGATATGCACCACAGAAGTTCCTTTCTATGACCTTATGCGTATAATGCGATGGTGTTTCTACGGGTTCCGTTCTAGGACCAACATTTAGCAACTTCTACATTACTAACCTAGTACTTAATTCCACAAAAAAAATCCATTTACCTAAGCTATGTAGAGTATATTCTCATTTTAGTCAAAGACATAGTCGAAATAGATGAACTACGAAAAAAAAACCTTGAAAAAATTCCGTAACTTAAGTTCACATACGAAATTAACAATGACAATAAAATCCCGCTTCTTGATGTATTGATAGACACTAATAATAAAAATAATACATTTACTACCTCCTCATATAAAAAAAACAGCTAGCATAAACACGTGCACTTTCAACTATAAAAGTGAATGTCCTATTACTATTTATAAATAGTTATTATACGAAACTTAATAAACCGTACAAAAGCAAACTTTTCAACAAGAAAGAGTTTCTATACTGAATTAAAAAATATTAAACAATCCCTCATTAATAATGACCTTCTTAATTACATCGTTAATAAACAAATTAGACAGCCATTGGAAATATTAACATAAACAACAATGAACATTTACGTCCTCAAATATCTCTAAATATATCAAACTACTATAACGTAATCAAATGTATTCTAACTATAAGCAGGAGGATAAAATTCTAAAAAGACTCATAAAGACTAATACATCCCCCACTGGTCCAATTAATAAATAAAATGAATTATATACGATACTAAATTTAATACAACCGAACTAGTCATCCATAACAACTCTTCACCGTCAACTAGCATCTTACAAAAGACCAACATCGTATATCAATTTAAATATCCTTTGGGAGATTACATCTCTGATATAAATGTTAATAAGTATGCTGGTTTTACAACAACGACGATGACGAGATCGCATACGTTCACTTGAACGATCATAGTTCAATCTCAGACGATTTAAAGGAACACGCATGTCCACATTCACATTTTAAATAGATATTAGTAGAAAATATATCAGGCATCATCAAGATAATAATAAGCAAAAGCTTAACATTCTGGAAGCTCTTTATATAAGAGAATTGCGGCCCAAAATAAATAAAATCAACTACGAGTATAGCAACAATTTCTTAAATGATTGTAGCAGCAAACTATTATATAAAACATACTAAATTAAAATACTGCAATTAAAACTCTATTTAAAATATCACGTAGGTTACCTCCCTCGCATATCGGCGAAAAATAATTTGAATTTACGTTATTAACCATTATTAACATCCATAGATATACAACCCCTAAAGATGGTCTCGGATAAGTTTGAAAGTACTTGAGGAAATAAAAATTATTTGAAAGATTTTGAAAATATTCTTGGTCAATTTTCTACAGGCACCAAAAAAATAATTCGTCGACTTGAAAGTAAAGTATTAAAAGTAAAATAGACATAATACGTCTAGATTATTTAAACAAACATGCTTGAATATATATATATATATATATATATATATCAGGTCTGATGATTGCGTCTCGGAGTTTCACCTCTGAGTGTTGACTTCAATGTTCACTTTCATATTTACAAAATCTCTATTCCTGATATTGAGCACTTTATCCCATAAATATAACACACCTTAAAATTATAATATCTCATATATATATATATATATATATATATATATATATATATATATATATATATATATACGTCTTAATAGTTTGTGACTGGAAGTGATAATACCGAGGAGAATATAAATCCAGGGAGAGTTCAATGTAGACTACAGTGCATTATAATGATAATAAGACGGAGACTTTAATTATCCAATTCGTTTATAATTTTTATTTCGTGAAAACCGAGATGCTCAATTCATTAGAACGAAATCTCCTCCGCTAACTGAGAAAACTATACTTCTGAGATTTTAATGTTGGGTTTATTTTAATTTTTTTTTAAAGCTTAAGTATGACAATAGTAATACTGACCTTTATTTGGATTAAGTTTTCATTCATTGTATTAATTTGAATCGACCAGATTTGTCCTACATAAAAAAAGCAAATGGTATTGATCAATAAAAAATTCAAGGTAATATTAAAATCTCAAAAGTATAGAGTAAATTGTTGGCTGGGTAAACCAACTACTACTAACCACTAATCCCTTTACCCATCTCCTCTCTCTCTCTCACATTCCCTCCCCACTTCCAAGCTAATGTGTCCGTCCGGTTTACTTTCACCATTTGCGGAGGAGATTTCGTTCTGATGAGTTGAACATCTCAGCATTGACGAAAGAAAATTATAAACGAAATGGATGATTAAAGTCTCCGTCTTCTCCTTCGTCTTCTTCTTCTTCTAGATATATATATATATATATATATATATATATATATATATATATATATATATATATATATATATATATATATTAATTGAGAGAGAGAAAGAGAGAGAAGAATATATATATTTGTGTATATATATATATGTATATATATATATATACATATATATGTATGTATTATCATTTTTTTTTAAATTACAGAAGTGAGAAAGATATATTTTTAAAACTGCATATTTTTCCTTCTTTTACTGCAGCCGATTTAGATGTTATGGTAAAGTCATTAAACAAAAAAGGAATGCAATTTTAGGCAAGCAGTCGGGGACCATATTTTTGCACAGCGTAAACACAGTAAAATATGCAAATGACTCCGTTTCCTTTCACTTCTATATCATATGAAATAATTCAGTATGTATATTTCATGTCATAAATAAGCTTCACGAATTATTCAGAGTGTTAGATTAAATTTTAAAAAAATGATAAGGACATTTCCAGATTAATAGCAACCGAGTAGATATATAGATTATGTCAGTTTATTTGTAAAAAAGTTATTTTCCGTATATACAGAATTTTTTTCGGTAACTCAGTATGTGTAAAAATTATGTTATCTATTGATGGGATGCAGTGCGTCCCTGACGTTTTAGGAGAACTGTTTACTAAAATTACCCAGTTTTAAAGAATATGTTCTCAAATTTACTCTTCTCACAAAGTTAGGTAATATAGATAGATAGATAGATAGATTTATTAAATGAAAATTCTATGTGGCACAACGCTGAACGTATGGAGCACCCAGTGAGGATCGAAATCGCTTCTCGCTACTCAGAGACAGGCTTGTTAACCCATTTCACGACTTTGAAGTGCCCTATATATATATATAGGTTTATACATATGTGTGTGTGTGTGTGTGTGTGTGCTAATTAACAGATGATGGTGATCCAAATGCGACTCATGCACGTTGGGCCTGTAGCAAATGCTGTGAGTTTTAACCTCTTCAAAAAAAGACATGTTCGATCGCAACACCATTAAAAATCTTGTTTAATGTCGTGCGACAGTCATAGTCGAATATGTGGGAATGGCCATTATATATTTGGATGTAGTTTTTTTAAAAAACAATCAAATTAACCCCATGCAAGGCAGTAAAGCCACTAAGACAGAAGGAGATGTATGTGAATTAAACGCTCTTTTCCAGAAATTGTAACTAAGGTCTGCTCAGCATAGTTACAATAAAAACCGCAGATGGGCTCTGTGGGTGTTGAATAAACACAAATGAGCCTGAGCAAGCGTCTGCAATAGGGATTGGCTACCCGCCCTATTAGACAGGGATCCTCGAATACGAGTGACCAGCTATACACGTGAATTACAAGTAATGAGAGCCAAACAATTTACCTCATACAGATGATCATTATATATATATATATATATATATATACCCAAGTATAGGATTGGTATATACGGAATAAATTCCAATAACCAACAATTATTATTCTTAAAAGAGTGCTCAATACAGAGTAGAGCAGATATAATTATTTATTTAAATATTATAACATAAATATGTTATAAAATCACTACAAAAATAGTCATTTTGTTTCAACACTTCTGGTTTCTTATCAGGTGATGATGTCGAATGTATAATAAATGGTTTTAAAAGTTTCAAATTAATTAACCGCTGTTACATAAGCTAGAATGACCAATCAAAATACAAGTATATGAGAACTCAAAAATATTTACAACGAATCAAGGTTATCATAGATATTAAAAGATTTATAAAATTTGAAATTAAAATTATAAGTAAAAAATTACCTATTTAGAAATCTAAATCTAATCTCTATTAAGTTTAAAATTATAGAATTACTGAGGAGAAAATAAAAAATACATATGTCATTTAATTTATTTTTTCATTGAAATTACGTTAAAAAGGATGTTGATAGATCCAGACAAAAATGTATACATTTTACAGTTTACTTCAACTGTGATGACCACCTCTCACGTAAAACAATCCAAACACACTCAGGTTATAATACATAAGCGCCCAGACATATTTAGATATATATACACACAAAAAACGGTGACGAGACACGACCCTTGATAAAAAAAACGAACACACACACACACACACACACACACACACACACACACACACACACACACACACACAACCAAACGTGCATGCACTTTCCTTACACATAGACATCGATAAACACAGGCACATACATCCACATGCACATTGACCTAGACAATCAGACGCAATAGCCAAAACATATTCGGGGCTTAATATGTTATTAAACGAATTTTAACTTGAAATATAACTAATCTGTGCAAATATATATATAGATAAAATTAGTAAAAAAAAAGTATAAACAGATAAACAAATAAATATATATAAATATATATTTTTTAACCATATAGTTTTCCACACACTACATGAAAAAATAAATAACTACCTCCATATATAATCGTACATTCACACATATATACATACAGACCTACACACGTACCTACATATACATATATACGCATACAGATACGCATATAAACACATACGCACATACACATACATATAAGCACGTATAAATATATCGACCCATACAGCAACGTAAAAAAGTAAATAAAGCAAGTAAAAATATATATACACAAAGATGCACATATATACAAATACATACATACACATACATATTTACATATACATACATACGCACGTATACATATATGTATATAAACTAAACACATAAACATACATTTACAAATACACGCATATACATGAAAAATCAAACAAACGTAAATTAAAACTATATAAACATATATACATATATACACACCAACGTATACATATATACACACATACATACGCACATATATATATATACATATATACACACATACACACACATATATATATATATATATATATATATATATATATACATATATACACACACACACATATATATATATATATATATATATATATATATATATATATATATATATATAACATATAGACACACACACACACAAAGAAAGAAAGGAGTATTTATACAGAGACCTACATATATTCTAACAATATTAACTTATTGATGATAAAATACATTAAAAGTTTATAATTTTTTAAAAGTAACAACCGACAGTTTATAAGCAATTAAAAACTCCTTATCAACCAAAAGTAGATTTTAGTTAGTATCTATGATACACTCTAAGACACTAAGGTATATATACAAATACACAGACTACGACATACGAACATACATTCATATATACTCAAATATATAATCATATATAAATACCCATATCAACACATTCAGATATACATATATATATATATATATATATATATATATATATATATATATATATAAGTACACCCACATCCGAGCGCATACATATAAATACCCACACACATATATATACATATATACAAACACATATACATACATATATACATATTTAAACGAATACATTTACACATACATACATATACACACACACACTCATATATATATATATATATATACACATATACATACATATACACATATGCACACATACATGCCCTCACATATATATATATATATATATATATATATATACACATTTACACACACACAGGTACACATACATATCCATATACATACATATACACATACACATATACACACATACATACACTCACATATACATATATACACATATATATACACATTTACACACACACAAGAACACATACATATCCCTATACACATATATATACTTACACACGTAGTAGTAGACACCTACCAAAGTTTACATCCCTACTCGTACACATAAACAGCTTAACATATGATAGGTGTCAATATACACACATATATACCCTCATATAAAAAAAAAACCTACTAACATATATATACCCCTATATACACACATACACATCCAACAGTACAAACACACATACATAACATACAAATATATACATACAAATACAGACACTTATAACACTTTGTAAGTACACAATACACATTCATATCGACAAGATGACCATCATGTTATAAAGGTAATAGTCTATTAAATTTAACTTATCATTATCATTGAAATTATATGATCTCTATACTAACTTAAATTTAAAACGGTGTTTACAGTTAACTGTTAGTTCATATCTTTGATTTAAAAGATCAGTCTTATTTTTAAATCTAATTATTTCAAATTTTTCGTTAAGACATAGGTAACACGGAGCATATAGGGAGTTACATGTCCGGGCTTTCTTAATCAATTTCCATTTAACCGTAGGTGTTTTATTCTCTTCTTTTAGACTCCAAAAGTATTTGGATAATGAAGTCATATACTTATAGTTACTGTTATTAAAAGATTGCATATGACCCCGCCAACGTTCCTTGAATGGTCTCATGGTGGTACCAATGTAAAATTTCTTTATATTTGAATTTTCTAGTGTTGATATTGTACTACGATAAACTACAGAACTAGTCAAACAATTATTTTTTAGTGGATAATTATTAGGATTCCGACAATTACATACTTTATTATTCGTGTCATTATACTTAGTATTGCTGCTTGCAACGTGGTGAGTTATCAAGTTTTCTGAGTCCCTATACTTGTTAAAGACTCTGTTGTTATGTTTTTTAATTATTTTCTCTAGGTTATCTGCACAACTATAGCTTAACTTAAGAGTATTAGGATTAAATATTTTACTAAGTGTGTTAGTTTCAGAGTTGGGGAAATGTTTTTTGATGAGGTTTAGAAATATACGCCCAATTTAGTTTTAACCATCATATTAAAAGGGGGAGTAAACCATATGATCTTTCTAGATCTTTTTTTCTTATTATGATTTCTATTAACAGGGCTTTTATATTGAATAGTGGTATCTTTGTATCCACTATTTTTGAGTGCAGAATTGTAAAAATCCCGATGTTTATATATATATATATATATGAGTCTGTGTGTATAAGTAATGTTACGTTCTCTAGAAGGACTTCAACGATCTAAAGTAATATTTTATGTCTAACCGATCTCATTCTCTTTCTCTACACTTTTGGGATTTTTTGTGAGGGGGGGGTGTCCTTTTTATTTTTAACTATCCCATATTATCAGAAAAGAATATCCTCAAGAAAGATAGATATTAAATAAACGTATAAGGCAAACTACAAGGACACTTATATGTAACAGCAGAAAGAGACAGTTGAAAATTCTCAGGCAAATAACGAGGAAAGAGGTCTTGGAAAATTTACACTCACAAGATATAATGAAGGCAAGGTGGTCAAAGGAAAGCAGCCATAATTTAATTAAGTGTTGTGGAGTAAAGCGTACACCCACTTGACTCTATGAACACGTCCAGTGCTATGAAGGCTTCCATATTATGAGGTTGTTAGTAGTTGAATCGGAGTCAGTTCCTTGTATCGTATCTAGTCCAGAGTGGGGTAAATGGTAAATAGCAGTAGAATAGGAGTCAACCCCCAGCTCTTGACAAGAAAAGAACTCTGTTTTCGGGCAGAGGGTGACAAGACCCCCGTCTTCGGGCGTAGGGTGGCTCAGTCAGGTTTCTGTTTTCGGATAGAGACTCGGCTGAGAAAAACTGAGAAGTTGGAGTCAGGCAGTTCGCTTTCTGTCTTGTTACTATCATGATGTCTGTCTTCAGGAAGAGAGTGTCTTGGTTGAGGCCCTGTCTTATAGACTCGGCTAAGAAAAACAGGTAATGTACCCGAGCCAGCATTCACGAGGGCTGGGTAAAATTTGACCAATGGCCCGGATGGAAACGCTCGGGTTTCCCATAATAATCGCGACCTTGTGTCACATCTCATCTCAGTGTAGACTGAGTAGATACCAGTTACATCGGAGTCAGGTAGTTCGCTGCCAGGCTCACGACAAACAAGACCTCTGTCTTCGGGCAGGAGTTGACAAGACATCTGTCTTCGAGCAGAGGATGACAAGACCTCTTCGGACAGAGGCTGCCTTATTCGGGGCTCTGTCTTCGGACAGAGACTCGGCTGAGTGAAAAAGACAATAATGTACATGATACCGCTTTCTCAGCGGCTGGGTATATTTTGACCAATGCTCCGCGTGGAAACGCTCGGGTCCCCCACAATAATTCCGACCTTGTGTCACAACTCATCTTAGTGGCCGGACTGAGTACAGACCAGTCGCATCAGAATCAGTCTTCATACTAACTACACAGATGCAGTATATGTAGTCTCTCAAAGAGTTACCGAGGTACACGAAACCGCTTTCAACAAGCTGCTGGTCAGAATGTGGACGCAGGAGAAGAACCGAACTGTCGCTTAGTTACTGAAACAAGAATCCGGTAAAATGACACGCCATGTCGCCATGTTGTGGAACGTTTTTTATAATTTATTCGTAAAATCTTTTCCCCTGAGTTTCTTAACATTTTCCTCCATACAGACGAAAGAAAATTGCTGCAATGGAGGTGGTTATTTTGTTTGTTTTTCTGATTGCACGAAAAAACGTATTAAATTTTATTTTATTTTATCGTTATCTATTTGTTTATTTTATCACTCCATTCCCCGTTTGATCTCTTTACATGAGGATTTATATTTCCTTCCTCTGCAGCTCTCAACAGTCTTTCCTGTAATGTTTCCCAAGCAAGCCCGAACCCTATTTTATTTCCTGCTTTTTTCTATGTATTTTTAACTTGTATGAGTAACAGTTGTCACGGAAAGTAAAACCGGCAAGCCGTGTTCAAATACCGGGTTACTGACACAAATAATGAACTCTGTTCACTTCCCAGTGAGAATTATATTTATTATTTGTTCAAAGTGTTTACTGTGCTCTGTTGATTCATCAATAACGATTGAAATATCAGTTATACAGCGTTGACCTTTTTTTTTTAATGAGACCAGCCTGTAGTTACACTTTCAGAAATACCAAACTTATGTTCATGTCGATTGAATATAAGCATTTTTATTCGCCCGTTGACTTTCCAGCAACGCTGATTAGTTTCTTAAACCCTTTCAACTCTGACCTCTTGATGAGTACGGATCTGCCATCTTGAACCTGCTGTCCACATCTGCTGTCCCTGACATCGGCCGTTTATATGCACTTTCATTCAGCAGCCGGTATTCAAAGGGTTGATAAGTTACTTGTCTTCAATTTATGAGCCTCTCTCCCTGATGACAGAGGCAATCACCCTAATTCTCATTCGCTAAAATGGGGAAAAAAAGAAAAGAAAAACGAACTGCACAATACCAAGAAAGTCTCTCTTCAGAAGACACAAAGACGTTCCGCCCAAAACTTACAAGGTACAAACCACTGTCTAGATTGACGTGATACTATGTCAGCCTGGCCCTTTTTAATCGTTCACACACACATATATATATATATATATATATATATATATATATATATATATATATATATATATATAAGCTTGGCTTAGTAAATCTCTCTCTCTCTCTCTCTTTCTGTCTCTCTCTCTATACATATATATATATATGTATATATATGTGTGTGTGTGTGTGTGTGTGTGTGTGTGTGTGTGTGTGTGTGTGTGTGTGTGTGTGTGTGCATATATACCGGGTGTAAAAGCAGAATTGTCCAAATTATGTAAAAGTAAAATTGTGAATTTGTTAGATTAAGCTCAGAATCGCTGTATCTCAGAAATGATTACAGATATCTTACTGGAATTATTTGAGTTTTTATAACACTACTGAATTATACTTTGAGCAATATTAATGTATAACTACTTTCCAAGCTTAACAGGACAATCGTGATGAAATCGATTTTAAACGAAAACGACATATTCATAATTAATTAATCATAGTTAAGAATCCGAAGTCCATGAAGGATTGAAATTAAAATATATATATTATTCCAGATTCATTTTCCAACTAATTCTAGATGATCTTCGCCCTCTCTAACATCCTAACTTTCTGTCTTGGAATAACAAGGTGCTTCACAGCTTTCATGTACTATTTCATTTTGAAGACTTTTTTCACTGCTTTTTGAACTCTCACAGCTGAAACTCCTGTCCCACGTGTCCACTTATGGAATGAGTTATATCTTTTCTTAATTGACCTCCTTAGCTCTAAGTTGAAATGATGATCTCGCATCCTGTTGTGACTTCGTGATCCAGTTTTCCTCTCTACTGTTCCTTCTATTTTAAATATATTCACCATTCTCTTGATGGTTCTTGAATGAACTTTGAAGATGGAAGCCAGAATATGAATGTTGGTACCATTACTGAAGGCCAGAATGATCTTTTTGCCCTCACCATTGCTTACTTGGGAAGATAGTGAAACTGACACAAAACGATTTTAACCTGTTCTCTTTCAAGCGGAATAGCTTAAAGTGTTTTTCAGTGATTCTTACGAGAAATGGTGTGAGGATAGCTAAAGGTCTTATTGAAAACTTGTCAAAATAAACTGTAACAGTTCAGTAGCTTTTTTAAGATATTAAACATTTTGTGGTGATGGACAATTATGCTGTTACAAAATCTGGACAATTTTGCTGTGACACCCGGTAAAGACACACACACACACACACACACACACACACACACACACACACAGAGATAGATAGATAGATAGATAGATAGATAGATTTACTAAACGAAGCTGAGATGTGGCAAAAGGCCGAAATTATGGACAAACACGATCGAAATCACTACTCAGTAGTAATTGATATAGCAAGACAAACATGCTAATAATTACACTGTCGAAATGCTCAATATATATATATATATATATATATATATATATATATATATATTTATATGTAAAATAAATAAATTCTAATGAACCAGGTACTATCTACTTAGGTTTCACCATATGGGATCATCAGCGTGAAATAATTTTTAACTTATTACTCGCTGGGTTTTATTTTTCTTTGTACCACAAATTTAAGGAACTGGACGATTTCTTCCACCCAGTTCGGAGAGTTCTGGTGGGTTTTTTTTTTCCATTTTTCCTCGGATGCCAATTTATTTGAAAATTGTGCTATCCAGGGTTTTCACCCACTGAGTTTAAATATTTTTACATTATATATATATATATATATATATATATATATATATATATATATATATATATATATATTTAGTTTACGAAAAAACTAGGTAATCCGTATGGGTAGACCCAAGGAGGATAAAATCCAGAGAGCTCAATGTAAATCAGAGCTAATAATTTAAATAAAAATAGACCACTTTAAGGTTCCATATAATAAATTATTTCACCACAGCCCTTTTAAAGGACAGCGGATCATCAGATTTTATTTCCAAAGGTTGAAACGAAAAATGAAAAGCATTTTCATTTTTCGTTTCAACCTTTGGAAATTGTTGTGGTGGGATCCACCTAATCTGCATAGGTGACTACCAACTATATAAATAATGGTTGATACCGGAAGACGAGAGTAAGGAATCACGAGATCCAACTAGAGAATCTGATCGACTGCGACTAGTCAACACATTCTCCAGGAACGTCTTCCCAGAAATATACAGAAATACTATATGTACTTATTGTGTACACTTTCTTGTTATAATACATTCTTGTTCTAAGTACATTTTGTGTTGCATTATTATTCCATGCAATAGGCGAGATTCAACATTGAGTCAAGACTCAACAGAAATAAAATCTGATGATCCGCTGTCCTTTAAAAGGGCTGTGGTGAAATAATTTATTATATGGTACCTTAAAGTGGTCTGTTTTTATTCAAAATATATATATATATATATGTGTGTGTGTGTGTGTGTGTGTGTGTGTGTGTGTGTGTGTGTGTGTGTGTGTGTGTGTGTGTGGGCTTACTCAAAGCAAGTTATATCATTATTTCTTATATACACTTTGCAATTTTAAATATTATCTTTGGTGTATAGCAACATGGAGCTGCTACATCGAAGTATATCTATCCATATACTCCTTTGTGCAGATTAATTGAAACAACCACTTTAGTTTCCTTTCTTTCATCATACGGTCAGTTTTAGACCCACTGGTGTGGCAGGGCGTGATCGATTTCCATTTTTTTCTTCCAATTGGGTCATTTGCAGTGGTGTGCAGTAATATGAATCTATTTTCAAAGTGTATAATGAAATTAGTTTGACCTTAGAAAACATTGCATCATCCGTGACTGCATCAGATTTTTATCACGACTGTCGATTAGTTGTCCTACTGCGATGGACGTTACTCGAAGGAAGTGTACGAAAATTGTAACGCTACCCAAACACACTGGCAAGCCTTACCAGGGAGAAAACCAAAGTACTATAGATTGGCCCAGAAACTCCTGATTTAAATCCAATCGAGAATCTGTGGTCACTCTGCAAAGAACGACTTCGTGGAATTGACATACGAAGTACTAACATGTGCAATGGGCCATGTTTCATTGGGAAAATACGAAAAAAAGTAAATAATAACGGAATTATTCGTTTTGTTTCAATTAATTTGCACAAGGGTGTATATAGTTAACTCTAAAGAAATGCGATACCTAAAGTTTAAAATTAATTTTTTTAAATGAAAAATAGTTTCCAGCTAATAAATTTAATTTAAAATTTCCCGTAAGTTTTTCTGTATTTTAAAACTAATTTAAATTTGTTGGAAGGAGTTTGTTTTTTTATAATCGCTAAAATTCTAGATTTTATCGCCATTGTTAACCAGCTGTCAGTAATTATCTTTATTAAAATATCTTTCATAATTTTTTATTACTTTCACTTAATAATAACATCATGTAGTCGGTATAAATTAATAGTCAAATTTAAAAGTTATAAAAATTTATTATAAAATGAAAACAATTCTTGTAAAAATTCATTATTCATCGAAAACGTTTTTTTTTAGATAATAGTGGCCATAAAGTATTTATAAAAGCAATTAAAAGCTTTTCCAGTAAAATAATGTATTAGTATTAGTCCAGTAAAATAATGTATTAGTTTGATTGCATTTTTATTTTACCATTCTGATTCTCGGTAACTGGGAGTCACTGTTAAGCAGTGTTAAACTGTTAAACATTAGGCGATACAAAAATTAATTTCTTAAAATTTCATAAGATTAAAAAGTGGAAGTGTAACAGACGTAATACAAAAAACACAATATTTTCTAAAATAGAAACACTTCTAAAATAATTTAATTAATTTCTGAATAAGTCCTGAAAGTTTCGTTAAAATCCGACGATTATCTGATAATTGCACGCATTTCCCTATCACCACAAAAAAGTTGCGAAAATTTCCGATACACTTTTGTCCTCCGCTGACGCAAGAAAACGAATTATTTAACCAAAATTTCTATCATTCTAAAAAGAATAAAAAATATAATTTAATAATGAGAAATCTTTTGGGCTTTCCTCTCAATAATAACAAAGATTTTGACTTTGTTTTTATTAGGTTTGGAGCATTTTTTCATCATGTAAGCTCATTTTTCAGCGAATCTTTGGAGTATGAAAACAAACAAACACACTCACTCTATCTCACACACACACACATATACATGTACACATGCACCCATCCACACACACACACACAAACACACACGAACACACACACACAAACACACACACACACACATATATATATATATATATATATATAGAGAGAGAGAGAGAGAGAGAGAGAGAGGAGGAAGAGGAGGAGAGTTTGAGAGAGACAGACAGAAGTGAGGGTGCTACATACATGCAGAAAAATGCTTAAACTGTAATCTAACAGTTTATAACTTAGTATTACGACAAATTAACTTTAGGCAACTACATGCATTCATACATATATATATATACATACACACACACACACACATATATAAATATATGCAAAGTGTGTGTATATATATATATATATATATATATATATATATATTTGCTTGAAGGTTCTCGGTCGACCTACTTCACAATATCTAAATAAATATAACGTTTTTAGAAGTGTTTCTCGGTACACACACACACACACACACACACACACACACACACACACACACACACACACACACACACATATATATATATATATATATATATATATACGAAGAGAGGGAACTATACATACCTACGTACATATACACATGTACTCCCCCCCACGCACACATATATATATATAGAGAGAACGAGAGTTTGAGTAAGAGAGACAGAGGTGAGGGTGCTACATACATGAATGC
This sequence comes from Acanthosepion esculentum, assembly GCA_964036315.1. NCBI lineage: Eukaryota > Metazoa > Mollusca > Cephalopoda > Sepiida > Sepiidae > Acanthosepion > Acanthosepion esculentum. The sequence goes on from OZ038478.1 coordinate 91,768,218, forward strand.
ACACACACACACACACACACACACACACATATAAACACACACACACACATATATATATATACATAGATAGATAGAGAGAGAGAATGATACATAAATACATGCATAAACAAACGCACACGTATATATAGAGATAGATAGAAAGAGACATGGAGGGAGAAAGTTATACGTACATGCATACACACGAACACACATATATGTGTGTGTGCGTGTGTATAATTTGGCAGCATTTTCAAACATTTTCGTTGTATCTGTCAGACAATATTCGTTGTCTATGCCAGGCATTTTTTTTTATTTAGTTTATTCTAATATTACATTTTTCTGTTTGGTGAATGTAAAAATTGTCCGTAGTGTGTATTGTCCCAAGAGCTTTCGGCTAAAGAAGTAGCAATAAGAAAATTAAAAAAAAATGCATGAATTTAAAGAATTAAAATAGGCATGTAAGTAAAAAAAAAATGACGGGATTGTAATCTAAGATTCTATAACTTAGTATTACGACAAATTAACTTTAGGCTACTACATACATTCATATATATATATATATATATATATATATATATATATATATATATATATATATATATATATATATATATATATATATATATACAGAAGTACTTGCTTAAGGGTTCTCGGTCGATCTACTTCACAAAATCTAATAAAACGTTTTATAAGTGTTTCTCGGTGATGTCGGAATCTTTTTTAGAAAGTTTGTTCACTCTGTTCTGCTAGACAGTTTTTCTTTGCAAAATCTAAGTTGCATATCTATGAGACTACCATGTGTTCATGCTTTGAATATTTCTGCTGCTCCCGCTGTATATGTAGAGATTTCTTGATGAAAATCTAAAGAAGAATCAGCAATATTATTAGTCCTGACCTGGCATCTCGGCTTCACTCGCTTTTCCACCGCCATAAAGTTGCTTCCCTGTGCCGTTCTTTTTTTTTTCATAGATCTTTTCATGGTAATTGTTCAGATGACTTCTCCGATATGGTACTGAGACTTTGTGAGTTAAGTGCAGTATTAGATTAACAACAGAGCCTCATCAATTTACTGTTGACACCAGCGTAGGTTCTATATTAACGGAATACTCTTCCACCTCCATGCATTTCAGCTGACTGATTTTCAAAAATGTAAACGCAATGTCAATAGGAATCTACTGTCTTCATGAATTGTCTTCTATTGTTCTCGCCCTTAGTAATGTTTCTGTTTTCTCATTCTTTCACACACAGTAACCTCCTTGTGTCTTAGTGGCTTTACTGCCTTGCATGGGGTGAATTTGATTGTTTTTTTAAAAGAAAACTGCATCCAAATATATAATGGCCATTCCCACATATTCGACTATGACTGTCGCACGACATTAAACAAGATTTTTGATGGTGTTGCAATCGAGCAAGTCTTTTTTTGCAGAGGTTAAAACTCACAGCGTTTGCTACAGGCCCAACGAGAATGAGTCGCATTTGGATCACCATCATCTGTTAATTAGCAGACACACAGACACACACACACACACAGACACACACACACACACACACACAGACACACACGTGTGTATGTGCGTCTTTGGGCATACTGATACTGATTAGGAACAGAAACATTAATGAGCAGGGAGATAAGAGAGCAATCAGGTGTACAGTAGATAGCGATTGACATTGAATTTAAATTTGGGCAGCAACTCCATGTTTGATTTGGCTGGAAAGCATGTAGCCAAAAGGGAGTCCCACAAGCGAGAAGTGCGAGAAAAGAGACTGTTAGCATAGAACTTGCGGTCACATCTACCTAGCTCAACTGTAAATTGATGAGACGCCAGTTCAGTACTGCGCTTAAATTCATAAATTCCAGTTACCATAATGAAGAGCGATATTTATTCCGCATTATATACAAAAATGTGGTACAAGGTCAAAATGAGTTAATGAGGAAAAAGGTCGATCTTCTTCTGTCTTATAATTAAACTTAGCTAGCCACGATCACTGACCCAAACGTATCACAGTATTTCTTACACCAAAACAACGCATTCTTATTTACCATCCTTACAACATCCACCATAATACTTCACTGTCTCGACGAAGTTCTAACTAGTCCCATATGTACAATTCATTGTCTGTGGAGGGGGAGGGGAACAACTACCATGGAAGTATTTATAAAAAAGGCACAGAGAGGCAACCTTACGACGGTGGGTAAGTGACTGAAGCTGAGTTGCCAGATCAGCACCAAGAATATTGCTGTTTCTTCTTTGAATCTTACGAAGGAGCTCAAGTTATGGAACCGGACCATTAGTTCGATAATACCTGAAATGCGCCAAAATGACCAGTTCATCTGACTGTCGATTTATGATATGAGCCTCAGTGCTTCTACTGCTGGTATGCTGCCATGCAGTATTCGACCTTGCCATGACAATGCAATGATGCGCTGAAGACTGCGGATGTGGAAGGTTCCAAGAACTCGTCTGTGAGCTATATATGGATTGCTATCCTTTTGGCACTTTTTTTAACTAATCGTTAACTCAATACAAATGTAGATTAAGGGGATAAATAGGAAAGGCGGTTGAGTTGTAATCTCAAATCTTAAAATCCTGAATGATGAAATCCGAAAATTTTAAATCGCGAAATTTTAAATCGTGAATGTATCAAAATCCCGAAAGATCAGAATCTCGAAATTTAAAATCTTGAAAGATCAGAATCCCGAAAAATAATCTTTGGGAGACATTGAAAAACAAGCATTTTGGAATACCTTTATTACTTATAATTTACAAAATACCGGTTAAATACTCTTTCTAGATTTGAAACACTCAAAATTCATTAAAAAATATAAAACCAGAATATATCAATAAGTTATTATGAAAGATTATGAGCAAGAGTCCTAAGATAGTACATAACATGTGGTCGATTTTCACGATCGTTAACTCTATTTTTAAGACTTTCATCACGATAAAACACACTTGGGGGGGGGGGGGGCAAGACTCTCATCGAAGAATGCGTTCACATTCGTTTTCTACGTGCTGCTGATCTTTTTGAAACTCTCCAATATTGCGATAAACACCGACATGAACAGTGCCTACTAATTTTTCCCATCGTCTATGCCATATTCTGGTTTTATAGTTTTTTTTTTAATGAATTTTGAATGTTTAAGATTCGGGATTATGATCTGCACCCGTAAGGAAGGTAACGGTTAACTCTAAACATAAATAATTTAAGAATGTAGTGATCTGGGAAGTATCCTCTCGGCAGCTTGTTCCACGAAGCAGCGGTTCTTAGGAAGAAGCTACCCGAATAGAACTTCGTTCTTACTAACGGAATACAAAGGGAATGAGCATGATTCGTTCCAGTGCACATGCAATGATGGGTCTTAGCTAAGAAGTTCAGGGCTGTTGAAACTAAGCTCGTCAGATCGTTAGTCATGGAAACAGAGATAGGATTGGAACGTTTCGTCTGTGGGGGAAGGGGTTGTAGAGCGGGAAATAATTCATCACCCACAAGGATACTAAGACACTTCTAAACTCTTTCAAGTCTAGGAAAAGATGACTGGACATCTCTAGCCCAGATTCGGCCAGCAGTACTCCATTTTCGCTCTGATTTGGATTTTGTAAACATAAAGCATGGCGGAAGGAGTCAGGAACTTGCTGGAGCGGTGCAAGGAACCGACCAATTTTCCAGTATCTTTACTGAGGGAACTCTGGTGAAGGTATTATACAATATCATTTCTGTATCCCAGAATTTGTATGCATATTATCAATCTTTTATTCATCAATGTTGGATTAAATAATTAGTACGTTTATTTCGAATATGTAGTTATATTTAAATAACAAAATTATTAAATTAAGCGTAAAACAAACACGGCTATAATGATATATATATATACACACACACACATAATATATATATATATATATATATATATATATATATATATATATATATATATTATATTTTTGTTTCTTTAATGCATGACTAATGATGTATGCCAATGTTTCAGTGAAGACAAATGTCTGTTAATTTTAATCTGTATTTCCTTTCGTGTATATATATATATATATATATATATATATATATATATATATATATTACTTATTAGTTCTTTAATTATCTTCCTAGAATTGATATATCATAATCTCCAGATACGTAAGTATACACCATACCAAAATGTATCCGTAGAATCGAGTATAAAGCCGATTATTGATTTATGTATGATAAAACATACATTTTGACATTAAATAACCCTAAAAGGGTTTATATATCGTAAAATGCCAAAACCGACCGACAAACGAGCATATATAATAAAGTAAATCTGCGGTTGAATATAAAGAGAGATTGTTTTACACATTGAATTAGAAATAAGATCTTCAAACTATTCCCAACCGAAGATTTGACGCATTGAAAATCCAACGAAGAATCTGCAATGTTATTGGTTTGGACCTGGTATCTCGATATCAGTTTCTTTATCACCGTCGTAACGTAACTTATCTGTGGCTTTTCTATAAATACTTTCAAGATAATTATTCTGATGAACTTTCCTCTATGGTACCTCGACTTTATAAATGAAAATGTGTGTTTTCTCATACTTAAATCTATAGGTCAGTTTTATACTTGTGTCTATCCGTAAACATTACTTGATTCTACAGATAAATTTTATTTTGGTAGGGTTTATACTTGCGTCTATGGGAGATTATGATGCACAAATTCTGTATATCAGATTAATGGTGGGTAAGGGAATGATACAATGGCGAAAATCCTGTTACGGGTTTCGTCCTTCAAATGTACTTCTCCAAAACTAAAAATGGAATCAAATGTATATGGAACCATATATACATATACATATATATATATATATATATATATATATATATATATATATATATATATATATATATATATATATATGTATGTATGTATGTATGTATGTGTATATATATATATATATATATATATATATATATATATAAATATATATATATATATATATATATATATATATCCCTAAACATTACCCCGCTTTCGAATGTAACTATTAACTGATACAACGAAAATTTAAAAATTGAACACGCTACCACCCCTTGTCTAGATGAGTGGATTTCTCTGTATCCTTTGAAACACTCAATTATGAATCTTTGCCGTGCCTTTAAAACTGTAAATTTGAAAAAATAAGTTACTCCAAAATTCTCTTGACGAGGAAATGGAACTAATGTCTTTAATTTAATAACAAAATTAAATTCGAAGCTTTTAGCTTACATTTTTGAAACATGGTTATTACTGTGTAGCGAAAAAAAACATATTTTAAATCAGATAATTTATAATATTAATGCTCTGTAAATTTACCTTGAGCATTATTGTGTAAAAATAAAAAAATATCTATAAGAACACCGGATTATATATCTTACTGTTCTTTCTTTTTATATATATATATATACATATATATATATATATATATATATATATATATATATATAGATAGATAGATAGATAGATAGATAGATAGATAGATAGATAGATATAGATATATAGATATATAGATAGATAGATAGATAGATAGATAGATATAAACATCCACCAGAAATGCTGCTTTTTGTTTGAAAAATCATTTCCATTCCGCAAAGGACGCAGTCGATGCATTGCAAGCCTAACACAAGATAGATAGATAGATAGATAGATAGATAGATAGATAGATAGATAGATAGATAGATAGATAGATAGATAGATATAAAAGGGCAATGATACATACTGCCTGAGTTAAGGACAGAGATAGATAGATAGATAGATAGATAGATAGATAGATAGATAGATAGATAGATAGATAGATAGATAGATAGATATAAACGGGCAATGATACATACTGCCTGAGTTAAGGACAGAGATAGATAGATAGATAGATAGATAGATAGATAGATAGATAGATAGATAGATAGATATTCGTGTGGAGGTGCTTACATATAATGAGAGGTCAAATCACTGAAAACTGTTTATATTTACGAGCTTGCAAAAACATATGTTTACATGTATATACTTCTATTCTTCGCTTTGAAATGAGCAAATTTAAATGCCTTGTCACTTTTTCACCTGTTATACATTGTGCACTCATTAACATGTATATGTCAAAGGGCGTACGAAGAGCTATTTATGAAGAAAACATAACTGAAAAGATACAGAGTATTAAAACAAACTACTTAATTTGTTATTTGTGAGATTCCTATTAAATTTTTTTTATTTAAACTTCAGGGGCTGAAGCCTATATATTTTTTCACGAGAACTTTATAATATACACGCTAGCCGATTTCATTAGTCGTTCATCTTCATGAATCTGACCATAATTTCGTCGTAAAAATGCTTTTTTAATTAAATAGATTGATTGATTGATTAATATTCTTCACCTTATCAACTCTTTCCACGTCATTTAAATCCAGGAAATATTTTTGACTGTAAGAATTGTTTATATATATATATATATATATATATATATATATATATATATATATATTTTTATAGATAATAATGGTTATAGTGATATAAGTTTTACTATAATTAACCACATCTGAAAGAGTAGACGTGGATTCATACCTTTGCGCGTAAGTGAATATAACGAACCCAACAAGAATTGGAACTCGACTCCCCGATTAAAAATTCCGATTCATTATCCATTACACCACCCTCACACGCAAGCTTACAGAAGCTGGTATTCCCAAGCGGTCAACCGTCTAAGGTACTGGCCAGTCTCGACGTTGCATAACTTCAGTGGTCATACAGGAACCGGTGATTCAACGTGATGTGGCTGTAAGCCGGTTTAATTAAAAGAGAAAGTAATTTACTCAGGTAAAAAATTATTTACAATTGACCTATTGTCCTCATCTTTGTTCTTACCACGACGCTTCGGCTCTTGTGATCTTCGGCCTTCATTAAGTGTATTCTACAGGGAATCTCAGGTGCATTCGAAGCTTCCAATACAACTGATAAAGGCGCGATGGCCACAACGGCTGAAAAGTGATAACAACAACAAAAATAAGGACAATAATCTGCATGTAAGTAATATAAATAATGATATCTCCTCATCCCAGAAATTTAGACAATAAAAAAGGCGAAGATATATAGGAAGTGCACTGACTTCTGAGCTATGCACGGTAAATTTGTATCCGGGTTCTTACAATATTTCACCTTCCTTCTTGCCGTAATGTGGGGCATTTAAAAACACCATAAAACAAAAACAAATTCTGGAAACTAAATGAAACCGGATAAGCGTTTGCGTCTAGTAATGCCGTACACCTGAAAAGATCTTACATTTAAATTTTAGCGTCCCCAAATCTTAAGCGTTTCCTTATAGTGCATATATATATATATATATATGTATATATATATATATATATATATATATATATATATATATATATATATATATATCAATTATGTAGTGCCTTGTTCAATTTATATAACGTAAATCATTCATACGAAAAACAAATACTGAAGTTAATTATATGGCAAGAATCACTCTCGCAAACAATATTTAATAATAAAATACAATCAACCTCGAATCCGTTAATGAATAGTATGATCTTTGTTTATAAATTCCGGTTTTATCAGGTCTTATTTTTGCTACTACCTCGGCTTTCAGTCGTTTCATACGACCATCATCAGGTAGAAAATTATGTAAGTTTTTTTCAATCCAGGTAATAATGAGACATCGAAAGATAGCGCAGACCGAAATTTATAAACAAGGATCATACCATTCATTAACGGATTCGAGGTTGATTGTATTTTATTATTAAATATTGTTTGCGAGAGTGATTCTTGCCATATAATTAACTTCAGTATTTGTTTTTCGTATGAATGATTTACGTTATATATATATATATATATATATATATATATATATATATATATATATATATATGTATATATATATATATATATATATATATATATATATATATATATATATATAATTCCATCAATAAGAACTATTTTACTCTGATGATACCCTTTTAATTGACAAAAGGCGTGACATACGAGGATGGGCTGAAAAGTTCTATGCTAGAGTTGTGAAAACTTGCATGCATTAATTTCAACTCTTCTTATTAATAACGGCAAATAAAGAATACGAGCTTAAAAGTGGCCTTATCGAGCAGCATTTAAGCGAGATACTCCGGAGGGTCCTTGATTAGGCCTTCATCATAATAGAGAAGAGTAAATGCGATAGGCATCAATAAACTACAAAAGAACTCAAAATTGATCACTGCATTTAATTATTGCATTACTATTCAACGTTACCTTTTAAAAGTTCAACGATAATTATTCTGTCGCCACTTAATTTAAAGACAATTTGATGTACGTAGGTTCTTACTTTTCGTACAAACAAGTATTTTTATTTCATGGGTGACTTTTGCTGGATTTTGCGATTAACCTCGATTATTACCAAATTCATTTCCAAGTTATAAAAATTGTTATCGCACAAAAAGATTCGTCGCAAAAAATCACGAAAAAAATCGCCGAAAACACTCGCAGTAATGAAAATTTGTGAATGCAAAATTTTAGGGTTGCGGGTCCAGGTCTGGCCCGGAAGGTTTTGAATTTGCTCACGGAGTCGACCTAATTCCAAAATGGTATGATATGTTGGGCTACGGCCTCTAAGGATAAAGATGAAAAAAAAGACAATTTTATTTTGAAACACTAATTTGAGAATAGTAATGTTTTTTTTTTCATTTGAAATGAGCTATTAAAAGTTAAATAGTTGTGTCCCTTTAAGTTGAAAAAGTGTGACAGAGTGACACACTGACATTCGCATTTATTATATTTCTATATAACAAATGCGAATGTCAGTGTGTCACTCTGTTATACAAAATTAGCAACTGACGACTAAATTAGAAGCTAAGTCTCATCATTTTACTGCGGAAAGTGTAATTTCTATGTCAACTATCTAAAATTTTAATGCAACGTCGATGGTTATCTTTTGTCTCATTGAATCATTATCATTTATTGTCCTTATTGCCTCAAAGTTTTCTAAGTTTCTTTAAATGTTAATAAACACTTATTCTCCTTGGGGTGAAATGATAAAAAAGAACAATATATTCAAAAGCGTTTTGGCGCCTTTCAGGTATTATCGAACTAATAGTCCGGTTCCTCTACTTGAGCTCCTTCGTAAGATTCAAAGAAGAAACAGCAATATTCTTGGTCCTGATCTGGCAACTCAGCTTCAGTCACTTACCCACCGTCGTAAGGTTGCCTCTCTGTGCCTTTTTTTATAAATACTTCCATGGTAGTTGTTCCCCTCCCCCTCCACAGACAATGAATTGTACATATGGGACTAGTTAGAACTTCGTCGAGACAGTGAAGTATTATGGTGGATGTTGTAAGGATGGTAAATAAGAATGCGTTGTTTTGGTGTAAGAAATACTGTGATACGTTTGGGTCAGTGATCGTGGCTAGCTATGTTTAATTATAAGACAGAAGAAGATCGACCTTTTTCCTCATTAACTCATTTTGACCTTGTACCACATTTTTGTATATAATGCGGAATAAATATCGCTCTTCATTATGGTAACTGGAATTTATGAATTTAAGCGCAGTACTGAACTGGCGTCTCATCAATTTACAGTTGAGCTAGGTAGATGTGACCGCAAGTTCTATGCTAACAGTCTCTTTTCTCGCACTTCTCGGTTGTGGGACTCCCTTTTGGCTACATGCTTTCCAGCCAAATCAAACCTGGAGTTGCTGCCTAAATTTAAATTCAATGTCAATCGCTATCTACTGTACACCTGATTGCTCTCTTATCTCCCTGCTCATTAATGTTTCTGTTCCTAATTCTTCCACACCCTGTAACCCCTTGCGTGATAGTGGCTTTACTGCCTTGATTTGGATACCGATAAAAAAACTGCCTTTTCTCCAATGAGATTCTCTAATCCCTTAAGTAGTTCGTGTTTTCTGTTATAAAATATATTCAACGATGCGTTTTCTCAACGTATTCATTTTACCTATACAGCTCGACTTTCCAAAGGAACTCCGAGAGAAGGGGACAGGAAAAGCCGGACGAAAATACTAAACATCAGTTGCAAGAAAACAATATATGTCCGTCAACGAGAAGAACAACAAAAGATTCAGCTACGAATTGAACATGTTAAAATCTAGACAAGAAAAAAATATGGCACCGAAATCCGAAGACCCACTGGAATGGCGATAAATACATTGAGAAAGCTAAGTAAAGTAATTAAGGAACAGTAAAACTTCGATAACAACAAAGAAAAGTGTGCAAATCTACGTAATAGTAGTGAGTTCTGGACAGTTTTCTCACAGCTGAAGAGACTTGTGGCAAGAGAAATGTTGTTCCACATAAATGTGCTGAGAATAAAATGGATAGAACATGTAAGAAACGTGGAAGTTTTATGAAAAAATAGAACATAAAGGACAATCATACTTTCTATCAAAAAGAGACAGTTGTAATTTCTGGGCAATTTTTCTTTCTTTTTTTTTTTTTGTTGTTGTTTACAATGAGGTTCACCTTGGCCCGGAGTCACTCGAAGAAGAGGGTTACAGAGTAAGAGACACAATTTATTCAGATATGTAGAGAAGATAATGGTTAACACTGGAACAAGTTAAGATTGTAGTGATCGGAGAGACATCTTCTTGGTGTTGGTTCCACAAAGCAGCGGTTCGTGGGAAGAAGCTGCTCGAGGGCAATTGAAATCTCACCAATGAAATGCGAAAGGAATGACGGTGGTCCGCCACAATATGGGCGTGGCATGGCGGGTCTTACCTGTGATGGCTAAACCTGGTGGAACGAAGGAATGTAGTTTGTCTGAACATTTTCCATGGATATAGCAAAAAGAGCAGCGAAAGGCTTGCGACGTTTCGTTTGTGAGACAGGGTGGAAAATAATTTGTTCCCTACAAGGATGCGGAAATGTTTCTGGATTCTATCAAGACTGGAAAACATTTCCTGTGGGCAGAAGATGTCAAACCTGAGGAAATCCCTGGCCAGATGTTTGTGCAATATGGAGTATGCACTATGAATCAAAGTATATGAGTAGGTAGAACACTTTAAAGCGGGAAGAAGAAGTGTAACAGAAATGAAAGCCTATCTGGTCACCTACCTACATCGCACATGGAAGAACACATCCACTGGGTAGATGCCTTGATCAGGCAAAACTGATGAATCACATTAGCACAAGTGGCTGCAATCGTGAACAGCAGCTATGGATCCACACAAGTTATTGTGCATGACGTGATGGGATACTGTAAAGTTTGTGTGTTGGGTGTCCAAACAAGCAAGCGTTTCAGATGTAGCTTCGTGAGCAACCACAAATTCGGAAGAGATGAAGAATCTTGTTAAACAACACCAGAAGTACTCCTGTCCTTATACGGCAACTGTACTTCATTTCCTGTCTGATCTGGCTTTTGTAAAAGTAGAGGATAGCAGGAGAAGTGAGGTATTTGTTGAAACGGCACAGATAACCCACCATTTTTCCAGCATCTTTAACGATGTGTAGTATGCACGAGTTCCACTTGAGGTCTGGATTCACTTTAATCCCAATTAACGCCCGAAGCACGGGTCCTTCCTGTGGGAAAATCTGTTTATCGTGATCTGGGATGATGGAATGCGACTAGCTTTGTTTTCGTAGCACTGAATCTAACCAGACAACTCCCACACCACCACACTGTCAGTGCTAGGTCTGAGGAGAAATCAACTGCCAATCTCTGATTTTGGAGGTGCACCCATATACCTTTGTAACATCAGCATAAATATTCACAAATGATCTGAGTATACTCTTAGGTAAATTATTTATGTAAATTAGAAAGTGGGTTGGTCCGTGAAGTGGCCCCTGTGAGATGCCTCGTTAACTACTATGGCCCCAGAGGACTGGCCATTAACAACTAACTTCAGGGACATACCCGTTAGGAAGGAGTCTTCCAATGATTCCATAGGTAGAGAGCTTATGCAGTATTCCTTTATAATGAAAATAACGAAAGAATCATGAATTAAAAAATAAAGAAAAACATGCAGATATTTATATCAAATACAGAAAATGAACTCAGTTTATTAAAAAATGTTATTTAGTTAATATTTACAGAAGAAAAAAATATAGTTAATATCTGTAGAATATACAATCTAAGGATTTTATAAACACCTTTTGTAAACATAAGTACACGAACATCCACGATAAGTGTTCTGTGAAATTAGTAAAGGGACATTCAGTGGTTGCATATCGCAACAGAGAGCAAACCCATATTTCATGTCGTCCGAGGACATGCATATCGTACGAATAATCCTGACCGCAAAGCATTTTAACTATATGATGCACTTGCTTGCTGTAAAATGTGGTCAAACTTACAAGTTTCTCTTTTGACAATATTAGTACTGAAATTTATAATCCTTCAATTAATAAAATAAATAAACTGAAAAGAAGCATTTAATTAAAACATTTGACTACATGAATCCCTATGCAGTCACTTCCTGGCTTGAGTTATTATTACAGTCAGTCGAATCCTCATGTTACTTAGTTTTATTGCAACACTACAGCCAATGTGTTCTTTGGCATTCCACAGCAATATAACTCTCTCGGGAATTTTTCTTCACCCACACATACATATACATACATACATACATACATACATATATATATATATATATATATATATATATATATATTACGTATTTAGGCAGAAATCCTTCATTTATGCATGTTTCATTAAAAACGACAGACGAAGTACTACGATTAAGCTTTTTATTTAATTTTTCTTGTGTTTGAACAAGTGTTTTCTTATTTAAACACAGAGTGTGCAGTAACTGTCCTGTAATTCCGAGCGCTTTCGGCTATACTTTTAGCCATTATCAAGGATGATTTTATTTTTTTCAATTTAATTGGCTCTGTGCGTTGTGTGTATGTTTCTAGTGTTATAGACATGTTTTATTTTCCGAACACAGTTGACACATTGTGATCGTGTTCGTAGCTAATATTGTTAAGTGTTGGCTTTTTCTTTTCTATTATTAAGGCTTCCATTATTTTTATTAAGGCTTCCATAACGTTTAATCTTTTGATAATGGCATATATATATATATATATATATATATATATATATATAGAGAGAGAGAGAGAGAGAGAGAGAGAGAGAGAGAGAGAGAGGGAGGGAGAGAGAGAGAATAAATCCTAACGAGACTGGCAAACCTACCTAGGTTTCACCTAAACGGATCTTCAGGGTAAACTGGTTAAAAAAGGAAATGGCGGAACAGTATTTATTGATAAAACCATTAAAAACATAAAACTTCAAAGAGAGGAAAACCCAAAACACTATTCTAATAACCAGGCTCTCCTATGCCTACACTTATTAAGTATCTCGGATCATTTATTTAATAAATTCCTAGGTTTCTTATAGATGACAATAGCTAATTTTTCTTCCACACAAAAGCAACAAAACTTGTCACCTGCCTTATATTTATGGCATATTTTTAACATTTCTCATTTCAAAATGGGGTCACTATTATCTTCTTGCTTTATATCCCATATGTAAGTGGAGAAGCTAGTACTATGTCTATAGATTTAGTGATTAAAACTACTTAGATGATTATAATAACGTTTTTTGCAGCTACCTTGTGCCTTTTATATTATATTATATATATATATATATATATATAATTAAGTGATTCATCGAGTCGGAAACCTCTACAGAATGCAGAAAGCACAGGACGACCGTTTCGTCCTATACTTGGGACTCATCAGCAGTGCGCATCCACTACCGAGAATTGAAACCCTGACAGTTAGGTTGTCAAGCAAATACCATACCAACTGTTCCAACGGGCCTCGGTAACGAAGAGGTAGCAAATCAGACTCAATATAGCGCCGCTCACTCACATATTCCGTGGTGGAACTCTACTGAGATTCTCTTTAACCATAGGACTGTGTCCCCTGGAGCAACGACTACTATCGCCAAGCCGCTCACTCCAGAGCATTAGAAGCCGGTTCAAGCAATGATATACATTTGAAATTATTAGGAGAATTTGATAATTATATTTAAGTGATTCATCGACTCTGAAACATCAACAGAATGCAGAAAGCACTGGACGGCCGTTTCGTCCTATATTTGGGACTCATCAGCAGTGCGCATCCACTACCGAGAATTGAAACCCTGACAGTTAGGTTGTCAAGCAAACACCATATATATATATATATATATATATATATATATATATATATATATATATATATATATATATAGAGAGAGAGAGAGAGAGAGAGAGAGAGAGAGAGAGAGAAAGAATAAATCCTAACGGATCTTCAGGGTAGACTGGCACGTAGCCAGTTTACTCTGGAGATCCGTTTAGGTGAAACCTAGGTAGGTTTACCTGGCTCGTTAGGATTTATTCTAATTTACCGCTCTACTTCGCGTATTGAGCCCTGTACGTTTTCGTTGTCTTTATACTCGCTTGGGTTTTTTCTTTGTTCTAAGGACTTAAGTCACTTGAAGATGCATTCAGTATTTGTCTATATTTCTGAGATGAGGTATTATGTACACTATTTACATTAGTCGGACTATTGTCCTCATCTTTGTCGCTATATTTATTACAACGTTTCTGCCGATGTACGCCCCGGCCTTCAATACAATTCACGATGGAGAAAGAGAGTAACAATACACTCCCATTCCTGGATGTTCAATTATCACGAACAGATGTTGGGTTCAAGACATCCGTATACCGTAAACCGACATTCACCGGACAGTACATTAATTTCAACTCCCACCATCCATATAGCGTAAAAAGGGAATCGTCCGCTGCTTACAACACCGAGCAAAAGTCATAAGTGGCGACCCAGAGACATTAGATAAAGAATTGGTCAGTATAAGTTGTACCCTACAACTTAACAACTAACCTTGGTATATGGCAGCAGCCCCGCAAAACTGGGATAGGCAGGTAGAAGATTAGGAGGACAACAACACTCAGAAAACAGTCTGCCTGCCTTATGTGAAGGGGTTATCAGAAAAAATACAAAGGATCTACGGTCCATATAACATCAGGACAAACTTCAAAAACTGGACGACACTTCTGATATATCTCCCGAGTAAGACACAGTTTCTAAACTGTGTGTACGCCATCCCGTGCAGCTTCGGGAAGAAATATAAAGGGGAGATAGGCCGCCCCGTTAAGGTAAGGCTTCAAGAACTCCAGAAAGCTGTAACACGAGGGGAAGTGGAAAAATCCGGCGTGGCTGACCACATATAGAGAGAAAAGGGAGATAACCGCCCTCTGTGGGATCAGGTTGAGATCATAGACAAAGAGAATCATTGGAAAATTCGTAAATTTAAGGAATCATTTATATATATATATATATATATATATATATATATATATATATATATATATACATACATACATATTATTGTTGTGATCTTAAGTGATTTCATATATATATATATATATATATATATATATATATATATATATATATATATATATATGTTTTATCTTCTCTGTCCCCTTTGTTTTCTTCCCTTTTTATTTTCTATCTCCTCATTTCCGTATTATATGTTTGTTCTGTTATCTCTCTGTCCCTCTTTTTTTCCCAGTTATTTTTCTGTTGCCACTCCACTTCTCTTCTCTTCTCTTTTCTCTTCTCTTTTGTTTCTTATAAATAAAAATAGCTTCTAATATTTTATCTCTCTCTCAAAATAGAAGTATTAGACAAGTCCCGTAACGCATTAGGATAGTCAGGCCAGCAAATGTAGTTTCAACTATAGCACCCGTGGGTGTTCCTAAGGCAAGATAGCCTCATGGAACACATTATACTTCAAGATATTTTTTAATTCAAAGTTGTCCTTCTCTTAGACAGATTACCCTACCAAGTCTAAAGTCTTCAGTCTTCCATTCCATTTAATAAAGAACTTAAAGATGTATTCCTATCGTACGCTAGGGTATTAATTTGATGAAACAAACTCGGGCAATATTTCAACTCAGCACGTCGATTCCACTTTCCGCACCCGTGAAAATTACTCTACCGCACATTTTGCGTATATATATATATATATATATATATATATATATATATATATATATATATATATATATATATATATATATATTCATCCGCGTCCTGGGTAAAAACTACATCCGGCAGCAAGGCCTGTGACCATGAGGTTTTGATGTGCATGTTCCCATGTCTATCCTGAAGCGAAGTGGCAGCACCTGTTCGGATCCCAGCTGTGTGCAAATAGGTAACCCCTAAACTGGGATCAAAACGTGTAAAAATAGGTTTTAATACCAGCAATATATTTTTGTAAAAAATTATTCCCAGCAATGTATTTTTGAAAGATTATTACCATCCATACATTTTTTTTTTAAATATTGCCATTAATACATTTTTGAAAAAAGAAATATTAACAGCAATACATTTTGACAAAAAAAATGACCAGCAATATATTTTTTTGAAAAAATATTACCAGCAATAAAAATCTTATCGGCATTAAATAACTCATGGAGGCTGATAGGCCGTAAAACAAACCAAACCAAACCAAAAGTTTGAGGCCAACCCTGGAATTTTTTTAATTGGCTCCAAAAGTAGTTGTTTCTACTTTAAATAAGATAAAATTATTATCCATAGTAAAAAAAATAGTGAGACATGAATTTTTGTTTGAAATCTTATTATAACACAAAGATAAAAAGCATTTTATGAATAAATTTCGCTCTCGTCAAAATGTCCTCTTTAGCCTTGATTACTGGAGAAATTTTTTTGGTATTCATTGCAAAAGTTTCTCAAAGTATAAGTTTGACAATTGACTATATTCTTTTGTCAATTACTCTAAGAGCTCTTTTTCATTTTTTGTCACTCTTCTGTCATGTTCATTTCATGCTAATTCTAAGACTGGCTCCAAACCGAACTGTAGTCTATATAATTATATATACATACATACATACATAAACACATATATACATATATACATATATATATATACTATATACATATATATATATATATATATATATATATATATATATATATATATATATATATATATATATATATATATATATTATTTCAATATTTTTATAGTGGATATTCGTATTTGAAATAGACGCTCCATTTTTGTTTTATTTTTACTTTAAACAGTATGTAATGTCTGTAGGTGTGCGTATTCAAGAAATCGTTATAAATCTAACCAATTTCATTTAGATTTTTTTAGTGAGAGGAGAGTAAGTCTATACATCCAAACCATTTTTTTAAATAATTTACAAAGTTTAAATTTTCAGAACCTGGCTGGTTCAACTTAAAGATTTTTTTTCCAATTTTCTCATTAAATATCCTTATAAAAATATACAGAGTGCGATGGATATGCTGTCGTCTAAATTACGCAAAAATGAAAATAACACTGGCAGATATATTTACCAAAATTACACAAAAAATTATTGAAATACTAAAGAGTGAATTTATCCAATAAAATCGCTATGGGCGTCAACCACGGTTCCCAGACGACTTTGGAATCTCCTGCATCTCTTCTAGATGGTCTCTTTGTTTAAGTTGGTGAACGTTGCCATAACCCTTGCCTTCAGTTCATCTCTGGTGTTATAGGGAGTTTTATTGATGGCTCGCTCAAGGAGCTTGCAGTCTGGAGAGTTAGATGGCCAGAGGTAATGTGGTGGCATAACTTGTCTGATAGATATGAATGTGTTCTGATAGTGTGCTATGCTGCATAATTATTATGCCAGATATACGGTATTCCAGCAGCCACTCTCTTGACCCAAGGAAACACTACATTCTCAAGGCACGATGTAGGCCTCCACGATGAGTCTTATGCGCTCACCAACAAATTTGGGAGTTCTTTTCTTATGAGAACGATCAGAGTGAGTTTTCCGAGCTGCCGTACCTTTGTAATCACCATTATACCCATTCAACTCTTTTCGAATCCTCTGCACTTTCAAACACACCCAAACACTCTGAAATGTACAGCATGCCGTTTCCAAATTTCTGGCGGAGGGCATTGTGTCGTGGTGACCTTTTTCTCTCAGACGTGGCCCATATGACCTACTATATTGGGCAATCGACAAAATCAAAAACAAACAACGCGCATGTGCGAAATTAAAAATATAAAATGGCCACAATTTACCCATCGTACCCTGTATTTAAAAGTACCAGCACTTGTATTTGATGCAAAAGGTTAGTATTAAAATATGAATACCGCGTATACCTATTAATTAAAAAATATCGACATACTTTAAAAGAAAAAAAGAAGAAGAAAATTCCAAAAATCATGAAGATGTTCACAAATTCTAAAACATGTGAAACCAAGATAAGTTAAAATAAAACCACGAAGAACTGATTCTTTGAAACATAAAATTGTGAATAAAGCAACAAAAACTATTATGCTACTGTTTAGCCGTTGTATTTCTCATTCCTTATTTAAACTGACCTTCAAATATCAAGTATTAGGTAAGTCAGACATTTGTTTGTAGGGAGTGGTGTGTCTGTTATTTTTATTTATTTATTTTACACTGTTTTTTTTCTGAGAACTAGGACAAAGAGGCCTACTTTCTTTTTCAATTGGGGTCAAGTCTTTGGAAAGATTGTGGGAGCACGTTTGACCTCGTTAAAGAGTGACACTCGATCACAAACAACACGGCAGATCAATGAGATTTTAAAAAGAAACACTACGCAAGAGACCATAACGCAGCATACACATTAAACTTTCTCAATGTATCGGGACGTAAAATTGTTTACGTATACTCATAGATAAGTAGGTACATTTAAAGTTTTGCCTAGGCTTTTGTGTGTCTATGTCTGTCAACAGAACTGTTCATATGCACAAATACCCAATAAAAACAGACACACGCACACACACACACACACACACACATATATATATATATATATATATATATATATATATATATATATATATGAATGTATGTATGTATATATGTATGCAAGTATATATATATATATATATATATATATATATATATGTATATATTATGTATATTTAGGCAGCAATTTTTTATTGATGCATGTTTCATTAAATAACATAGACAAGTTTTATTTTAAGTAAGTTCCTTTCATATTGTCTGATAATCTTAATAACATTATCATTGAAAGACGAAAGGAAATCACCATAATGATACATGTTTAAATCCAATCTAACCTGAACAAAATAAACTACGAAATCTCCACAAATATTCTTAAATGCCTATAATTGATGACAGAAGCCATTTAGTTTATACCAACGGCTTCCCATACTTAATACTTCTCGTTTTCACTCTTGCGTGGTCATGTGTGACGTCACGAGCTGCCCGCGATTTTCACTTCCGCGTCTCGTATACACGAATTTTGTCGTTGCTTTGAAATTTTTCATGCAACAAAAACAGACTATCATTATTGTTTCGTTCGTGTATTGTTTGATATATTGAAATGTAATTGTCATCTTTGATAATGGCTTATGTAAGCCGAAAGCTTAGATTGGATTTAAACATGTATCAATATGGTGATTTCCTTTCGTCTTTCAATGATAATGCTATTAAGATTATCAGACAATATGAAAGGAACTTACTTAAAATAAATAGACAAAACTTGTCTATATTATTTAATGAAACATGCATCAATATATATATATATATATATATATATATATATATATACTACAGGAGAGTCCATCACACACACACACACACACACACACATATATATATATATATATATATATATATATATATATATATATATATATATATATGTATGATGGACTCTCCTGATGTATTCGACGTATGAGGGTCAAGCAGCTCAGTTCGTAGGAACCGATAGCCCAGACACAAGCACATATGATTTGATTATGGAGGTGAAGGCTTTGTACAGAATCAATCACAATTTTTGAAGGGTCGAATACAGACACCTGGTGCACTATGTGCCACAAGATCCCCAAACCACTCTCCGCAGGTTTTGCATTCAGAGTTATCATTCTCCTACACCAGTTGCCATCCAAGGCTATAGAATCCAGTCTGTCCTGCTATTTATCCATAACTGGAGGGAGAAGAAGAGGATTAATACCTTTTCCATTGGTATTAGCACGTAAGTGAAGGTAACGGATTCGACTGGAATTCGTCAATCCAGGCCGCTATCCATTACTCCGCCGTGCCTCCATATATATATATATATATATGTGTGTGTGTGTGTGTGTGTGTGTGTGTGTGTGTGTGCGTGTGTGTGTGTGTGTGTGCATTGTGTAGACAAGTTTTGTCTACTCATTTTCAACAGGATCCTTTCATATTCAGGAACAAGCATTTTGGAGTCCTTATTAAAAGAAGACAGAAAATTACCATGCTGATACATGTTGTTTTATTACGAGTACTTTCGACATTAGCACAATGTCATCATTAGAATGTTGTTTTTAAGACAAAAAAAATGCAGTGTTCATTATTTTCAAAGACAAAATTACTCTGTTCATCGTAAAGTTAAAACTTTTACTTGTGAAGTGAGTAAGACAGTGTTTGGTCTCATGTGCTTAGCATAATTAACTCCCCAGGGGAGGTAACTAAGTTATGAGTCTGTGAATTGTTCTCTTAGAAGAAAAATAAAAAACTAAGTATGGAAACTATTAGTACGAACCTCGATATTTTAGTAAATATATATGTTTATCTTCAGTAAACATTTTAAAATATTTGTGCATTATTCATAATTAATTTTGTTAAGGTTTGGTTTGGTTTTGGTTTTCAACCGGACGTTTAGCCACACTGATGAGCTGCG
This sequence comes from Acanthosepion esculentum, assembly GCA_964036315.1. Classification (NCBI taxonomy): domain Eukaryota; kingdom Metazoa; phylum Mollusca; class Cephalopoda; order Sepiida; family Sepiidae; genus Acanthosepion; species Acanthosepion esculentum. Next base: position 91,788,901 of record OZ038478.1, read on the forward strand.
AAACAGTCTGTCTGTTATGACATATATATATATATATATAACATTTTTCAAATTTATTACTTGTTTTATGTTATCGGTAAATTTGTCAAAGTTTATATTTGTTTTATATTATTTTTCCCAAGTATTTTCGAATGCTTCTACATTCGTTTTCAAGGATTGTGTTTTATGCAACAATTTTAGGTTAATTTCGATGTTATCGCGTTTACTGGATTACTCACTCAAACTAGTTTTACAAAAATGCTATTTTTATGTGTATCTTTTGGTTTTAAAATATTTCCATATACGCACACCTTTCGGGTAAAGATACCTTATTTAAAGTTGGTAAATTCTCCAGAAGTTTGAGACTTTCTTTGCACTGTGTCCTCTATACAGTTTTGATGTTATCTCCTAAAATTTGTCTTATGTTCATATTATTTTGCTTATTTGTCATATGTTGATCTGCATGTGCGCAATGTGCACTAAATTTTGACAAATGGCAAGTCAACCTACGAGAGAGTGTGGGGCATAAACAATGGCCTAAGAAAAGTTTTTAGCCAGGAGATATGAACTACATCCAATTTCAAAATTCAATTGTGTAATCCCAACTCAAAGGTAAATAAACAGTATTTGGAACTAGTATGGAGTAGGTCCACCATTTTATAGTTTCAGTACTTGTATTCGATTTTTCAAATTATCAACTATCGTCTGATCTATATTTTGCCACTCCTTTGGCAATGTATTTTTACGGGTTACTACTGACGTAATTTTGGTTGCACGCTCTCGAATCTTTCGGTCAAGGTGCTCCCAAACATGCTCTACTGGATTCATGTCAGCATTTTGGGCTACCATGTCAATGACTTATACCCTGCAATTCCTTTCAGGCCTTTGCGACTCTGCTTATATGACATGGAGCTCCACCTTATTGAAAAAGGTAGACATTCTTGTCAATCTGATTGGTTTCAAATAGTGGGAGTATTCCTTTCTCTAATATTTGACAGTATTTTAGACAATTCAACCGCTCGTCAACAAGAATAAGCTCAGATTTCCCTCCAGACAGCACCTCACACCATTACTCCAATCCTTCCATGTTTCATGATCGCCTGCAGACATTCAGTGCTCTAAGTCTCATTCTGATTTCTCCAAACATAAACCTGTCTTGAATTCGAATATTGGCAGAATTTACTTTCATCTGACCAAATTACAGAGTGCCAAAATCCATAATCTTTCTCTCGCCTAGTACATACGCCTGTACCTGTTAACCACTGAAATCAAGCGCTTCTTTCTTGCAACACTTCTTTGACAGCTTCGCTCTTTCAGAGTCATTCTCACCACATATGGCGACATTTCCATGCTGCTGGTGAGATGCTTGCCGCTGTCACGGCGGTTTCGAATGACTTCCCTCTTCAGCACCCTTTTCATTCACTCAGACATGATGCTTTGTCTTCTTAAACATTGTTCCACATGACAATGGCCTTCTTCATTAAATTTCTTGACAATATTATTAACCGTTTGTGATTTACCTGGAAAACAGCGATTTCTCTATTTGACTTGCCACACTGATGCCATCCATCATTTGATCTGATGTGCTGTTAACCATTCAGCCATAAAGAAGCTGCAAAGTCCGAATTACTTTTTATAAACAACAAATCTTCGACGATCTTTCCCGAACGATCATATCTGCTCACGAAACGTACTTTAACGTAAACATTGACAACATATATGAAATAGATTAAGTCCGATAACTATTTATTCGAAGATTTGTTGTATAAAAACTGCCATTCGGATTTTGCTAACCAAAGTTTTAAAATTTTTTAAATCATATAAAATTTCGTCTTTATCCCTTTTAGCTGATATTATTAATCGAAAACCTGTGCGGATACATTTTCGGCGAGTAATTTGATCAGGTCCGCGGTTGAGCCGGGGTCCGTCGCCCGAGACGCAGAGATGAAAAAAATAGTTACTCTTCTCTTTCTGATAGATTTTTTTTTTACTCCTGTGGCAGTGGAGATTTCAGGGGTTATTGGCCCTCGTTCGATGGCGTTCCTTCGGAGGATTGGCGCGATTGCGTCTCGATTAAGGAACGAGCCTCGCGAAACCGAGTGACTCTTGCAGCGTGTCTCACTGGCGATGGTTCGAGGTAATGCTTTCTCCATCATTGCGGCTGGCAGAGGATATAAAAAATTGTTTATAGTTACGTTGTTCTGGAATTGTCATCAATGGTCGACTGAACTTGCTTTGTTTCAATGACTTTCGTTTTGATATTATTAGTTACTTTGTTCATCGAAAACTATCTAATAATTTGAAAAGCTTAGTACAAATAATCATACACTAACATTTTTAAAAGAATTTTTATTTTTTCATGTATATAAACGCGCCAATTTTTGAGATACGATCGACAGGCGACGACATTGTCGGAAAGTAATAGCAATAACTGTAGTAAATTTACAGCCAGAGATATTTAAAATTTTATAAAATAGATTACGGAGAATATTTTCTTAAACTTTTACTGAGTAACTTTCTTAACGCCTAAATCCCTCATAGGATAGCATTAAATAAATATCAACCAGTCAAACCCGCGAACGCATCAGATAAACAGTGCCTATCAGATTAAAAATTGCATTTCTGCGAAATTTTAAACTTAAGGTAAATATTAGTTGTTTCAAATCAGATTAATTATACGTTAAATCAGTTAATCTTCCTTAAATAAAGTTTCAGAAAAGTATATTTACTTTTTAAATATTTTTTTAATGAAGAGAATGCCATTATTTACATTGTTTCGACTGTTGTCTTCATCTTTTTTGTCCTGTTCACGATGTTACGGCTGTTGTACTCTCCGGCTTTCTTCAGATGATTGGAAATTTCAAACTAAGCCCCTTACTTCTTCGACCGGATCAATTGTTCTAGTTCCATGTGTCATGCATTTTCCGGATGCTTCAGTAATCTCCCTTTAACTCAACTCTCCTAGTTTTTGTTCACCACTGCAGTATTCAGGTATTGAACTCACAACTCTTTGATCAAGTCAAGGAATCAGACCAACTCTTTTATCCACTGGGCTATGAGTCCTTGACAATCACATTGCAGTGAAATACGACCAATAAAAGGATGTTAATCCGTTATTTTAGCAAAATAAACAAAAAATATTTCCTGTCAAATTAAACTAGTTTTAAATTAATTTTTGAAATACAGAAAATTATTTTTCTTATTGCAAATATCAAATTTAATCTATTAGCTTGGAATTAAAACTAACATAAAAAATTGTCATTTTAAAAAAATCATTTTAAACCTTAGTTATCTTTTTATTTGGGGGTGGGGGTCACACACACTTAACAGAGACACCCCCCCTTTCCAGAAGCCAATAAAACTGTCAAAACGACCAAGGGAATTCAGTGCAGCAGGAATCCATCCAGTTCTTATATTAAATAACAACTTAAAAGAGACTGTTTGACCAACACAAGTGCTGACCAAAATTCATGTTAAAAAATTTAAAAAAAACAAATGAAAACTTCATATAAAATTCATTTTCTCCATCAAGTCATTCATTTCTGTAGTTCACTGCTACTTACAAGCAGAATTCTTTTTCTCCTGATGATGGCGATGCAGGTCGAAACTAGTCGAGGAATCTAACTGAAATAATAAAACGAAAGAATATTAATATACAACCCAGTGTGCCTGAAGATTTTAATTTTTAATATTTTTATTGTTCAAAACAAACAAACACACACACACACACACACACACACACACACACACATATATATATATATATATATATATATATGTATATATATATATATATACACACTTCCTCCATAATTAATGAAAGAGATAACTTTTTTTACACAAATATGTCACAGGTATAGACACGCTTGAAATCCTCGGTAAGGACATTATATCGGGTATAGAACCTCAAATTAGAGCAATGAACCCCAGGTGGTCGGGAAATAATCTACTTACGTAAACTTGCTTAAACAAATTGAATTAAAGTTAATCCCGGTCATAACCAACGATTATACGACAGACAGATAAAATGGAAGGAAAAACAGAAAAAATAGAGAGAGACTAAGAAAAACAAAATAAAATACATACAATTAATGACTAGACAGATGTGCGGAAGAACATGCAAAATTAGGATCGAGGAGACAGATGTACTAACAGAGAATGAGGATGAGTAGAGAGATGGGTGTCGGTTGGAGACTTGTGTTGAAGAGGCCAACCGGAAGTCGTACCGTCTTTTAACGCAGAGCCGCATAGGACTTTAGCGCAAATAAGTAATTCGTATGGCGTTAAGTCTCTTAGGTCTCCTATCTTGGTTTGTAACTGAAACTAAGCAAATGCCTGTTGCTGCTTTTTTTTCTTGTCTTTTGGGAAGAACACTCTTGTTTTGTCAGAAAACTCCCCAGGGCTGGTTGGAAAACGTTACGCTTGTAGTAATTTCGCGCTTTGGAGTATTTCGAGGCGGGAAAGGAAGGAGTGGAAATATTTTTTTTTTTTTTTTTTTGCCTCTGGCTCATTGTAAGATCAAGGTCTCTGATGGTCGACCGCAGTTCAAAATGAAGTAGACATTTAAGGTTGTAAATGGAAGTGTGTGTCCAGTAGAATTTCCGGTATATCATAAGTAATCCCTGTTCTGGTCGAATTGCAAAATGTTATACACACGATTTCTTTAGGTTTATTTTTCTTTCTTTTTCTCAGTTTTTGTTTTATATCAACATATAGTAGCTATTTATTAACGTTTCTTTTTTTCATCCTATATAACTCTCCCTCCTTCCCGTTCCCCAAATATTCTTTCTTTCTCTCTCTTTCGTTTTTCATTCTTTCTTTCTCCTTTCTTTCTTTCTTTCTTTTTTTCTGCAGGCATATCCATTGAAAAACGCATCGTACGCAATAGTTTCTTCTTAAAATACGTTTCTCTAAAATTTGAATTGTTCGTATCGATATTCGATTTCCTTCATCTTTCAATCCATAACTGTCTCGTTCTTACTTTTTTCTTTCTACCTCTCTTCTTCTCTCCCACTCTCTCTATCTCTCTCTTTCTCTCTCTCTCTCTATCTATATCTATCTATCTATCTATATATATATATATAGGTTGTAATGGATCCTCTGCACTCTCCTCATATTGACACCCAAACACTCTGAAATGTTCGTATTGGATCTTCCGGTGCGAATGCAAAGCAGTACAGTAAGCCGTTTCCAATCTTTTGGCGGAGTAAATTGCGTCATGTTTGTCTTTTTTCTCAACTGACCCTATTATACTGTGCAATCGACAAAATCAAAAACAGAAAACGCGCATGTGCGAGATTTAAAATATAAAATTGCGACAATTTACCCATAACATCCCCTCTCTCTCACCCTCTCTCTGTATATATATATATATATATATATATATATATATATATATATATATGTATTTGGGTAGCATCCCTCTTGTAAAGACGACTGACAATGTAGTGCGGTTAAGTTTTATTTAATTGTTCTTTTGTTCGTACAAGTGTTTTCTTTTCTGGGCGTTCCTATTACTCCACATATATACACAAAATGTCCATACTTTTAGGTATAAATAAAATAAAATCATCCTTGATAATGGCGAAAAATATAGCCGCAAGCGCTCGGACATGCAGAAAATTCGGACAAGTTTTACATATTTTATGTCCAGACACGCAAAAGATATACGAACAGAAAAAAAATTACATAAAAATCTTAATCGCAATTCCTTGTCAGTTATCACATAATGAAATATATATATATATATATATATATATATATATATATGTGTGTGTGTGTGTGTGTGTGTGTGTGTGTATGTGTGTGTGTGTGTGTGTGTGTGTGTGTGTGTGTGTGTGTGTGTGTGTGAGGATTTTTATTTATTAATCCGTCAGATTTTTATCAATTTAAACGTTTTTTTAGTGGATACTCATATTTGATTAGACGCTCAGTTTATATATGAAACAGTATATTTATTTATTTTCGCCTACCGGCCGGAATATTTATGAAATCTTATTGTTGAGATGTTGAGTGTTTCCACGTGAGTATATGGTAATAACGAACAAAGACAGTCGTAGGGAAAAATACTGGTATATTCAGAGAGGTATTTACATCAGAGAGATTAGTAGTAGAACGAACGTAGGTTAGTAGTAACAATAAGTAATAGTAATAAAGTCCAACGGTATCTTCCGGTCGAGAAACGGAAGTGTAACTGATCACTACAGAAGTCTCACTCTGCACTGCACTACACTGCTACACTACTCACAGTCTCTAGAACTACTGTTCTATTTATAATAATAGGATCAGTCTATTGTGGTTGTGAAGGTGGGTGCGCCCCAACACTTATTAAAGAAATACATGCAATCTCTGGCAGGATTACAACCTGTGTCATACCGAGAAGGAAACTACCGTCAGTCAGGTCTGATGTGCCTTAAGCGTACCGGCCACAACGAAGCTTTGCCAATCAACCAAGGACTGGACAGTTTCCTTAAGGGAAATCCTTCTCGTCATACACTACTTGAAATTATATCTTCTCAGTTTTTTATCTAAAAGTAAACAAAGTAATTTTCATAAGAAGTAATGGAGTTGTAGATTTTAATCATTTAAACGTTATTTTTAGTGGATAACCCTATTTGAGTAGACGCTCCGTTTATTTAATAAACGGTATATTTATTTATTTTCGTCTACCGGTCTGAATATTAGAGAAATCTTTTCATAAAGAAAAATATTTATACCGCTACTATGCTGAGAGGACCTTTGTTACAGTTTCTAGAAGAGAGCGCATTATCTATATTTATCAATGGTTTGAACAAAGCCAGTACTCTCAAACCCTCAGTCACGATGGCTCGAGGCTTTGTGCTAGCCCAACCATTGACGAACTTCCAAATAGTTCTTTTTTTTTTTAAAGGGCCGCACACTGTGATCGACTCCCCAAAACGATATCTTCAAGAAGTCGCCTTCCTAACATTTTGAGTCTGGGTCTCATAGACAAAAAGTTGACGTTCTTATCACTCGGCTAGTTTCAAAGTTTTCTAACACCTCCTTCTTTTTAATTGAGAGACATTTTTTAATCAGTTACCGAAAGATTTTCTGATATAATGATATGATTTAATATATATATATATATGGTGCTTTTTCTGAAATATTACATTTACCCCTGGCATAACCGTATCTATCTATCTATCTATCTATCTATCTATCTATCTATCTATCTATCTATCTATCTATCTATCTATTCCTCCATAGATAGATAGATAAACATATCCCTACCTATAGCAAAAATCATAAAAATTTTCCGACTCATCACAAACCAATTCTATTTCACTTATAACAATAATTTTTAATAAACAAAAACTGGGATTGACGATGGGTTCTCCTCTTAGTGATATTTTGGTTTGACTTTTCTTAAATGTTCTTTCCAAAGTATTTTACCTAAACAATTAATATATCTTTGATATATTGATAACACACTATTAATATATCTTGCCAAAATAATATTACCTGACCTTGTAAATAAATTAAACGATGTCGAACATACAACAGAATTTACTGATGAAACGAAAACAAGCAAAACATAATTTTCCTCAATATCATGCCAAACCATATATTAAACAGCACCTAGAACTGCCTATCTTAAATCTCGTAGTAAAAATGTTCTCGTAAATTTCTATTCTCACCATAACAACAAAATAAAATCCGGAATAATTATCAGATTGTATTTAAGAGCACTTCAAATATGTAGCCCTGAACATTTACATGAATGGAAAATGCATTGAAAATACTTTTAAGCTTCTCCAATGCCCTAATTATTTCTTATTCAATGGCAAAACATAAGACTCGTAAAATATTTCAAAATAGAATAATTAACCCTTCAAGCAAATTCAACGAATCCAGATATAAAACTGTATCTACCAACTCTATCACAAATAAAAGTGAAAAGAATTTATCTAAACTTAACATAAAATTCGTCGCAACTATTTCCAAAATAATAAAAGATTAAATTAATACAAATAGAATTATAATAAGTTCAAACATGAATCAGGAATTTACTCTATCACTTGTAATGATAGCCACAAGGAGTATATAGACGAAACATCTAACGATTTAAATAAAGGATTATATGAACACAAAAAGGATCTTCTACAAAACAACACATTCAATTCAAGTCGCTCACCGTAAAGAATCTGACGGTAATTTCTGTTTAAAAAATGCTACTTTAATTGAAGGAGAAGGTAATATACTAAGTTGAAAGATATATATGATCGTCCGCAGTAAATTTAAGTCCATGTTCTTACAATATTTCACTTTCCTTGGCATCACCCTGCTTACACTCCTCGACGGTCTTTTGAAGAGGAGTAGAGGTTTATCCCTTGTTCCGGTATAGGATTGGGCTTCCGGTTGCTTCTAAATCAATTCATTCATTTTCACTCGCAGTCTTCGTGGCATTATTGCTCTGCTTGGGGTGAGATGATTAAAAAAATGCATCTTCTGTCATCATAATTTGGCGTACTTAATAATAAAAGCAATAAAAATAAGAACAAAAGTATAAGGAAACTAAATGAAACCGGTTAGACTACATGCCGAAACACGTCTAAAAAAATTATTTTATCAATTTTAAATTTCAGCGTTCCAACTCCTTCAGCGTTTTCTATCGGTACACAATTACAACAGCCGTTTGCATTTTTATACCACCCGCTCCCCATCCTACACATATATAATTCCACCAAGAAAAATTTTATTTCCATCCGATGATGTCCTTCTAGAGGACGAAACGCGTCACTCAGAATTTTTCCACTTTGTCATTTATTTACTTCATAGTGTTGTCATTGTTTGCGTTAAGATACGTTTCGTGAGCATATATGACCCATAAGAAAAATCGTCGAAGATTGTGTGTTTATAAACAGTAATTTGGACTTTGCTAACCAGACGCTTCTCTGTAGCTAAATTGTATATTACGTCAGATCTAATGACGGTTTCTGTATATGAATACAGGTTCGATTCCTTTTATTTTCTACGAAATTTCTCGAAAATCCAGGCCGGTAAATTGTAATTAGTACTGTTTAATTAAAAAGATAGAGCATTTACTTAAACAAACTGTATCTATAAAAATAACATCTACACATAAGATATATTAAAAATAGACATATATGTATGTGTATGTGTGTGTGTAATCTTTATTTCTTTGCTGTCTCTCTCTCTCTTTCTCTACATGTATATAGATGTGTGTATCTTTTTGTCGTCTCCTCCATATATGTGTGTGTATACTTTTGTCGCACTACCGCCTGTCTTTTCTGTCTATCATTATCTCTCTCTCTCTTTTTCTCTCTCTCTCTCACACACACACACACACATGCATATATATATATATATATATATATATATATATATATATTTGAATGTATGCATGTATAGGCATGTATAGTTGTACTTAGCGTATTTGTCCACTTTCAAAGAAAGACCGATCCTAACCAATAAGGATTCTTCCTTTCCTCGTTGTTGTAGGTTCTTCTTACTTCCTCTTCCGGTTGCATCATAAGGGCCCACCTGGGAGTTTTATCTAGTGTTGATATTGTCGAAAAAACAGGTGTTTCCTTTCGCATCCGCAAAGAGACCGCATCTGTCAAAGAAAGAAAAACATTTCCCCCCAAAAAAATGTAAAAACATACATTAAAGTACTTCGGGAAAATATAATTAATAATTATAAAAAAGGAAAACGAAGGAAAAGGAAAACTTATGGATATTAAAAAGCTTCTTTCTCTTTTATTTGTAAAATCTTAGGTTGAGTAAACACTGTCATTGTTGACCCGTGTTGAAGCTACATAACAGTAGCGTAGTTTGGAATCAACAGTCCGATTTACGATATGATGCGAGATTTGTCGAAGAACGCCGAATGAAAACGTTGATTTCGCGTTAAAGTTGTTTGCCTCACATCGAGCGTTGAAGGATCATGTCTTTCAAGGAATCTAATTATGCACATTTTAATATCTCATTATAAAGAACTCCGAATATAGATTAGTTATTAGATGTCATATTTGTTACATTGGCATTTTAAAGCCATCTTTATTGTTATATACTTTTAAAAGATTTTGAAACTCTTAACCTTCCAGTAAGCAATGGAATTGTCCTTTTTCATTTGTCAGCTATTTTGTAAACGAGAAAGTTTCGTCAAATTACATAATAATGATTTTAGTTGAGTTACATTTAATAATCTCTATAATACTAAAAGCCCGTGATTGCGTGCGTTCTTGCGTGTTTATGTGTTGTGTCCGTTAAGTTAATCTGATTTAAGTGAATAAGATTTAAAAATACGAGTCGTTTATAAAGCTAGCATATTTATTTTAACTTTCTTCAAACAGACTTTTTTTTTTAATTAAAGTATTTTAAAGTTAAAGACAAACACAAAGAGATCCCGCTTTGCTGTTTCGTCCAGTTGTTTGTAGAGTAATTATTTATATTTCAGCTTTATTTAAACAAACAATATTTTAAATATTTAAAAAATATATCTTTTGGCATATTTAAAAAATATTTTCAAATGAATATGATTTAAAAATATTTTTTGGTATATTAAATTAATATTTTTACGTTAATCTGATTTAAATGTGATTTATCCCGGAAGTTCAACCCCTATAAAATGCTGTAAACAACCAGTAAAACGTTAAACATGAACTTATAAACCAGACCAATGATGACACGGAGAAATTGAAATATTTAACTGAATCATAATAAAATTAACTTTCATTTCAATGGAATGTTGAAATCAACTTCAATGTTTTATAGCCAGAACCGTCAGTGGCCCAACGGGTCACGGATAGTCTAATTACAAGGGTCATTCAATAAATAAGTTGAATTCTTCGGTATAAGGACTTCTAATACATATAGAAGCTTACTTTTTTAAATTTTCCAACGTAGTCTCCCAGCACTGTCACACACTTCCCCATCGGTGCACAAGCTTCCGTATTCCCTCAGCGTAAAAATCTTTGGACTGATGTCTCAGCCAGTCGCTCACAACACTTTTGACTTCATCGTCACTTTTAAACTTCGTGCCTCTCGTGAACGCTTTCAAGGGACCAAACAGGTGAAAGTCTGAAGGAGCAAGGTCTGAGCTGTAAAGGGGGTGAGAGAGCAGCTCCCAGCCCAGTTCGTTGATGGTCTGCACCGTTTGGGCTGCTGTGTGAGGCCTTGCGTTGTCATGATGCAAGATGACTCCTTCTGATTGATGACCCCTGCGTTTGTTCTTTATGTCTTTCAAAGTCCTTGCAATGTCATCCACTGTCACCCTTCTGTCAGATTGAATGAGGTCATTGACTGATTCGATCACCTCAGGAAACCTCACTTCTGTAGGCCTCCCAGGCCTGTCTTCATCCTCAACACTGCTCCGTCATTCTTTAAACAATTTAGCCCACTTGTAGACATTTTTTAGCTGAAACATGTGGCACCATACACAGTTGACATTCTCCTATGAATTTCAACTGGTTAGCACCCTTCAGCAACCAAAAACTTGATAACTGACCGCTGTTCAATCCTGGAGCATGCTTCTTGGTCGGCCATCTTTGTTAATCGCCAAAACTCTCAAAGTTTTTTTTAGTCTGCAAAAGAAATTAAATCCATTTGAAAAAGAAGGAAAACAAAAAAAAATAAAAAAGAGTAAGCTTCTATCTGTATTAGAAGTCCTTATACCGAAAAATTCACCTTATTTATTGAATGACCCTCGTAAATATATAAATGCAGATATTTGAGAGGGAGCTGCCCAGTTTTCACTCTCCGGCTTTGATAGAGTTAAAAAGCATCTCCGAGTCCTCGTCGGAGAAGAATTATTTCCCCCGTTCCAACATTTCTCTCAGAGATCTGACGAGTCTCTCACTGCTCTATCGCTACTACCATGGAAAGTGTCCGGACAAACTACATTCCTCGGTTCCGCCTGCTCTAACCATCATGGCCTTCAGGACCCGCTATGCCACTTACATCATAGCAAACCACCCACATTCCCTCCGCATTCCATCGGCGCGAAGTAAAGTGTTTTCCCGATCACTACAACGTTAATTTGTTCAATTCTAGAGTTTACCGTTGACTTCTCCTATCTATATAAATTACTCCTAAACGTAACTCTCTACCTCGAGTGACAACGGGCCTGCCTGTACTTTTAGATCAAATAATCAAGTCTATCATGTACCTCATAAAACTGACACGGAAAACAACTCAAAGGAATCTTAAGAAACATCATTTTTATAAATATTTATTTCTAGTATTCTATTTTCGGATGACAATATTTAAGTGTAATTTAATTACGCCTCTTCACTTAATATATTCCAAATCAGATTTTACTAATGTGTTGTGTGTTAAAATATTGATAATCTTATTCAACATCATCTTTATTTGGTATGGTTGCTCATTACGTAATTTGTTTAAAGCGAAAGTGAAAGTAGAAAGAGCAAATGCATAGACAACCTGTTGTTAGTGATTTTCCAAGCGTAGCTTGGATGTGGCACAAGGCCGAAAGTAAAGAGCACCCAGTGAGGATCGAACTCACTACTCAATCGTAATTGTTCTTGCGTGACAAACTTGCTAACCATTACACCACCTCGAGATTGTGATTAATGAGGACTTTTCGTACAGAGGGATAATAATGGCTTATCTGTTATTAATTTGTTGACTACCAAAATCAGATTTTTAAAGATTAACTATTAATAGTTAATATTTGTAGACTTGGCTGAAATAGCAGAAAAGAGACGTGTTAAGCTCTCCTAAAAATTTGATTTTAAATTCTAGCAAATATTTCTTAAGTTGTGTCATCTTGGAGAAACTAAGTTGAAGTGACTTGGAGATACTGTAGTCGACCAGTATTTGTACGTAGCCTAAATAATACAGTAATAGGAAACATAAATAGGAAGGAGTCTAACAGGTCATAAGTTTCATATGATGTTTAGGGCAAAAAAGTGAAAGAATGGGGGGCTCAAAAATTAAAGTGGAAATATGCGACAAACTCAGCAATTATAAAGGCCCCTTATATCCTTATTAGTATTTTTATGCTTATCTATGATAACCTCTCTATCTTATCATGATCCGATTTCTGTTGGTATCTTCGTTAGCGGAACTCAGCAAAAAACGGCGGATCATAGTGATATTATCACTTGCCCAATAACATTGTGAAATCTTTTGAAGAAGAAATCAGTTTGCATTCCGAGATGCCGCCTAATAATAACAAAACGCGTGTTTCGTTCGCACCTACCCCGATACTAATGGTCAGATATTGGTATGTTTTTGTTTCGTTAAAAACTAAAAAGAAAATCATATTAATCCTGAAAAGTAAAAAAAAATAAAATAGGAATATTAATATTATTTTTATTTGCTTAATACAATGATTACCCGTGACATAACGGTATCTTTATTTGCAGATATATATATATATATATATATATATATATATATGTGTGTGTGTGTGTGTGTGTGTGTGTGTGTGTGTGTGTGTGTGTGTGTGTGTGTGTGTGTGTGTGTGTGTGTGTGAACTAAAAACTAAAAATGCGACCTGGAGTCTTTAAGAATATTTATTTAGAGTAACTTTATTTGTTTCACAGTTTTATGATTTGAAAAATTAGATACAATACATATCATGGAATAGGCATACATCTCTTTATCTCAATTTAACTCCTAAAAATCATAAAACTGCGAAACCGGTAAAGTTATTTAAAATAAATATTGTTAAAGTCTCCAGTTGACTCCTGCTGATCAGGGATCAGTAAGTGTAAAGGTCAAGCTAACTTTAAATTAAATGTAATTGTCGTTTGCATAAAAACCAAACAACTTTCCGAAGGGAACCGTAACCTTTTATAGTAAGTATTTTTTTTAAGAGTTTTGTTCTAATAATACCGATTAGTAAACTCTTGCTTAAAAATGTGTCTACTTTATTGAAAAAGTTCCAGAGAAAATTAAATAGTGGTTACCATTATTCATTTATTTGCAAATAATTATATTATTAATATTCCATATATATGGCAGTGAATGCTGGAAAATCTCCTCACAGATGAAGAAAAAACTTGAGGCAACAGAGATGTAGTTCTATGGAAGGATGCTGAGAATACCATGGTCCGAATATGTGAGTAATGACGAAGTTTTATATAAAAAAATGGAAACAAGAAGGACACATAACCTTAACATCAGTAACAGACAGTTAAAATTTCTAGGGCACATCATGAGGAAAGTGGGCTTGGAAAATTTAACCACATATTGAAGTTAAGACGGACAGACGAAAACAGCTAAAAATCTACCAGATGACCTTGTGTAAATGGATGGCAGAACAGTGTTTAGGAGAGATAACACAAGAACAGGATTTATTAAGAGCTACAGCGGACAGGAAATTGTGGAGGGCCAACGTCATGAAAGGATATTTCACGCAGAAGAAGAATATTAAAAGTTATGCATATCTTTCAAAATGCCGACATAATAAAAATGAGGCTTTTACAAACTCGGAAATGATGCTTATGAGACAATGTTACTTTTTTTTTTTTTACCGAACCCTTAAAAAAATATTAGTTGATTTGTTAAAGTTATGTGTTACAATCATCTAAATGTCCCCCAAGGAACTGGAAAAGGAAGAATGTTAAGCAAAAGAAAAAAAACTATAAGCATGAAGGAAGATAACATTTAGGAGTGTACGATCTCAAGGATGGGTTAATCAATGACAGTAAACATCGACATCGGAAGCTGGGTACGATTGTTTATGGTACGTTAACGACTTTAGAGAAGATCAAACTTTACTCATATTTAGCATAAGTCCTCCAGTGGCATGCAGTACTTTGTGTACCTAAGTGGGAAACTTAGGTGAGGTGATGAAGTTTATTGCTGCTACATATATATATATATATATATATATATATATATATATATATATATATATATATGTATATATTATTATTATTATTATTATTTTGCTCTACTTAGCGTATTGAACACTTTGTTTAGATATTTTACTTTACTCGTGCCGGAGGTTTTTTTCTTTGGACTCTGAACTTATATTCTAGACGATTATTTTCGCCGGAAGTACATGTTCTTAGTCCTTTCTTTTTTACCCATTTTTCCCTTGGGTATTAGTTTGTTCATTCATTTATAAGTTTATTAGTGTTACATATATATATATATATATATATATATATATTCTTCGATGGTGTCCTGCTAAAAGATTAACCAACTACAAACACACGTCAAAAACACTATATCACATCATCAAAATTTATTAAATCCATTCTTAAAGAATCTAACGTATACTTAACTACCGAATTTGACGTAGACTTAACGTCCGGTTTTGACGTCAAAATATCTCTAAATCAACATGAGGACAAACTCCAAACATAAGTAATACCTGCTCCACATACTCTCACACACACACACACACACACACACACACACACACACACGGACACATACACACACGGACACACACACACACACACACACACACACATATATACATATATATATATATATATATATATATTATCATCCGAATCCCGTATTGACAAAACAGAATTAAGATACATTTACATACATAAATGACACACAAGACTAACGCTGCTTGACTTGTCAAATGCACGTGAAGTTTGCTTAACCAACGAAATTCAAACAACACAGAAATAAAAATACGAGAAATCTTTTTCTTCATATACTCTGATGAAGCTTTAATAAAAGAGAAACATGTTAGATTTATAAACGTTTCCTAGCAATAGACGCAAGCGTCCCCCAGAGGTCGCTTTGCGGAGCGAAAACATCTAATACACACACACACGCGCGCACACACACACACACATATACACACACACACACACACACATATATATATATATATATATATATATATATATATTTAAAGACATTTATATTATGTTTAACGTTCTTTTTATAGATACATGTATTTAAGCAAATGCTCTGTTTTATAATAAACAGTATTAAATAACATTTACCGGCCTGAATGTCCGAGAAATTTTCATAGAAAATTTTCGCTCTCCGACAGGAATCGAACCTGTATCCTATACGGAACCATCATTTCGCGTGATGTGCCTTAACCTTTCGGCCACAGAGCAGCGTCTGGTTAGCAAGGTCGATTTTACTATCTTTAAACTTAAATCTTCCATGAATCTCTTCTATTCATATCTGCTCTAGCGTATCAAATGTAAACAAATGACGTCATATATTTTAGAATTGGACATAGCCCGACAATTTATTTAAAGACATTTATATTATGTTTAACGTTCTTTTTATAGATACATGTATTTAAGCAAATGCTCTGTTTTACAATAAACAGGCCGGTAAATGTTATTTAATACTGTTTATTATAAAACAGAGCATTTGCTTAAATACATGTATCTATAAAAAGAACGTTAAACATAATATAAATGTCTTTAAATAAATTGTCGGGCTATGTCCAATTCTAAAATATATATATATATATATATATATATATATATAAATGTATGATCTGCTTAAAAGTATACTACAATCATTTGTGAATATTTATGTTGATGATATTACCATATATATTTGGACCACCCAAACTCTTGATGACCAAAGATTGGCAGCTGATCTCTCCTCAGATCTAGCTCTAATATCTCAGTGGGTGGGGACTGCTTGGTTACATTAAATGCCTCGAAAACCATCTAGTTGCATTCCATCATCGCCGATCGGCTCGCGAACCAGTCACGATGAATGGATCTTCCCCCCCCCCGGGTAGGCACCGTGCCTTGAGCGGCTATTGGGCCTTAAACTCAACCCAGACCTCAAGTTAAATTCGTACATACGATCTAACACTAAAGATGTTGGGAAAATGGTCGGTTCTCTGTGCTGCTCCAGTAAGCTCCTGACTTCTTGTGATATCCTCTACATTTACAAGAGGCAGATCAGGCTCAAAATGGAGTACTACTGATATATATGGGTAGGAACTGATCCGTCTTCACTTTTCGCAATAGAGCCCTTCGCGTCCTCGTGGGTGACAAATTATTTTACATCCTGCAACCCCTCTCTCACAGACGGGATGTGGCAAGACTCTCACTGCTTTGTCGATACTTCCATGGACAGTGCTCAGAAGAACTACATTCTATTAGTTCCACCAGTTCTAACCTTCAAGGCTAGGCACCCCCATACAACCCTTATCGTGGCGAAGCACCGTCATTTACTCCGTTATTCTCTATGCCGTTAGTCATCGTCACTGGAGAGCTGATGCATTTGTTTCCTACATATACGGTATAGTACAGAAAATTAGGAGATCAGCCAATTTTCGCTACTTTGGCTTCAACCTTTCGGTATCTTCAGGTGATTTCGATTAATTAATTTCCTAACGCTTTATTTTTTAAAAATAAAAAATATTTATGAACGCTATATCTTTTTAAAAATTATGAACGCATTATGTTTTCAAAATAAATAAACAAACGAATGAATAAGAGCACGACGTGAGGTGTGGTAGAAGGTGAGGAAGAGAATGAGGAGGGGAAAATCAAGTGTATTAGAAATGTATCGGTGGAGGATTAAATGAAATATACATACTTTCTTTTCATCCCACTTCATATGAACTCAAAAGAAACTCTTTAGTATGTATACAACAGATCATAATTTCCGATCTCTGATTCAAAAGTCTGTTTTTGTTATAGCTAATTTTTCGTGTTGACAAAGTTTGCAGATATTGCTATGATTGTTGTAAGGTTTTGTTTTGTTTTTTAAATTTTACTATTTACACTCGGATCTTTTTTATTTTTTTCCTTTAATTTCCACACATGGTTGACTAGTTTAGTGGAATTTCTAAGGATTTCTAGCTTAAAAGATAACTTATGACTGTACCACCTCTTCTGAAAGTTACCCTCAGTACGCCCTATGAACATTTTTTCTGGCCATTTTTATCTAATCTGCTTTGTAAATTACTGCTTAAGTTTTGCAATCTCTATCTAATGGATATCTATATTTTTATTTCTAGAATTGCATATATTACTGTTAACAATGTTTTTCTGCACGTTAGTTTTTAAATTTCTGGCGTTTTGTCTTTTTATTGTGGTTTTTAAATTACTAGTACAGTTGTAACTTAATTTAACTGTGTTTTTATTAAATATTTTATGTAATTCGGAATTTTGGGGGAAGCGTTTATTCAGCAATTTGAAAAATATTTTCTTATTTTACACTTGACCACTAAATTTTAGGTGTGTGTGTGCGGGGGGGGGGATAAACCAAATAACATTCTTTTCTGTGAATTGTTCTTTATTTGTTGTTTTATTTGAGGTTTAAATTACAGTTTGGTTTTATGCCCCTTTTCTTTTAAAGTCCTTTCATATTCTTTCCTTTTACCTTCGAAAATTATATTACTATATTCTTGATAACCTGGACGTTATTCCTTGTGGAATACATATATATATATATATATAAATATATATATATATATATATATATATATACATATATGTATGTGTGTGTGTGTGTGTGTGTGTGTGTGTGTGTGTGTGGTTAAATTTAATATTTGCACAAAAATCCTTCATTTAAAAGTGGTCCATCAAAAAATTGAATTTGAATATTTCTTAAAGAACTACTGATATATATATATATATATATATATATATATATATATATATATATATATATATATATATATATATATGCATACACACAGGGAGAGAGAAAGAGGAAATATCTAGTATACATTACATAGATGATTCCGTATATTACTATATATATATATATATATATATATATATATTAAAAATTTTAAAAAGGCATCCATCTACCTAAGATGTGTTGATGATATCCTTATGTTAGTTAAAAATACAGATGAAATACTTCAACTTCAAAAATGTTTCAAAAATAATTCTGTCCTTAAATTCACGTATGAACTCCCATTCCCTTCCTTGACATATTGATGAACACAAATAATAACAAATTTGCTATTTCGCCATAAAAAAACTACCAGCATACATTCATGTACACTTAACTACAAGAAAGAATGCCCATATTACTACAAAATAGCAATTATAAAAAATCTAATACATCGTGCAGAAACTAATTCATCCACAAATCAGATTTTTTAGAGTGAACTAATGAATATAAAACAAACACTTATTAATAATAACTTTCTAAACTATATAGTTGATGAACAAATAAGATGCTTTCTTAGAAGTCTCAATACGAAGCAAATATAACATAATACTGCTTCAACTAATCTTAAACATATTAATCTCCTATATCGTAATCAAATGCATATTAATTATAAACAAGATGAAAATATACTAAAAAACTTAGTAAATACTAATATATCTACAACAGATCCTAGCAAAAAAAATTAAGTTAATCATATACTACACTAAATCTAGCATATCCAACTCAATTATTCGCAATGATTCTTCTCCACCAGTTAGCGATTTGCAAATAAAGCAATATAGTTTACAAATTCAAGTGCCTTTTGGGAGATTGTATCTCCAACGCATTAAATAATATTTATGTTGGTCACACCACAAACTCGCTTTCATGACGCTTGACTCTACATTTGAATGATAACTCTAACATTTTTAGGCATTTAAAACAAAATGCCTAGCCGCATACACAATTCCGGAAAATCCTTGTTGAAAACACAATTATACTTAAACATGAAAACAATAACAAAAACTAAAAATTCTTGAAGTTATATACGTAAAACAGTTGAAACCTAACCTGAACAAAATAAACTATGAAATCTCCACAAATATTCTTAAATGCCTATAATTTATAGTAGAAGCCAATGGTTTATACCAACGGCTTCCCATACTTAATACTTCTCGAATTCACTCTCGCGTGGACATTTGTGACGTCATGAGCTGCGGTGCGATTTTCGCTTCCAGCGTCTCGTATGCACGAGTTTCTCGTTGCTTGGAAATCTTCCATGTAGACATAAGCAGACTATCATTATTGTTTTGTCCGTGTATTGTTTAATATATTGTAATGTAATTGGCATCTTTGATAATGGCTTATGTAAGCCGAAAGGTTAGATAGAATTAAAATATATATATCAATATTGTGATTTTCTTTCTTCTTTTAATGATAATTAAAACTTATTGACAAGCACATGTAATTCAGAATATATTTGTTTTTGTTCGATAATTTTTTCTATCTCAGAGGATGTCTGCGTTAATTTTTATTCGCTGATTTTTACATACGTTTTGAAAGAACTTTATTTTGTAGAGTTTTATTAAATTTCCTTCGATTTATTTATTAAATTTATTTCTTTTTTATTTTATTTTTTTCTCTGTGTCGTGCCAGAAAGTTTTTTCTCGTCTGAATCCATCCTTCAAATCTATAAATCAACCATCCGTCCTTGCATGGAATATTGCTGTCATATATGGTCTGGTGCCCTCGTTGTACGTCTCGAGATCCTCGATAAAATCCATAGACGAATATTCAAGGTCATAGGTCCTGAGCTGGTCATTTAGTCTACAATCGCTATCCCACAGACGTGCGATGGCCTCCCTCTGTCTCTTCTATATTTTCACGGCAACTGTTCCGACAAACTACTTTCGCTGGTTCTCGGACTGCATGAATTTAAGCGAGCTACCAGACTGGCATCTCGGTCCCACCCTTTCACTGTCAAAACGGTTAAATGTAACCGTCTCTTCTACACAAAAAGCTTCTTCTCCCACATTTCCCGTCTGTGGAACTCCTTTTCCCCTTACTTGCTTCCCCAATGACTATAATCTTCAAATTTTCAAGTGTAATGTCAATCGATTTCTGACACCTTAAGCATGTTCTACCCGTCCTCTGTATCCCTCCCCCAAGCATGCCTCTTTACTCTTGCTCTCAATCCTCTGTAGCTCTTGCACGCTAGTGTCACTCCTGCCTTGTTTGGGGTGAATTGCTTAAAAAGAAAATAAAAACAGAAAATTGATTCCGATATATAAAACTATGCAAAAATATTTTCGGAGAAATGAAAAAAAAATACACATTGAAATATAAATAAAAGAATATATTTCAAAAATTAAAAAATAGATAAAAAAAGAAAATGTTACTAATATTTCCTGTTACGCTATTTGTGAACACTATGTCAAATGTCTTTTTAATATCTATATTTAAAGAGGTGTTTGAAGTTTATATTTCATAATTTGAGAAAAATTCAATAAGATTACTAAAGATTCAAAAATTAAAAAAAATATTATTATCGAACTGATTGCTTCACGCCGTGAAATCCGAATTAATTATAAAAATCTCACATCAATTATAGGTCTCTAAAAATTCAGTTTTTAAATACAGGTTTATAAGACTCCGGTATTAATTTCAGCTTTATAAACACCTTGGTATTAATTAGGTTCCTCCACTAGTTCCCGAAAAAAAAACAAAAAAAAACAGCATAGCATGATGAAAAAAGGCCCCAAACTCAATAAAAACAAAGTTTTCTTATCAAAATGTTTATGTTATTATTAAGAGAAAAGACCAAGTATTTTTTATTAGTTTTTTTCATTTTTTTTTTTTTACTCCTTTTTAGCACATTGGAAATTTTGGTTAAAAATCTTGTTTTTTTTTTTTACGACAGCGGCGAACTAGAGAAAAGAGGTTTGTTTTATTTTGCGATTTTTCCGAGGAAAACACACATTGATTTGGAAATTCTTGCACAATTCAAATAATTGTCGGATTTTAATGAAACTTTTAGGACATATTAAAAAATGATGTAATTATTTCTGAAATTTTTATTTTTAGAAAATCTTGGTAAAAATATTTTTTTTATATATGTTACCACCCACTTACATAATTTCATGAAATTAAATTTTTAAGTGGGGAATTTTTATATTGGTTAAAATCAGGACTCTGTAGAAAGTAAATCATCAATTTTTTTTTTGTAAAACAGTTACCTGTTTCATCGAAAATCTGTTCTGAATTGTAAAAAAATTGCAATAAAACTATGACATTATTTAATTAAAAAAAAGCTTTTAACTTCTTTTCTATATAAGTTATATTAAGGATATTATTGTCTGAAGAAATAATTTTTTTCGATGAATAATGAATTTTACAAGGATTTTTTCATTTTTAAAATTTTTTAATTATAACAATATAATAGTTTAAAAAAACGTTTAAAATTCTTCATTGCTTTCAAGAATGCAATTTGTTGATATCGTTAAGTGAAAAGTAAATTTACGAATCGAAATTTGAAAAGCTCATAACAGTTGTTTGAACCCGAATATCTTTAAAATAATTTTAAAAATAATTTTTAATGAAAAAACGTTTCTAATTTCTACCTACGGGAATCTATAGATGACATAATCCTTAAAAAGTTCACTGACGCACTGCAATTATTTCACTTTTAATTCAGCTCAGTTCCATCATTAACGTCTTTGCAAATCATCCCTTCAAAATATAAAAAAAAAAGTTTTACTTTCCTTAATCGCTAGTTCACTAAATATTTTTTATTTTATGTATTTATTTTAGTTTGGGTCGTACTTCAATTAATTAATTTTTTGTTTAAGGTAGAAAACCTAAGAACCTAGAAACGAAATGCAAATTTCATAAAGCTTCTTAAAAACTTAACTAAAAGTCATTAAAAATATTAAATAATTGCTGAAGATATGTTAATTCGTAAATATTACTAGGTGGTTAAAAACTAAAAAAAAAAAAATGCATTCATTTAGTTTTCGTAAATATGTCATTTCTGGTCATCCATAAGAGCTGTCATCACCTTAAGTGTTTCTCCATAAATCAATAAAGATCAAAGAAAGAGGAACCCAATCGTTAAGAAATGTTTGCATATTGGTTTTTTATACCATAAATAAGTAATATTTATATCAAATCAAATTTACTTTATATTTTCTAATTTTTCTTAAATAACGTGTCACAAATCTATAATCAAATTTTTAAAGAATTTAAAACCCGATAAATGTGTTTGTGCTATGTGAGTGTGTATTTGGTGGAATAATCTAGACATATTATGTCTATTTATGTTTTAATCCTCTCAAATTCACGGATCATTTTCTTAGTGCTGATACAAAACAGAGTAAGAAAGACGCCGTAGTTTTTTCTGTTATTTCCCCCCAAGTACTTTCAATCTAATCCAAGATCATCTCAGGGATGGATTTCTAAGACAAAAATTAATCTAATTGATAGTTGTGAATTATTATTTTTTTTTTAAATGCGCATGAAACGCGTTCCGTTATAGTCAATTTGCCTTACGAATATGTAAGGGAGGTAACTTAGTTAAAATTTTTGTTATTATTGTTTTAGAAATACTCAACCTGCAATAAAAAAAAATGTAATTTTTTTTTGCAATTTGAGCATCTCAAATCATTGCTTTTATAGACATTTTAAAACATTGTTGCTATATTCATAATTGATTTTATTTAGTGTTCGTTTAATTTTTTTATATAGAATTTGAAGTTTTTTGTTTTTCCTTGTGTTCATGGTGGAGTATACTTGTATTATAAATTAAATAGAAATAACATGTCTAGATTATTCAACCAATGAAGATATGCCTTATATATATATATATATATATATATATATATATATATATATATATATATATATATATATATATATATATATATATATATAATTGTTTATTTAAAAATTAAAACATAAATATGTTATAAAATCACTACAAAAATAGCCATTTTGTTTCAACACCTCCGGTGTCTTATCAAGTGATGATGGTGAAGATCATCACTTGATAAGACACCAGAGGTGTTGAAACAAAATGGCTATTTTTGTAGTGATTTTATAACATATTTATGTTTTAATTTTTAAATAAACAATTATATATGCTCTACTCTGTATTGAGCACTCTTTTAAGAACAGTAATTGTTGGTTATTGGAATTTATTCCGTATACACCAATCCTAGATTTGTATATATATATATATATATATATATATATATATATATATATATGAATTGAAAAATATGGATTAAATCAGGCGGAAAGAATAAACAAGGAACGAATTGGAAACATTTCTAAATTTGACAGGGTTCGCACCTTTTATTTTCGCTTCATCATAAATGTTCCACGAATTAAGGAAACGCGGGTAAATGTTTCGGTGCGTTGAATTCTATGCTGTTTGTTTTCGTGGGTCAGATAGCTATCACGCGTTCATTTAATTCTGCACACATGTAAGTGTGTGTGTGTCTCAATTCTAGTGGGCGTTTTTGGTGTGTGTCTCGTATTGTCTATGTGTGTGTCTAATTCCTGAAGACGATAGTTTGAAGAAATGGGAAATATGTGTATATGTGTGTGTGTATCAAATTTCTTCTGTAAGTATGGTGTTTACTGATGAAATCTCGGCGCGTGTTAAATGTGGATTAAATTTATGTTATATTAATTTTGGAATACTTTTTTTTTATTTCTGAGGAAAATTCGTATGTGAAAAAATTTACTGATACTCATTCTCGTTACACACCAAAGATTTCTCAATTCACACGTATTTATTTAATCATATATATATATGTCTGTATGTGTGTGTGTGTGTCTGTCTGTCTGTCTGTATGTATGTATGTATATGCGCGTCTGTGCGTATATATATATATATATATATATATATATATATATATATATATATATATATCGGCGGCATGACGATTGCGTCTAGCATGAAACAGTCTGTCACCTCTGAGTGTTGATTACAATGTTCACTTTTATATTTATATTTACATACGCTCTATCTCTGATATTGAGCACTTTATCCCATATATATAACACATTTTCAAACTATATTTATTTATATGTGTGTATGTGGGGGTGGGTAAAAATTCAGATATAAATAAAATATATCTGCAAAGACAATCTTAATAGGAGACAAAAGGAAACATCCTCTACATAACAATTTATCCAATGCGTTAGTTATACACAGAAATAATTTCCGCCACAACTTCGATCTTAAAAATGCTATAATCATTAAAAGATAAAATAATTTAGACAAAAAGTTCTTGAGAGTGAAATTATCGATACCTTCCAAAATGTTAACTTACGCCCTGGATCTTTTCTAGATATCTCCTTTCTTAAAAAAAGACTCCTTTACCAAGTTAATATATATAACCATGAAAACAGTTAACTCATGGCTCAATGGATAAAAACATTGTTTACATCCAGTGACTAGACCTAGTGTTGTGAGTTCAATACCAGGCCACAGCAGTGATTAACCAGAACTTGAAGATCTAAATAGAAATTACTGAGACATCCGGAAGAGACATGGCACGTGGAACTAGAACAATCTACCCTGGTGGACGAAATAAAGGGTTTGGTTCGAAATTCCAATCACCTAAGCCTACAACGGCGGCCGAAATGTCGTGAATATGGCAATGAAGATGAGGATAACAGTCCAAATAATGCAAGTAATCATAATACCTCATCTCAGAGATATAGACAGATATTAACTCTAAAGCTTTTAATATTTAAAATACTTTAGTTAATATATAAATAATTAAACAGATTACAATAATAAATAATAATTCCATTAAAAATATAAATATTTAACAAAAGCAACAACATTTACTAACTTTTGTTTATTAGGCAGTAAAGTACATCAGTTAGCGGCCGCCACGGTTTCCGTTTACTTACACAGCTAGCTTTAAGAAAATTTTAGCGTGTTCTCAAATTTAAAATTTGAAAACTCATCATCATTAGTGAACCGCTTTCTTCTGAATATCTCCTTCACGGGTCCAAAGAGATGAAAGTCTGAAAGAGAGAGAGAGAGGGAGGGTTGTCTGTCAACATTTTGTACAGATCTTTGCATATTCAAAAAAACTACACTGAGCTGCAGGCACTACCATCGCTTCATCTCAAGGCATTCTCAAAGTTTTCTAATAGTGTTTCTTCTACTGGCTATAATGAGAGCATTTTTCTTCTATTGGCTATAATGAGAGTATCAGTCTGCCTGGTCTTATCCCCGTTCACGACAGCCGTTAGTCTGCCCTCATACAGCTTGTCATCAAATGTTTGATTTTTTCTCTCTAGGATTGACCAATAAATCTACTCAACAATTTCTTTACCGTGCTTAGGCCCAGTGCAGCCTTTTCATGATCATTCACTAAACATTTCCTTCCATATCAGAAACTGCATGGCTCCTCTTAGTTTTCTATTTGTGTCTAGAGTGACAGCCATTTTAAAAGATAATTATGGATAGATAACGAAAAATTAACTCAACAATTTTTTTCCTTGGGCTTCTATACACATTCACTCCTGGGAATGACGATAAATAACATCCGGTAGCAAGGCCTCTGATTGGAAGGTTGGAGGTTTTGAGGAGCATTGAACCAATTCTTAATTACTGTTGTTCCCAGGTCACATTTGACTTGAGGTGGTAGCATTTGTTAGGGTCCCAGCCCAGAGCAAAGAGTGGACTCCCCACCCAACAAAACATTATGAATGTTTAAAAATACATTTTATAGTATATAGCAATGCATTTTCATATTTAAAAACATGACCAACAATGCATATTTATAGTAAAATGACCAACAATAGATTTTAAAGCAAAATGACCATCAATAAATTTTATCTGTAGTTGCAGGCATGCAATTGCGTTCAAATTATTTAGATTTTGGCATTAAATAGCCCATAGAGGTCTTAATATGCTACTAAACAAAATCAACTAACCAACCAGACAACCAACATGAATGAACTTTCATGACAGTCATCACCGCCTCTAGTAATCATGTCAACACAAACATGCATATGCGCAAAAACTGAGTATTATCTACCATGTATTCAATTGTGAAAGCAGAATAATATATATTATCATTATTACGTCAAATTCCTCAAGAAAATTAAATTTCGACATTAAATGACCCATAAAGAAGTTGGTAAAACAATCAATCAATCTAGACATATTATACTTTATAGGTAAAAATCTTGAAAGAATCTGATTAAGAGATTTAAAATTGAATTAAAATACTCCTCACCTGAGAACCATTCTTCATACATGGCGCTGTTCAACATTCCCACTACAAATACTAAAGGCGCCCTCACGACATAATACTAGGTGGTGGGTCTGTACCGTGGACGAATATTGTAAATATGTCCCTTCTCAAATGTATGTCGCGTACGTAAACCACCATCACCTGCTCTCATCACTGAACATTTCTGAATGCCATTCGATTCCCAAAGAGGTTGTTGCGGCGTAAGCAGAAGTCTGGCTAAAGACGCACATTATCGCATGACTGCTACAACTAAACGCTTCCG
>OZ038478.1:91821005-91823505 GCA_964036315.1 Acanthosepion esculentum
GTCACTTATCGAGTGACCTATAAGAAATAATAATAAAAGATATGAACTGGGGAAAGGGTGAGATAAAACGACTAGACAAAGTGTTACCAGATCTTTTAAACTGATGTTTTGACAGTAACAAAAGAAACAAACAAGCAAAATACAATATAAAAGGAATAAACTGTAATGGAAAGGAAATCGCAAGAAGGAAGGAAGGAAGGAAGGATGATAAAAAAATAAAGACAATGAATGGAAAAGTGGAAATAAAGATATCAAATAGATAAGGTACTAAGGAAAGGAGGTCAAAGGTGAAGAAACAGAAAATGAATAGATCAAAATAAGAATAAGAAAATAAGAAAAGAAATTAAAAAAGAAACAAGGAAAAAAAATGAGAAATTACAGAATCAATAGGAAAAGAATACATTAAGAGATAATGAATAAGAATTGAATGACAGAACAATGGTAAAGAAAGAAAGAAAGAAAGAAAGAAGAACGTCACAAAATATAAGGAAAAGAAAGAAAGAAAGAAAGAAAGAAAGAAAAAAGAACGACACAAAATATAAGGAAAAGAAAGAAAGAAAGAAAGAAAGAAAGGAATAATTTTCTGGAAGCAAAAAGAATGATGAGAAAAGAAGAGCAATCGAAAGAAAAACGGGAGAAGAAGACAGAAAGAAAAAGAAAGAAAAATAATGAAGCGAGAGAAAAGATAGATAGAGCAAACAGAAAGCAAGTCGGGGAAGATGAAAAATGAACAGAAATGAAGCAATAAATCATGGAGTATTAGAGAGAAAGAAGGGAAGTAGGAAATATGAACAAAAGTCGAAAGATATTTAGAAGACAGAAAGACAAAGTGCTATAATTTAAAAATATAATAAAGCATAAGAAAGAAAGAAAGAGAGAAAGAAAGAAAGAAAAAGATGGCTAGAAATGAAAGAAAAAATTAACAGATGAAGGATGAAAAAGAAAAAGTCATGATTAAAAACAAAATAAAAAGAAAGAGAATTATCATGGCAATAAAAAAATGTTTTAAATAACACCTTTATTAATTTTAACAATACATTTAGAAAACTTTCCATCAGGTTTATTTCAGTTTTCATTAAACCATTATTTTTCACCTCAATATCCGTGTCCAACCTCGGATTATTTTTTTTTTCTGTTACCCTCATAGTTTCAATTTAACTGATTTGCGCTATCATCTTTCTTCCAATCAGAAACGCTTGCATCATTCACTTCAACTAGTTTCTTCATCAGCCTTCCCAGATTTAATTTCCACCTCCAACCAGACAAACAACAGCGGTTGATGTATCTTTAAAAAAAGGCGCAAGAAACATGAATGAAACTAAGCCTTTAGTTAATACTAATGACCAATCTAACTTTGCCGAAAGGGAGTTGAATAGGCGATAAAGAAACAACCACAAAAACAAACTTTCTTCAGTATCCGGTAGGAGCGAAATCTTAATGAAACATTAAAACACATCCGGCCATTCAGGGAAGAAATTAGGGGAATGATAGAGTGCGTGCAAATCAGTGGGCGTTGGGAACAGAAGAACATGATAGTATCGCTAAAGTCACTAGAGATTGATTGAATCATTGATAAGCGCTTACATACGGCGAAGCAACAGTTATGGTCATTGATATAACTTCTGAGCAGAAATGTGCCGACTGACGCACACATATCTGAAGTGTTGAGGAAATCTCGACGTGTTGGAATGGTTAGCAATCTTGCCTCGCTAGAACAATTACGACTGAGTTCGATCCTTACTGGGAGCCACATTCTTTTGGCCATAGACGAGGTGTTGCTACAACGAGGTAGAGTCTGTAAGAAAAAGGTACATAATAAGAAATGTTTATTTGTGGTACCGGTTATGTTCCAAATTATTTTAGAGCCTATTGAGTAGAAATAATTGTGAATCCGAATGCAGTTGGAAGGATCGTCAGGTCAGGTTCAATTATAGATTTACTGAGCACGTAGTTCTGGTTTTAAATACTCCATCAATTCAATGGTGAAACACGAGTACCTCTGGATTTATGTTTTATTCTGTACTTTTTATACGATATTATATTCTCTCTCTCTCTCTCTCTCTCTCTCTCTCTCTCTCTATATATATATATATATATATATATATATATATATATATATATATATATATATATATATATAAGATAGATAGATAGATAGATAGATAGATAGATAGATAGATAGATATAATTACAGGTTTAGTATAGACGGAATAAAATTCTAATAACCAAAAACACTATTCTTAAAAGAGTCTATATCTCTGAGATGAGGTACTGTAATTATTTACATTGTTTACATTTACGAACTGCTGTCCACATCTTTACTGACATATTTGCGACGATTCGGCCGTTGAACGCCCCGTCCTTCTTCAGGTGATTGGAATTTCGATCTGAACCCTTTATTTCGTTCACAAGGATAGATCCAACCAACGCAATGGTTCCAAAATTTTCAAGCGAATGCTTGAAGGGTATAATCCTTAGTACTGTTTCATTTTCAAGTGAA
>OZ038478.1:91831005-91863505 GCA_964036315.1 Acanthosepion esculentum
AGAATGAAAAGTAATAAACAACACTTTGATGCTGTAAATATGATTAAATGATGCTGAAATCGTTTGAATCGAACTAATATTATCATTATAATACACTTACATTTTCTTTTCACCATTTCTATTTCACCTTCTATACACTACCTAAAAGATGTAACGGCTACCGGCGTCGAAAGTGGAATAGGAGATTCAAAATTTCTACCAAGACAGTGCGTTCAATTTCACACAAAATGCTATCACATCTCTCCCCAGTTAAAGATTAGATAATGACGCACACTAGGCTCTCGAGCTTTGCGTGAGAGTCAGTCTAGAGGAAGGATTATTCTGAATTTTAAATCGTGTGGAAGGCAACTGAAATCGCCTTCACAGCCTTTCCTAAGAATTAATGGTAATTCACATATAATAAAAGAAAGAAATCTTTGGAGAGGCATAATCGCAAACGACCTGAAAGGACACGGAAATAAAAATGAAATGTAATGTATGCTTGCACATTTTCAAGTATATCTTGCTATTTTTTAGGTAAATTTTCTAACTGCAATGACCATTATTGAAGATTTAATAGATTACATTATTATTATTATTATTATTATTATTATTATTATTATTATTATTATTATTATTATTATTTGTGTATGTTATGTTTCCTGCTTTGTATCCAAACTATGGTCCTTAGAGGAGAATTGTCATTTAATTGATAGCAGTTTCCTTAGTGAATGGGATGTTCCTAGTAGGGCGATCTTCTGGACAACTTATGTATGTTGATGTTACCTGGGACACTGTTAGTAAAAATTTCCATTATTTTTCTCACGAGGCCCAGAACTCCGATTACTATTGGTACAGTCTCATTCTTCATTCCCCATAGCCTGTTAATCTCGATCTCCAGGTCCTTGCATTTGGACAATTTCTGAATAATTTTCATCGAGCTGTTTCTCTCAGATGGTACTGCTATGTCAATAAGCATACACTTCCTGAATTTCTTGTCTTTTATGATAATATCAGGTCTGTTGGCTTTTATTTCCCTGTCAGTTTGAATTGGCATGTCCCAGAGGATAGTTACATCGTTATTTTGAGTAACTGTGTTTAGTTCGTTCTCATACTATCTCTCAATGGTTTCGATTTTGTGCTTCTTGCATAGCTTCCAGTAAATATATGTCGCTACCTTGTTATCTCTGTGGGTATATTCATTTTTTGCTAGTTCTGGACATTCTGAGAAAATATGGTTGACAGTTTCATCATATTTTCTTCAGATCCTGCATTTATGGTTAGTTCCATTCTTGTTTATGTAAAAGTGATATAATCTGGTTATGAGGCTTTGGTCCTGAGCTGCAATAATTAGGCCTTCTGTCTCAGCATTTAACCCGGTGTTCCTCAGCCACTGATGTGTTTTTTTGCAGGTTCACATCTGCTTATTGCGTTCTTTTTAGGCATTTGACATTCAACGTCTTGACCTCCCAGATTTTGTTTTGTTTTTTGTTTGTTTTTTTTTTGTTTTTTTTTTGTTTTATTTATTTATTTATTTATTTGTTTTTTGGAAGGTTTTCAGGTACATTAAGCTTTTTCTGGAAAAGTGCAGTTTCTTTGTCGATGGAGTGAATTTGGTGTTTTACTATTTGTACGAGAGGGTCATTATTATTATTATTATCATTATTATCATTATTATTATCATTATTATTATTATTATTATTATTATTATTATTATTATTATGTGAGCGATCCAAGTTAATAATACCGATCGGACACTGAATTTTCATGGTAAGAATAAAGCTTTTCTCTCAAAGACTGGTATTTTGCGGATCAGACACCTACTCGGACTATAATCTTAACCCCTCCAAGTCTGTAGTCAACCGTTATCTATCCTACATATCCTTATAATCTGCATTTATTTTCACATCTTACTGCCATACAAAAATCTCATTCGGCAACCCTTACAATGAGTGGCTCTTGGGCCTAGTTTTAACTGGATATTTTAGTAAAAAGATATTTTGGGTTTTGCTGCATATCAAATTAGAGCATGACGTCTCAGCCCTCCTGTACAATTTTAAAACGGATTTCTAACTGATTTCAATAACGTATTTGCTGGAATTTATTGGAATTTGAATGCTTCCACTTTTTTCTCAGTCTGTTTAGGATTGTTCCAAGGACTCCAGTAAATAATTAGTGCAAGTGTTATATTTATTTTCCACTATTTACTGGCTCTTTCAATTTCACACTGTGATCTGAAGAAACAATCTTGCCCACTGCAAGACAATGTTTTCATCTTTTCTATGCAAGGACTAAACTGAATATTAGATACTCAGATTGAATCTTAAAGAAACAAAAATATTTTTTTATTCTCTTGTTTTGAGTTGGTATTATTACAGTTTCAGAATCCTTTATCCGAAATTCTTGTGACCGGAAGTGCTTCGGTTTTCAGATTATTATTTTTTCGGAATACAGGCTATTTAATTTGTATATAGAATCTATAAAATGTGGAAGCTTGGAAATGGGATCCAAGCACAGATATGATATCACTTTACATTTCATAACACATATACCCTGAAAGTAGTTTTATATAAAATTTAATAATATTTGTGTACATGCTGTTACACGTAATGAAGTTAGCCATGTAATGTTCACACGGATTTTTAAGTGGTGAAATTCAGCTTTCACGTAAAAATAATGTTTTGTACATTCTGTACGCGCAAATAAAACATGATAACTAATTACAAAAATGCAGGATTTTTTGACATTTTGAATAATATCTTCACTGAGTATGAAACAACTGGTAAGTAATCCACGAACAAAGGGGTTGCTGTGACGATCGCTACCAAAAAAACTGGCGCCAACGTAGGCTACGTAGCTGGGTTTTCTGAAATTTCTCATTTTTGACGATTCATGTCAGCACCTGAAAAACTTTCTGAATTTTGAGGTTTTCTGATTTTGGAATTTCGGATAAAGGATACTTAACCTGTAATAATAATATTGTATTCGAGTACTCATAGCAGAGCTAGTTTTGTGACCCATTAACTTTTCAGGACCCTCGTTAGTATTCTTAACGGCTTTAACACAGCTACAGCGCATATATCGTCGTTTTTTATTTATTTATTTATTTTTAATTTTGAGGGTTTACGGCCATATCATATTGAAACACCGTTTCCCGTATAGTCACCGAAGTTAAGCAATGTCAAGCCTGGTCAGTACATGGATGGATGAACGCTTGGGAATACCAACTGCTGTAAACTTGAATTTGTCGGTCGTTTGATGGATAACGGTTCAGAATTATTAATTGGAGAGCCGAGTTCCAATTCCACTTGGGTTCGTTATATTCACCTACGAGAAAATAAATTATATAAATGTATGAATCCACCCCTTCTCCCCCTGCTATGGGTTAATTAGTAAAACTTGTATCACTAAATAATTATTATTTAAAATAGCTAGCACAATGTCGCAAGTCTTCGTGTCCGAGTGGTTGAGTAGACAGGCCTTGTTCAGACTGATCACAACAGAAAATCCATTTTCTCCATTTAGAATAGTTGCAGTATAAAGCACAGGTGTTCTGTGGGTGTTGAAAGAACACAAATGTGCATGAGTAGGCGCCTGCAATAGGGATTGGCTACCCACCTTAGAAGCCGGGCGTACTCGAATACGAGCGTCCAGCTATTATCATTATCTAAAAAATTCTTACAATCTAAAAATATTTTCTGGCTTTAAATAACCTACAAAGGGTTGGTAAGCCTTAATTTCCTTCTACTGACAAATGTATCGAAACTGTACAATGATTACGAGAATGAATCTCAAATTTATATGCGCCAGGTTTTTCAGTTTTCGAACAAGATCTTGTTACTTCAATAATTCTTCAATGTCATCCAATTTCTTACTGTGATCTACTACAAGATGCATCAATTCTTTACAGAGATTTTTACCCGCTAATCACATCTAAAAGAAATGTGTTGATTGCGCAAGAGTGACCCACTTGAATTTTAAAGTTCTTTTGACAACAGCAATGACAGAGGCACATATTTGTCAGCGTAATAATATTAATTTACTAATAACTCAGGTGAACAGTCTGACCTTTCGAACGATCGACCTATTAGCCCCCTACCTCTTTTTGGTAAACTACGAGAACTACTAATGAACTCTGAATTAGTTAAGTATCTTATATTGCAGGTTCTTCTTTCAGACAAGCAATATGATTTCGCTTCTTTAGGTCAACTGCCGGGGTACTAACGATTATCGCTGAAAGAAGCTATCAAGCTTCCATCTCTTCGCTATGGTAGTTAACTTTTATGAATTTAAACACAGTACTAGATTGGCGGCAAGGTCTCGTCAGTTCACATTTTGATTGGTTAAATTTAACTATAATTTCTATGCTAACAGTTTATCGCTTCTCGCTTGTGGAACTCTCTTCTGGGTTCATGCTTTCCAGCAAAAATTTGATAAAAAACAATCTAAACGCAATGTCAATCATTATCTACTTTCGTCTTGATTACTCTTCCATTGTTCTCGTTCCTTAATAATGTTTCTCTTTTTTTCTTATTCTTTCACACTCAGTGTCCACTTATGTCTTATTTGTTTCACAGTCATAGGGTGATATGATTAAAACATATTACTCATGTTAGGTTTAATTCTTTTTGTATATATGTAAATGTAAATTGCGTAGCCACTCGAGTCCAAGGATGCCAGTCTACTAGGGCGGCTAGCTAATCCCCATTGCAGATGGCAACTCAGGAACATTGTGGTTTATACTGCAACTATACTGAGCGGGCCCCGGTTACAGTTTCTGGGGGTGAGCGCGTTGTCTAGCGTGATCAACAGTCTGAACAAGGCCAGCACGCTCAGACCCTTGTGATAGCACAACAATCGACGGCTCACAAGTGTTCTGTCTGCCCACTTTCAGTCACAAGGCTTGGGCCAACCCTTGGTATAAGTTTTCAGACACTTTCTGAAGGTGCCACAGGTGCTATCCACACCGATGACATCAAGAAGTCACCTTCACGGTTAGATTCGAACCCGGGTTTCATGGTTAGAAAGCGGACGTTCTAACCACACGGAAACGCGCCCATCTGTATACATGCATACATGAACATTATATATATATATATATATATATATATATATATATATATATATATATATATATATATATATATATATATATATATATATATATATATATATATATATATATATATATAGTTTACGAAAAACTAAGTAATCCGTATGGGTAGACCCAAGGAGGATAAAGTCCAGAGAGCTCAATGTAAATCAGAGCTAATAATTTAAATAAAAACAGACCACTTTAAGGTTCCATATAATAAATTATTTCACTACAGCCCTTTTAAAGGACAGTGGATCATCAGATATGGAACCTTAAAGTGGTCTGTTTTTATTTAATATATATATATATATATATATATATATATATATATATATATATATATATATATATATATGACGGTAGCGTCTAATTGCAGTCACAAATGTAAATAAAGACGGCCAGAAAATTTTCGAAACAATAATTTCTTGTTCTAGCACGGATGAAGGTCCTGCTGTCAGCTCCCCATTAAACACATCAATCTTTCACATATGTAAAGTAAGTTTTATTAATCAACATGTTGAATAATTATCATACTTACGGACTCACGTCTTCCGAATTTTCATTATTGAGAAATTAGATTTCAAACTTGCTGATTTCTTCTTTCTTCTTTATGTGCCGTGTCCCCTCAGGATGCAGGCGATTATGGCTCTTCACAACTTCATTTACTGTGTAGCTCTTAATAAACTCGCTCACACTTTAAACTCTTCTAGTTTTAACTAATTATTGCAATAACAATAATATGAATGCTGGTTGTTATTTTAAGAAGTAGGTACAAATGAAAAGATTTTAAATTTACAACTTTTTCCATTTCACTAAAACGAACACCTCCCTTTTCCCTTCTTTCTTTCATTTTCTTATTGAAACCAAGTAGCATCTTTTGCCTTCTCACGCGATCAAGTTGGAATAGTTCAGTATTTATGAGGTATTAGCGGGAGATGTTAAACACTCCTTTCTTTCTTTCTTTCTTTCTTTCACTGAAACCAGGTAGCGTCTGATATTTCCTTTGTCTTTACCGCGCTCAAAACGGAATAGTCCATTATTTACAAGGTAATGGCAGGGTGTAACGGTTGTGCGAACTAACAAATAGCGGAACAATACAATTATTATATGATGACAATGCTTTAAAATCATACACACATAAAAAATGGTTGTATTAAGGAAGCAATGTTTCATTTATGCACGTTTGATTAAAAGCCAACGAAAATTCCTTGTTAGCTTGTTTAATTTACTTTTTTCAATATTTCTAATAATATTTTCTTATTTCTGGTTCATATTTGTAAATATGTCTTCTCATTTTTAAGCACTTTCGTCGAACACAGGCCCATTTGAAAGACATTTAGTTATTTGTTATGTTGTCAGATTATTGTTTTATATCGCATTTGGCGCGTTGGCTTTTATCATATAAAATCTCAAATCAACAGACCGAACACTAATACGACGTTGTCACGCCGTTTAACATGTCACTTACTCCAACAATAGCTCCATTAAAACACATGCCCTCAACAAACAGAAAGGAAAAACCACAACAGGAAATCAGACAAACACTTAACAATAACGCAAAGGTGCTATACCGCATAAACTGCCAAATGTGACGAGAATTACTGCAAGAGCTGTTGAACATAAAAAGGAAGCAAACAGAAAATGAAAAAAATTACAATAGACTTCGGTACCAACATAAGCTTCATTAAATATATATATATATATATATATATATATATATATATATATATATATATATATATATATATATATATATATATATATATATATATAAAAGAAAACACATACTCTCATATGATTTCGCGAAACGCGATAAACAACCAACACGCAAAACACGATATTTAAAAAAATAATCTGACGATATCACAAATACCAATATTCTTTCACAATGTTAACCGAAAGTGCTTAAACATGGGAAGATATATTAAGAAATATGACCCAGAAACAAGAAAAATTATTAGAAACATTGAAAAAATAAATGAAAAAAGCAAACAAGGAATTTCGTTATTTTTTAAAATAACGCGAGAATATGCAGAGTGCGATGAATAAATTTTTGTCGTAATGACGCAAAAATGAAAATAACACTGACATTTCACTTTAACAGATATATTTACCAAAATTGCACAAAAACATCTTAAATTTGCAAAAGAATAAAATTATTCAATAAAATCGCCATTGGCTTCAATCACGGCATCCAGAAGACTCGGAATCTCCTGCAACTCTTTGGACGGTCTCCATGTTGGTGATTTTTTTCCCTTTAGTTCATGTTTGGTGTTACAAGAAGTTTTGTTGATCACTCGCTCACCTGCACCCAATCATAATAATCAATGAGGTTGCTGTCTCGGGAGTTAGGTGGGAGAGAATGAAAAGGGTGATGTGGTCGCAGAAATTGTCTGGCAGCCAGGACTGAGTTCTCCTGCTTGTGGTATGGTGCAGAGTCCTGTTGCTGTTGTTACGTAACCTATGATGACCAATCAGAATACAAGCATAAGGTAAATAAAATGATATCACAACATACTCTGGTATAAGTACAAACTATTAGTGCATTAAAGTTACAATTAAATATTGTATTATTATGTGAATGTGTTAGTTCTGTCATTAGAAAGTTTTCTTCCCTCCCTACATCCTTATTTGACTTCCATATATCGAATATGTGTAGCGATCGGAGATACTTTTTTTTATCAGAGTCTAAATTGCTAAATTTAAAGTGCTAAATTGGCACTTTGCGAACAATAATAATTTATATATGAAAATTTCTCGGACATTCAGCCGGTAAATGTTATTTAATATTGTTTATTATGAACAGAGCATTTACTTAAATACTTGTATCTATAAAAAGAATGTTAAATATAAAAATGTCTTTAAATAATTGTCGGACTTTGTCCATTTCATAATTTTGTTTACATTTGATACGCCATGAGCAGTTATGAATGTAAGTGAAAGATTCATGGAAGATTGAAGTTTATAAGCAGTAAATTCGAATTTGCCAGCCGAACGCTCCTCTGTGGCCGAATCGGTTAAGGCACGCCGGGCTATATGACGGTTCCGTATAGGATACAGGTTCGAATCCTGTCTGAGGACGAATATTTTCTATGAAAATGTCTCGGAAATTCAGGCTGGTAAATGTTATTTAATACTGTTTATTATAAACAGAGCATTTACTTAAATACTTGTATCTATAAAAAGAATGTTAAACATAAAAATGTCTTTATATATATTTGACATTTTTAATGTTGTGGTTTGGCCAATATAATTCTTTACGAACAATTCCTTAATGAACATTTAAATTCATAAATAATATTTGTTCTGTTTATTTTGATCTATGATGTGAATTATTATTTTTAACTATAAGATTGGTGGTTTTAAATATTTGTAATAAATAATTAGTATATTTTATTTTTATTTTTATTTTTTGCTCTTGTTACTGGTGTTGTGCTTTTTTTTATAATGATCTTAAGTCAAGTTTCATCTTGTTTGTAATTATCATTCATCTGATTTTTATAAAAACTATTAATGCTATAGTTTATGTCTGTATTCTTAGAGAGAAAAAGTCTAATATAGAAATCCAATAATTGATTTGGAAACCCGTTATTGATAAGCGTTTGTATAACGTTATTTAATTCTTTTAAAAAAGCGTACGAGAGGATGAATTCACGTGCGCTCTTTTGAGGAGATTTTTAATAACACCAATTTTATATCTGAGAGAGCATTCACTAGAGAAATTAAGTTGGCAACCGTCTTTACTAATGATTTTATTTATAAACTGAAGTTGTAAATGTATTATTACTAAAATCAGCAAGAACATCTAAGAAAGAAAAACAGCAAAATTTTCGTTCGAATATTTTTTATTTTCCCAAGTACTTTCAATCTCATCTAAGATCATCTTCACGAAGTTAAGTTGTCTGTGAATATATATATATATATATATATATATATATATATATATATATATATATATATATATATATATATATATATATATATATATATATACACACACACATATATATATACATATATAAGTATATATATATATATATATATATGTATATATTGGTATTTTCCTTATTCAATTTTCTAAGTCTACCAAAAAATTAATCCACGAACTTAAAAGGATCACAACGAAAACTAATCAACATATGTCTAAATTATTTAACCAAACCTGTTTGAATATGAATATATATATATATATATATATTTAAAGTCATTTATATTATGTTTAACGTTCTTTTTATAGATACAAGTATATAAAAAGAACGTTAAACATAATATAAATGTCTTTAAATAAATTGTCGGACAATGTCCAATTCTAAAATATATATATATATATATATATATATATATATATATATATATATGAAGGTACATACATTTAATATGGTGGTTTGTTTGTGTGTGCATACTCGCATCTATGTATGCGCGCACACACGTGCGTACATATTAATACACAAGCATATAAATGCACATTCTTTAATCAAATAAACTAGTTAAAAAGAAAGCCATTAGGCGTGTGAATCAATAAGTCTTAGATGCTGTTATTAGCTGCTTTTTAATCTGAAGATTTCTCTGTATAATGTTTGATTTGTGTTATTAATATTCACCTAAATTAACTACATTGCCAAGGAAGGAGATTATTTTGAAAAAATAAAGTATTTATTTTTTTTAAAATGAATTAAAAACTTTTTTTAGCCTCATCATGCGTTTTGGTAACGTAGTTCGTTACTGTGTAAAATGCTTTTCCATCATTAAGATACGGACTTACTGATATAGCAACGTATGCATATGTGAGTAGGGCGGTGTTTGTTTTACTTAAGATTTGTTACACCAGATTTCCACGCTGTGTCCGTCTCTGGATTACGGCGGAGGCAAAGAGATTGACAAAAATCTAGATCTCCGTACGTACATATGCGCGCCCTTATTTCACCCCCCAGGCGTTGCTTTCAGCGCCGAAATGTCTGGCTCTCTGCTAAACGACGTTGGTGCATGCATGTCTTTGCATACACGTGTGCATACGAGTGGGTTCTCATTCTTCGTGGTATTATTTGTCGCCCGTGCTTTGTCGGCAGAAGGCGGGGCGAAGTTCAAGGGTCTTAATTTGGATGTAAGCATGAGGACCGAGGCAAAACGATTTTCAGCGCTTCTAATTCGAAATCTCTTTACTTACTTAATCTGGTCTTTTTCTACTTTTATTTCCATCTATTTTTCTTTTTTCTTTTCTTTTTTTTTGTCTATCTCTTTGCTTTTCCTATTATTCTTTCTAAATTTCTTTTGCCCTTTCAAACGTAATTTGTCTGATTCAATCACTCATCTTTCATCCCGCCCCGAACCCATTCAACACTTTTGTCTCTCACGTAACAGCGCAGTTGTTAGAGCACTGGACAAGTATATAAAAGGTCACTCATTTGGTTCATTCTCTTTGACACATCGATTAAACTTGACTTTTGTTTAATTAGTTATTAAATTTCACTTTGGCTGAAATAAAAAAAGAATAATTCAGCAAGTATCCAGGGTTATGATAACTTTTCTAAAATTAGATCAATATTTGCTCTCTTTCTATCAGTGTAACCTGGATATAAGAGAGTTGTCTGGACCGGAGAAGTCTCTTATATCCGGGTTTGGTCTATTTTGTTTAGGTAAGTATGGCTCTAATTTGTGACCAGATAAAAATCTCTCTTATATCCGGGTTTCTTTTATATCCGGGTCTCTTATATCCGTGTTACACTGTATAAGATTTCCTCGGTTAATTAATCGGTTGGGTGAACTCAACTTCCATAAAACAGGCTATGAAGAATTTTTTTTTTTTAATTATAATGTCCTGAACGTATCCGTTTACTATTGTGAATTGCTGAGCTAACTATTATGGTCTGGAATTGGGATAAAAGCAGTGATGAAGTCATCATAAAAATTCAGAATGTTGAATTTACTAACTCTATATACATCGTTCCTCATCTTTATTGCCATATTTCGACCGTTGTACGCTCCGACATTCTTCAAGTGATATACGTTTGAATTTCGAATCGAACCCTTTATTATCCCACGTGGTGGGGTATATTGTTCTAATTCCGTGCCTTTTTTTTTCTTTTTTGATATCTCAGTTAATACTCTTTAGTAACTTAACTCTTCAAGTTTTTGTTCACCTCTGCTGTGGCCAGGTATTGAACTCAAAATGCTTCGGATAAAATTACTTTTTCGGATTACTCAACAAACGGGTTTATCCACTGGGCCAGTCAGAACAATGTAAACAGTGTAAATATATAAAATACCTCATCTCAGATATTTTGACAATTAATAAATTGTAAACATTTAAAGTATTTCGGTGTATGGATCTGTTATAACAAATTTAGTTTAAGAGATAAGGAAAATATGCATAGGATAAGTTGCATTGTTTTGTCCCAAATCGCAAAGGCATAAACAACCAAAACATTTGCCTAACAACTTGAGTCATATCATTTAAGTAGCCTTAAAGGTTCTTCTATAAATGTCATGTATGGTGTCCAACACGTTCTGAAATGTCTAAACTATCAGCTATATTCAACTGTTTTCTCAGAACAATGATTAAAAATGACTTCAAGTATATGAAACCTCTAGGTTTCAAAGAAGAAGTACTTCAACATATCTTATAGCCTGACGCTATAGTATCACAAACAAAGAACTTTACCAGATAAAAAACAAACAAAAAACACATTGCTTGATCATTTTCAATAGCAGCGACAACTAAAATGAATAATGCATGTAAGTGGAACGGAAGATAATGTGATAATCAATATTGGTTTTCGACACTACTTTAAACATATGGTTAGGGAGGAAACTCCCATCATAAAGAACGAGATAATAGTTAGACTTAAGAATTCTATTTTTTTGTCAAACTTTTTTAAAGAGAAAGATTTTATAAATTTCAACCGACTGAATAGCCGAGCCTGCAATTACGTATATTTCATGAGAATATTTTTTTTTTAATATTTGAGCTTATGTTTGTGAAGAACAAAATTACT
The DNA here is from genome assembly GCA_964036315.1 of Acanthosepion esculentum. Lineage (NCBI taxonomy): Eukaryota > Metazoa > Mollusca > Cephalopoda > Sepiida > Sepiidae > Acanthosepion > Acanthosepion esculentum. Next base: position 91,843,072 of record OZ038478.1, read on the forward strand.
TGAAAGAGTTATCAAAATTCTTTTAAACAGACTACTTATACTTTTTACATGTCAATATTCCTATATAAAGGGTGATTGAAAAATAACACCCCGTTTTATGTATCATGGATTCTTCCGTCTAACTATAATTTTTACAAAACGGGAGAGTCCATCATACATAAAATAGGGAGTTACTTTTCAATTACCCTGTATATATCCAACTATTTTTCTTTAGAGTCTGTCTATGTTTCTGAGATGAGGTATTATGTACAGTATTTACATTAGTCGGACTATTGTCCTCATCTTTGTCGCCATATTTGTCACAACGTTTCGGCCGTTGTACGCTCCGGCCTTCTTCAGGTGGTTGGAACTAGAACAGTCTACCCCAGTGATCGAAATAAAGGGTTCGGTTCGAAATTCCAACCACCTGAAGAAGGCCGGAGCGTACAACGGCCGAAACGTTGTGACAAATATGGCGACAAAGATGAGGACAATAGTCCGACTAACGTAAATACTGTATTTTTCTTTAATTTTGTGTTAATGTGATTGTTATTGTGGTTCTTTTTGTTAACACCTGTTTTGATATTAACGTCGATTATATGTAGCCTTATACAAAAGTATTTGTATCCAAAATTCACTTTGAAACTAACTTATTAACAGTGTCAGGAGAGATCACTGTAGCAGCTTAGGTTTATTTTTCCATAATTTAACCGGGTTAGCTTTAGCCTAAGCTAAAATAATCCCGGGGTTTGATTTGGACTAGCCGACTTCGGCATATAAATAACCTCGTCTAAACTACGGATGTCGAGGAACAGATGAAGATACGAACTATGAATCTGAGATGGCAAATTCCCGCAGCTAAGAAAATTCAAATATCGCTTACCTATAGCAGTAATGCTAGTTTCAACAAACGGTATAACGGTTGGTTGAAACTCATAAAATCATCTTTGTCTTTCTTTCTTTGTTTTGTTTTACGGCATATCAACCTCAATAGGTTATTTGGTGCCGACAAGATTTTTATTGCTGGTAATATTTTTTTTTCAAAAATGTATTGCTGGTAATATTTTTTTTTCTTTTCAAAAATGTCTTACTGGTAATAATATATTGCTAGTAAAAATCATTTCCTTCAAAATTCATTGCTGATAATAATTTTTTACAAACATTTATTGCTGGCATTAAAAACCTATTTTTACACTTTCATAGTGTTTTGACCCCAGTTTGGAGGTTAATTATTTGCCCATAGCTGGCACTCTAACAGGTGCTGCAACTCCGGGTCAGGGTGGTTCCACGCTCCTCAAATCTTCCTGATCAGAGGTCTTGCTGTTGGATGTAGCTTATTGTCTTATCCAGGATGCGGATGTAGTTTATCGTCTTACCCAGGACGTCATAAAATAATTTTATTGTAACAATTTTTCGCCCTTTCCAGTATCCAGCATCCTTCCTAATATATTTTTCTAAGTAGTTTGGATTTTAAAATTCATGACTATGTCATTATCTTCTTTTCTAGTTACAAGGGTATCGGCCAACGAAGAGGGACGGAAAAATTTAGAGCAGCAACGGAATCAAACAACTAAAGGGGCCGAATGCTGGATCATGACGGTCAGGGTAAAAACAAGACTTCCACACGGTAACACCACACGTACGGAAAGAACGTAGCCGAAACACCGGACGCACAAACAAGGACGAACGAATTTCAAACAACGCTTGGTAATACGAACAGAATCCTTAATAACACACTGCTACTCCGTTAGCAAAGTTCAATACAGAAATGCCAAACTGCCTCTTCAGAAAATGTGCCTGTTTTTATGAAGCCTAAAACTTTAGCGGTTGTCTAGCAAAATAATTACTAGCAAAGGAATCACCGCTCAGCTCACCGTCCCGACTATCTCATGAGGAAGCTGGTAGACATTCTTTCTTCATAACCAGACGTTCTGGGGTTAGCACCGGTTATATCCTGGCAGGGCAGCAGTGTGCTGTCTTTCTGCGGAGACAGCGCACTAAACGTTTGTCTCTTTGACCAATGGGACGGGTACAGTTATCAGTAGCGGTTGGCCGCTCCATCTGCATTTCATTTCCGCTACAAAGTCTTCAAGTGATGTGGTTTCAGTTATCTGGTATCTTTCTTTGTGATTCTGCAGAATCAGACCACGAGGTTCGAAATAATAGGATCATCTTGAAGACATACAGTGTTCATTTGCTCGAAGACATTTTTAACCATTGATCTGAGAAAGCCGGTGTACAGTTGACAGTTTCGATATTTCTGAACCGGTTGCGCGCCAAGCATGACATACATATGAGAATCGATATCTGGCGAGGTTATTTTTTTTTTAAATATTTCACCCCAACCAAGCCGGGAGTGCCACTAGCAGGCAAGGGGTTACAGAGAGTGGGAGCAAGAGTAAAGAGGTGTGATAGCAGAAGGGATGAAAAGAAAGACTGGGAATAGATCAAGGCATCTGAAGATGTCGACTGACATTGAATTTGAATATTTGAAGATTATAGGTATCAGGGAAGCAAGTAGGAGAAGGGAGTTCCACAGACGGCAAGTGCGAGTCATGAAGCTATTGGAGTAGAAGAGACGGCTACATTTAATCATTTGGACAGTAAAAGGGTGGGACTGAGATGCCGACCTAGTAGCACGTTAAATGCAGTTTGGGAACGAGTTTAAGTAGCTCGTCGGAGCAGTTACCGTGAAAGTATTTGTAGAAAAGACAGAGGAAAGCGACGGCACGTCTGTGAGAGAGCGACTGTAAACAAGATTCCAGATCAGGGTCTCTATGACTTGATTTTTTAGGTTAATATTTTGTTTGTGTATCATCTTGGGGTGTTGGAAAAAACACGCCGTATCGCAGCCAATTCTATGTTCAATTTCCTTATTTTCTATAATAAATTTGTTATATCTGATCCATACAACGCTGTATTTAAAGTATTTCGTAATTAGTAATTCTACATTATATGTCTATATTTCTGAGATGAGGTATTATGTACACTAATTACATTATTCAGACTATTATTCTCATCTTTATTGCCATATATTATCACAACGTTTCGGGACATTCGAACCACCTGAAGAAGGCCGGATTTTACAACGACCGAAACGTGATAAATATGGCAACTAAGATGAGGACAATAGTCCGAATAATGTAAATAGTGTAGTGATTCTACATCCTGCATTTCTATGATGGACTCACTGCTTTCATTCCAATTTCAAATCATAGTTCCCATTTTTCTTTTTTGGAAAATGTTTATCTTGAGTCCTATTCTTGGAACATCTTATATACGATGTCATTTTTTTATTCAGCATCATTCTGTGCTGAGTGTATAATATGGTTAATTACATCAGTATGAATATATATAACTATATGTATAACTATTTAGTATCTTTTTTTTAACACTGAGAATACAATAAGAAATAAACAATACTTCAAAGATGGAGTGAATATATTAGAAAACAACTTCATCGTGCGGGAGACAAATAATAATTTCTACAAATCAAAACAATATGAAAGGTCAGTAAATATGAAAGATTGGCACTGGACAAGATGAACAGGAGCTAAGCAGCAGGAAAAGATTGGATCGAAATACAAATGTTCTCAGCCTTAGACAATTTCAGTATTGACAAGATCAAAGAAGTAATAAATGATATATACGACAGTGGCAGCAAACCAGAAAACTTTAGTAGATCCATCTTTGTAACCATAAGAAACCAGGTGCAAATGAATGCTAGTTTCATTAGAAAACCAGTTTAATGAGCCACATGACCAAGCTAATAATCCGAATTCTGGTGAATAGAGTGGAAAGCAGAATTAGAATGGAAATAGTGTAATAACAGCGCGGTTTTGTAAAGGATACTAAACAAGAAATGCTATATTTATAAACAAAATGATATCAGAATGAGAGAGCAATACAAAGGCAGAAGAATGTACACATATATTTTATAGATTGCGGAAAGCATTTGATAATGTACGGCACAAAGATCTATTTGAACTATTAGGAAAGCTTGATTTAATAAAGAATCCATTAATCCTCTTGTATGGCAGTAGAAGGTGGCTCGGATTGAGGAATCAGAGAGCCGAGTTCGAATTCCAGTTGGATCCATTACATTCATTTACGTGCTAATACCTTTGGGAAAGGTATGAATCCTCTTCTTCCCCGGACAGACTGGGTCGCAACCGGTCTAGGAGAAAGTAAATTCAAAACTGTATGTAGCACGTACTATAGCTAAACTGTAACCCATTGGACCTATCAGTGACGTGGAGAGGGGGACATGGACATGGGCATGAGCATCATCTTGTCCCGCACACTTCCAGGTTTAATCCTACCTTACAGATGGGTCATACAGGCGGTGAATGCGGGAAAATCTCACTTGAGTCATGGGAAATGGGGTTCTACGGAAAGTATCATGAACAGATCGTGTAAGCAAGAAAAATGACAACAAAATGACATTTATACATAAAATCAGAAAGAGACTGCTGAAATGTCTTAAGAATCAGAAAAAAGGGCTTGGAGAATTTGGCACTCACAGGGCCAAAAGGAGAGGCAAAGGTTTCTACAATCTTAAGAGAACGGAACAATAACTGGCGAGTAATGTTGCTGGTGTGCTAGAAGGGATAGGATGTTGTAGAGAGCCATTATCCCCCACGCCCGCATTAGGTCGCTCTCTATGACAGCTTTGTACCAAAGTAAGATGCTTATGTATTATTAATATTGTGGTTTTTGTTGTTGATATTGCCAGCGATATAGTTTGAAAAAACAATTATTGATGTCACTAAAGAATACCTAACCGTTAACAAAAATGCGTTTCGTTCTTTATGCAAATGTGAAGTCGCATATATAGGGTGACCCCAAAAAACGGGAATTTTTGAAGTGCGTATTGCCAGACGTGAGCAAGTGGCAACACTGCGAGACAGTGACCTTGAGCAAGTAAACATTTCGCCATTTTAGTAACGAGAATGAAATTCACAGTATCCCAGCTGAGATGTTCCAGCAGTCAATGAGGAATCTCAACAGCAGATTTCAAGAATGCATTCGTACAGGAGGACGCCATCTACAGGACATAATTTAAAAAAAATGAAAATTCCATCATTGTTTCTTAAATGGCATGTTTTAAGGTTTCAATTACTATGCATTAAATATTTTTCTTCCATCACTCGTGGTTTTATTGGATTGTTAAAAAGTTCCCGTTTTTGGGGGGGGTCACCCTGTACCTATAATTAATGGTTAATCGGAAATCTGATCCACCAGGCAACCTCAAATGGGGATTCATTTCCACCAACCTAGAGGCAGTTTTTATTTATGGTGCTACTGCTTGGACATTAACTAAAACCCTTGAGTCTAAGCTTGATAGAACCTACACTCGGATGATGAGAGCTATACTTAACATCTCTTGGAGACAGCATCCAACTAAATCACAGATCTATTCCTGATATTTCTACAATCTTAAGCGAACCAAAAGAGAACTAGCGAGTAATCTACTTCTCTGGACACCTAACTATAGCGAATGTCACACTAATGATCTTCCGAACTTGAAGCCGAACCTTGATGGTTGGCCTGATAGGTTCATGAATGGTGACCGAATAATAAATACTGATTAACTGAATTCGTATGATCTTTAGTGTACAGAATATTTTTCGGTAGGGGCGGCGGGTATATCAAAAACGATAAATATATCATTTTTTCTACCTTGTTACTTGTTATGGTAATTTACCCACGCACGAATGGACTCCTCCAGCTATAAATAAGAGCAGGCACTGCCTTTTGGAGAGGGAAGTTTCCAACAGTCAGCTCTGATAGTCGGACCGAACATTCTTGCTGTAGCACTCTCGTTTGTATATGTTGTATTATTGTTTCTGTTAATATATTTGTTTAACCCAATTCCTCTCTTTGTGTCTTTATTTCTGGCCCTAATAAGGCCACAACACTACTCCAGACCACGAAGGTGTTACTTTTAAAATATATAACTTTCACCTTTTAGGGCACTTCGAAGTGGGGTAATTATTAGCAAGTTTGTCTCGCTGGATCAATTACGACAGAGTAGTGAGTTCGATCCTCAATGGTGGCCCTATACTTTTGGCTTTGTGCCACATCTAAGCTACTCTCATAAAATCATTAGAGCTTTCGCCTTGACGACAATGGCGGAGTTAGATGTTCGGACACTGTAACGATTGTCGGCTCGGAAAATGGAATCGGCGTGACGAGTTCAAATGTCTATTAAGTTCGCATAAATGACCTTGGGAAAGTTATGGATCAATCACTTCGCGCCCCTTTGCTAACTCTCGCCTCTCGATTAAATATTAGAGGAAACCATGTCTTCGGCTTTAGGTGGAAACCCGTTTTGGAGAAGGACAACTCTGAGTTCGATACCGTAGAGAAGGCATGCCAAAGTCACGCCAATTAAAAGATTAAGAAAAGAAAGAAAACTGTGTATGGTGATATCAATCTGCATCATGAAGTAACATAGCACTAAAAAAAATAATTGGGAATCCATAAAAATTATTTTCGTTTTTTGCAAGTAACTGCAATTTTTAAACTGAAAATGGTGTCTTTCGATGTTGCTAGAGCTTCCGAAAATTTTCGAATGATAATGATCGGGCTCCCCTCATACCAGCCCAACATACGAATTAGAAATTGGAGACACTAAAATCAAACAAATACAAATATTTAAATATCTAAGAAGTGTTCCAAAAGAGAACGGAATATGTGAAACCGAAATGCGAAGGCATATTGGGATAGCGAAAGATGCCTTCCAGAAGCTAAGCAAAGTATTAATAAACAAGAAAATTTCTTTAGAAATATAGAAAAAAAGTAATCAGCTGTCATGTAATATCAGTCTCCTATATGACAGTGAATGCTGGACAATCTCATCAGAGATGAAGAAGTGAATTGAGGCAACAGAAATGTGGTACCACAGAAGGATGCTGAGAATACCGTGGACTGAACATGTGAGCAACGAAGAAGTTTTAGAGAAAATGGAAGCAAAAAGGTCACTTGTATTTAACATCAAAACGAGACAGTTGAAATTTCTAGGACACATAATTAGTAGAAATGCTTTTATAAAATTTGACATCCACATAACAAGAGGAACAGAGGAAAGTAACGCATAACCTATCAGTAAACATTACTAAGAGACACAAAGGACAGGAAATTGTGGAGAGTCATGATCGCTCACGTCCTGAGCGGACACGGCACAGAAGATAAAAATAATTAACGCAATAAGCGACGTGGTCGTCCATGTGGATTTATTTTAAAGGGGAAAATAATCAAACGGAATATGCTTAAACCAGTTATATGTAATGTATTGTTTCATTTCCTTCCTCATATCAAATTCTGTAAACAGCTTCAGGAACTTTAAGACCCTTTTATAAAATAATGACACACAATTGCCAGAATGTATCATAAGAGCAAAAGCCAAATGCACAGCTGAATAGCAAAGATAATTATCTGTCATATATATACAGTGGAGCCTCGGTTCACGAATTTAAAACCGAAATTATTTTTCCAATAGGAATCAATGTAGAGAAAAATCCCAATACAATAAGATTGTAAAAGAAAAGCAAGGCACAACACACGAATGTATACAACATGGCGGTCGACTCAAAAATTATTCCGTTCGTGTTAATTCGGTTTGGCTATGTTGTTCGAGAACAGCAAATTTATTCGATAACCGTAGAATTTTCATCTTGAATTTTCGACATGTGAGACGTTCGAGAACCAAGGTTACTCTGTATATAGTATTATACAATAAAATCCAAAATTACCTCATATGGGAGACAGATCTATTTCAACCGACGAAAACTCCGTCAGTCTTATTCAACCACGGTATATAGACACTTGAGGTAATTTTTTTTTTTTTGTGGAATACTATTTTACTATTTATTGGCTCTGTAATAATAAATACAATGAGCTCTTTTTGTGGATCAGTTTTAATATTTTTTTATTACTAGGATCCACTTGGATTATATACCAACGGATTTATCACCTTTACTCTCCCCCACTCTCTCTCTCTCTCTCTCTCTCTCTCTCTCTCTCTCTAGATATATATATATATATATATATATATATATATATATATATATATATATATATATATATATATATGTCATTCACAGACAGTACTGTTTCGCTGTATCACAGCTCCTCAGTGCGACTAGACAACCGAATGCCTCAAGCCAGGATTGAAACACAACTAATTTGGTGTCAGCCAGAGCTATCTTCACTCGGTAGAGTTACACAACTAAATCTAGCATATTGTTTTTACAAATGTAAACAAATGCCAATCAGCCAAAGTGCTCCATTCATTTTACTGAAGATATTTAGTCATTGTGGACGAACGCTTGAACGTACTAGCCTTGTTCAATTTGTTGATCACGCTAGATAACACGCTCTTTCACAGAAACTGTAACTAAGGTCTGCTCAGAATAGATGCATTATAAACCACAGGTGGGCTCTATGGGTGCTGAATAAATACAAATGCTCCTGTGCAAGTGTCTTCAATAGGGATTGGCTAAAAGGTTATAGCTGTTCCAACGAGAGAAAAATGTATATTTTAAAAAAGAGAGAAACCGCAAACGTTTTTGGTTATAATGCGGATTTGTTTTAGTAGATATCTTTTATATTTTATTCTTCATATTTCTGCTACACGCGTTTCCGGTCTCGTGAACTTCTTCAGGAATTTAAAAGGAATACAATTTTAATATGAATAAATTTTCCTTGTGTTTTTTAATAGCTCATTGTTCGTTTTCAGTACTTGTTAGTGAGCCTTGAGCTTCTTTCTGGACTGTTGACAAAAGTGAATTTCTGCCTAACTGTTAATAAAACCGTTAGGTTTGATATGGGAGGTGGTGATGATAGATGTGTTGATGAGAGATGTCTTCCTATCCCTGTGTGCGTGCGTATTCCTGCTGGTCTGCATATGTGTGTGTATATATATATATATATATATATATTATTTAGTACATATACGTGTACCTACCTATAACTATATATATATATATATATATATATATATATATATATATAGAGAGAGAGAGAGAGAGAGAGAGAGAGAGAGAGAGAGAGAGAGAAAGAGTGAAAGATAGTATTAATAATATGGTGGAGTGTTACTGTTAGTCTTCCGACGTGTAAATGAACAATCATTGGATTAAAGTACTGGGAAAAGATATTTCTTTTGATAAAATTAAATAGCGGATATATATTCAAGTGTGCACTTATAGTGAGCTGCAAAATCTCGTCGCATAGCCTTTTAGCTTAAATTAGGATCAAAATGAAGTATTTGATTATTTTCATGATAAATGATAAATTTGCAAGAGCAGGCCATATATTTCTTTAAGTTCATAATACACTGACGTGCCAAAATTCATGGGAGGTGGGGCTATCCTACTTTGAAGTCATGAAAACTTATATTAGTTGTGTGAACACCGGCTAGGCTACTCAGTACAAGATAACATGAATTACTGAATTTCGAACAGGATACGGTTGTGACTTCTATACAGACGAGCGGAGGGCACCTCGAGGTGGTGTAATGGTTAGCAAGTTTGTTTCGCTAGAACAATTACGAATGAGTTCGATCCTCACTGGGCGCCCAACAATTTCGGTCTTGTGCCACATCTAAGCTACGAGCCGTTTAGTTGCTGAAACGGGAAGAATATTTAACATTTTTGGTATCACGTGTGTAGGGGGAATACTCGCGTGAATGCATTAGCGTCCACATGGGAGTGAACTTATTATTTACCCACAGGTCCTTAATGACAATGATCAAGAATATTTAGTTAGATTTGTCTTTGGTAGCACGTAAGGGACACTGATTCAATTCACATCAGATATCAAACGCATATCCAGTAGGATAGTTTAGCATTCTTTAGTTTCCATGGGATGATAGGGGAGAAAAGACTCACCGGGCTTTCACTGTTGACACCACGACGCCGGACACATCACCTCACCTGCGCTTGTGAAGACGCTAACTGGACCGTGTTGCACTGGTAACATGTTGTCTGAAGTCACGGTTCCAGTCGTTTCCGGTTGGTGGTAGGGCTCCATTGTTGCACAAAGTCCATGAGACCAACTGGTCGCAGTGTAGACTGGTGATCACTCCATCGTGGTGTGGAGTGTGTTCAACAGACGTCGTCCGCGCAAACATATCATTGACCATTAACCGCTACCTTGTAGTATTTCGTCACTATTTGAACGCATTCATGAACTCTATGTACCCCGCAACAAATATCGAGATTGTTCAGAACTGGTTTGAAGTGAATTTTGGAAGCTTCTGACGAATGGTGCGTCCACGTTCGCGCGACATAACTTCAATTGAGCATATACAAGAAGTGAGAGAGACGTCTAGTCGCACGCAAGAAGTTGCACTTTGGAAGGTGTGGACAGCTATCGTGACGACACAGGTCAATATTTCTCCAGAGGTATTCAGACCAAATGTGGAATTAATTCCACATGAAGATGCAGCACTTCGCCAGGCTAGAGAGGATCCATTGGTGGCATCCTACCAGTTTGCACCGTTTCGCGCGAAGCGATTCTTAAAATTATAAAAGCTTCACAAACCTGTTATTCGAAAATAATCTTATATATTAATAGCTGATATAGGATAGCTAAAAATATAATTAATGTCATTGCTGTAAGTTCTGCGGAGGCTGAAAGAGGGTTTTCTGTGATGAATATAACTTATTCTGACAAAACAAAAGGTTTTGTAGTTAAAAATATGGCAAATTTTCTTGCCATAAATTTGATAGATCTTCGATTGAATATTTGGGACTGCAGTGATTCACTTCGAATGTAGCTAAGAAACCATAACATAGTTGATGACACTAGAGTAAAAAAGCATGATACTTCTGGACAGAAATATAAGGGGTATAGCATTAATTTCAACTCGGTATTTCAACTCGGAACTAATTTGAACTCGGAATTTTTCTTAAATTCTGATCAATATCGGCTTCTTTTGAAGGGGTTTTTTACAACAAAAAAAAGCAAAACATCTAAGCAATCTACTGTTCTTGCTACAAAGAACAATACATTTTTTGGATGAGATTTAAAGGGATAAAAGTAAATAAAAAAATAGCACTTTATTGATTTGCAACAAAATGAATGAAAGTTGCAGAAAAGACGAATTTTGAATTATCTTATCTACTAAGGATTTTTAATGCTAAATTTAAAAATTAACACCAACTCGTTGCAGTTTGTTTAGGAATTTACGGAAATTGATAACTTTGATTTTAAATCAAGTTGAAATTAATTCCGAGGTATAATTAGTTACGAGTTGAAATTAGTTCCGAGTTGAAATATGTTCTGTCACTCAAATATAATGAAAAAAGAATTTCAATGTGGAAATATCTTAATAAATGAATTTTTCTATTAAATAAATTATCAAAATGGTTTAATTCTTTTTTTGGTACTATAAAGTGATTTCTTTCCATTCTCATATTGAACGGAAAATATGCAGAATAGGTTCCTAAAGATTACCTGCCTTTATAGAATCGGTTCCTGGAAATTTTGGATGCGATTATTGAGAGGATCCAAAACGATATTAGGCATGTATTTTAGGACCTTTAGCACGTTAGTTTTATGCAGAATTTGTGAAGCTATTGCGTTTTGAATAATAAAAAAAAAACTACTGACTGGTGCAAAATTTAGTGAACTTCGGCAGGCTAGTGAAATTCCTGGATGATATTATGTATATATAGTATGACTTTTGGCACGTTAGTGTCATTCATGTCATTTTTTAAATTAAAATCTATTGATTGATTGATTCGTTTTTTTACAGCTTATCAACCCTTTGCTGTTTATTTTAAGCCAGAAAATATTTTTAAATTGTAAATTTTTTCAAGATGATAACAATTTAGCGAGACGGACCTTGCAAATTAACCCATAGCTGGGGGGATAAGAAGTGGATTCATACCTTTCCGAAGGTTATTTAAGGGAATATAACGAACCCGACGGGAACTGGAACTCGGCTCTCCATTTAATAATTGCCGAACCATTCTCCATCACAACACCCGCACATCCAAGCTTACACTACCAGGTATTCCCAAGCGGTCACCCATCTAGGTACTACCTGGCTCGACGTTGCTTAACTTTGGTGATCGTACGGAAACCGATGATTCAACGTAATGTGGCTGTGAGCATTAAAAACTGCTGACTTTTATTTGCATGTAAAATTTCATGGCAAGTCATCGAATACTTTTATAATTTAAAAATTTAATTAATTTCTTTAACAAAGAAATTAGTGTAACAAACTACGGGAAAAATATTCACTATTTTAATGTCGAATAATAAAAGAACATTTGTCTATATATTAATTAAAATATAACGCACGGTAGACTTAATGTGTGGCAGTTTTTATGGCTTTTGCCACACTTGTCAAGTCGTAGCCTTGATCCCCCGCTCCCCCGAAACTATAATATGCTGCCAGGCGGACGGATCCCCATGAAAGAGGTAAGCTTTATTCGTGCTCTGTTTCAAGGACGATACCCAAATGATCTCAGCCACAAAAGGTAAGAGGGGAAATAGCGTAGCTTCGATATGGCACAAGGCCGAAATTATGGGATACACAAGTCATATTTTAGCCAGACAAAAAAAAATCAACCCAACCTTACAGGACACCCAAAACTTGACAAACACCCCTACTTCCATCATAGCAGAGAGCCCTTGATAATGAAAAACTAACCCCAGATTACACCTCCATTTCAAAACTATGAGTTGCTTAGTTGTTCCAAACATCGCTAGGAGGATGAAACTATCAACAGTTGAGGTTTAATATTGAAATTAAACTTGAATACGGATGACCGGTTTCGAAACATAGTAATTTCTGTGTCGCGATGGAATCATATTTTAAAAAAATAATTATAATACATACACACACACACACACATATATATATATATATAATAAAATAGGCAGCATATATTTTATATTACAAAGAGTTAATCATACCTTCAATTAATTAGCAATATTGATGCAATTATCGGCGAAATCCCTTCGCTAGTATATATAATTATAAGCATTATACTACTAATAATCCACTGAATGATGAGATCCTTATGTACCTTTGAAAGTAATAGCTGAATTAAAAAATACACCATATCCATTTTATACATAAGGATCTCATCATTCAGTGGATTATTAGCAGTATAATGCTTATAATTATGTCTACTAGCGAAGGCATTTCGCTAATAATTGCATTAGTATTGCTAATTAATTTAAAGTATGATTAACTCTTTGTAATATATATATATATATATATATATATATATATATATATATATATATATATATATAAAGAACGAAAAGAATATAAATTCAAACGTTCATAACATTAACTTCAAAAAAGAGATCAGCACAAGAGTAGAGCAACAGCTACATTGGAACATGCAAGTTATCACGAGAAAAATGCATATTTGTTTCGACGTCTAAAGACAGCTCATCACGTGGTAATCATCGTTCACCACCACAATGTAACACTTTATAATATATATATATATATATATATATATATATATATATTATAAATTAATAGATTTAAAATATGTTTTTTTTTCGCTACACATAAATAACCATGTTTCAAAAATGGATGCTAAAAGCTTCGAATTTAATTTTGTTCTTAAATTAAAGACAATAGTTCCATTTCCTCGTCAAGCGAATTTTGGAGTAACTTATTTTTAAATTTACAGTTTTAAAGGCACGGCAAAGATTCATAATTGAGTGTTTCCAAGGATACAGAGAAATCCACTCATCTAGACAAGGGGTGCTAGTTTGTTCAATTTCAAATTTTCGTTGTATCAGTTAATAGTTACATTCGAAAGCGGGGTTATGTTTAGGGATGGGTAGGGATATATTTTTCAGCAAATTCTGACATCTGCGAAATGCATGTCGTCTGGGTTTCTTTATAAAAATTTTATTGTTAACGGCAAAATTCTTACGGCATTTTTTCTATTTGTATACTTAAAGATTGTTTGGGGCTGTTTAGGCTAGAATATGTTTAATTTAACTACAATTCCAAAAAAATTTTTCATATCGAGTATAAGTATGTATATTACCAGGTTACATTTTTTTAGGTAAAATTTATGACAATGACGACAAAGATAGCTAAATTATTTCACTGATTCAGTAAACTTTTATTTTTTATATACTTAGTAATATATATTTTTCTCATGTATGTACAAAGGACATGGGTCATTTAATATCCTACATATTCTAACTTATCATATTAATTTCGTTTAACTTTAGGTGTTTTATTGGATTCTTTTAAGTGTTTGAAGTACTTTGAGAGAGGTGCTAAGGTTAGAATACGTTTTATTTAATTATAATTTTAAAAACAATTTAAAAATATTTTTACTTTTAAAATTAATCGACTATATCTTTTTATAAAACAAGTAAATGTAATAGAATTACTTACAGTATTTAAAATTATTTATTCACATCAAATATAAGTATGTATGTTACCAGGTCTCATTTTTTTAAATTTAATTTTTAAATATTGTTTAAAGAAAATCTTTAAAATGACGGCACAAAATAGCTATTTCATTTCTCTGACTCAGTAAATTCTTATTTTTTATAAACTTAGTAATATATAGTTTCTCATGTATGCATAAAGGACATGGGTCATTTAATGATCTACATATGCTAGCTTTTCTTATTAACTTCCATTTTACTGTAGGTGTTTTATTGGATTGTTTTAGGTGCCAGAAGTACTTTGAGAGAGATATTTGATTTTTATATTTATTTATCCTAAACGAACTTTGATGTTGGTTGAAACTTTTTTGAACTCATGGCTAGTGCAACCTATATATTTTTTTATGTTTTCAAGATTTTCAATGGAAGATATATTGCATTGGTATACTAATGATTCCGTGCAACATTTATTTTGTAGAGGACAGTTTTGAGGGTTTCTACAATTACATAATTTTTGTTTATTCTCATCAATTTTTGTTTTTATTTTATCATTGTCTAAAATCTTTTGGTTCTGTTATAAATGTTTATTTAAGATATTAGCATTATGTTTCTTAATAATTTTTTATAAGTTATCAGTACAGCTATAACTTAATTTTAGTGTATTTTTATTGAAAATAGTACTTAGTTTACTTTCACTGGGAAAATGCTTGACTATTAATGCGAGGAATTTTTGTCCTAATTTGTCCTTTACCATTTGGTTGTATGGGGGCGTATATATATATATATATATATATATATTAATAATTACACATACACCTTCGTTTCGAGTTTTCATGACTTTACCAATCATCAGAAACAAAACGTTACAAAATTTTCAATACGGTTCTTTTTTTAACATTTCTGGATCTCATAGGAACAACGCTACATTGTGTGTGGATTCAAAGTTGGAGATTGTCATAAATATAATGTAGTATTGGGTATAAATTCTAAATATAGAATGTTGGTAGGTAGATATCCTTCAACGGTAGCACGACTCGGTGTTTCATACACAAAGCAATTTTCAGGTGCTGGTTAGAGACTGACCGCTACATATTTAAAATAAACGGATATTAATATTTTATTTTATATTTAAAATAAACAGAGTTTAATGGTATTTATTAAAAGAATATGTTAAAATAGACGGACTGAAAACTATATAAAAATATATATTTTAATAAAATATATTAATTTTTATTTAAAGTTGGGATTTATATTTTATATTAAACATAAACGGGGATCATTGCGTTTTTAAAAAATATTTATTTAAAATTATCAACCTATTTGAGCAAATATTTATTTTTATGCCTACATGTAACCATCAATTCATTTCTCTTGTTCAATAAGTTCGGGTTATTTAAGTGTTTTAAGATAACTAATTATTCTACAAGATATAAACTATGTATATGGCCTTTCCCATTGTAAGATTTGGCTTTAGCTACAATATCCCACGTAATAATGGGTGTATTATCACCATTCTTTAATTGCCAGAAATGTTTCTAGTGAGCTGCCCAATTCACGTATCTTACATTTTCTAAAAAAAGAAATTTCCAAAGATTTCCAATGGAACCAAAACAAAATTTGACATAGTTACTGGAATGTATGCTCGGTATACAATATTATCAGTCATACATTGACCGTTTAAGGGACAGATGGTATTTTTTCGGCAATTGCATTTATTTTTTAAATAGTTAAAGATGTTTTTTTTGGACATATATTTATTTAGTATAATATTGATTGGATATCTATTTTTCGATGGTTTTTAACGTAGCTATAGCTGATCTTTAAATTATTTATGTTAAAAATCATCTTTAGTATTACAGAGGGAATAAAGTGTTTATGAATTAAATTTAAGAAAATTCTTCCAATATTCATTTGAATATTATGATTATAAGGGGTGGGGTGTAAACCATAACACATTACCGTATCTCTGTTTATTCTTACCTTTTTTTTGTTTTTTTCTAAGTATTCTAAATTTACTTTGTATTGCTTCGTTCTGATGCTTTTATACATTTAATTTTCCGTCCTGGGTATGACAATAAACTACATACGCGTTCTGGGTAAGACGATAAACTACGTCCAGCAGCAAGGCCTCTGATCAGGTGGTTTTGAGGAGCGTGGAACCACCTCTTAATTGCTGGTGTTTCCAGGTCCACCCTGACCCGGGGTGGTAGCACTGTTTGCGTCCCAGCTATGGACAGATAGTTACCCCCCAAACTGGAATCAAAACACTATGAAAGTACAAAAACAGGTGTTAATAAAAAGAAATACATTGTAAAAAATTATTACCAGCAATACATTTTTGAAAAAAAAATTAGCACTGATACATTTTTGAAGAATAAATATTACCAGCAATGAAAATTGTCGGCATTAAATAACCCATTGAGGTTGATATGCAGCAAACTAAACCAAATTAAACCAAACCATTTAATTTTATTATTACCAAATTTATTGATTTATTGATTCCTGATTATCAAATTTATTGCTAACTCCAACAAACTTATTGCTGGAGTTAGTAGATAATCTAACTTGGACAGAATTATGCAAACATATTGGATGGATGAATGAACTTATTATTAACCTATCTATGGTTATGTAGAGCTTTGGTATGCGGTTTGTCATGACCAGTAAACAAGTTCATGGTCACATCGAGAAAATTTATCACTTTTCCATTGTTGGTTGCGGTAATTTTTGAGCTCGTAATCTTTGACAAGTTTTATCTGATCATTTCTCGATCGCTATATGTTTCTTGAGCGTAGAAGAATTACATCGCTATCTCTGTAACGTCCGGGGTCCTTAATGTCGAAAATAAATCTTAATCGCCACAATAACAAAATCCCAACAAGTTCGTATGCCTCAGTAGAATCAAATGCACACATAGCACTGTTAAAATCTGTGTTATTTCTTTCATTCTACAGATAAACATAATGAAATAGTATCGGTTTTTGCGCCTGCTTTATGATTTTAATCGTTAATAGGACAGTAATCGTTATCTAAATTGAGGCAGGCATTAGCAGATTCTCATTGATGAACGGGTAAAAATCACGAATATCGAATTGGATAAATGTACGTTCTTCCTTTTTATATTAGTAAATTATTCTATAGCTCCTACTGTTTTATATTTGCATGCTCTTTCAAGGACACTTTTACTAATTTTACTGATATTATTTTAGCTGGTTTGAGAAATCGGTATTGCGAGTTGTTTCGGAAATTAACTTTGTGGTCTTTAATTGTGATGAATGTTTGCTGCTTATGGAATTTATAAGTCCTATCATCAATATTTCATTCAGTGGATATATATATATATATATATATATATATATATATATATATATATATATATATATATATATATATATATATATATATATGATGAAAATATGGAAAAGACAAAACAAAATCCGAATATGCAAGTTTACTGTTTTAATGTTGTTTTACTGTCGACGTCAGACGTTTCGGTCTAGTAGTTATTAGAAACATACTTAGGATTAGACGATATTTAATCAACATGAAAAGACGATAGACACAAGACTAATCAGAAACAGAACAACTGAAATTCTAAAGTCAGCGTTCCCTTTTTGGGATTCGGTCATGTTGGCGTCACGTTGACTTCACGTTGTGGTCAAGTGGGCGATATTGCGAAAAACGCACTCCCAAGATAGAGACTTTATCTTAAATGAAAAAGGAGGAATTCTATTTGAATCTAAAGCTTATAAGTACGTTTTCATCATACCGTCGGATCTAAATCCACATATTCGCTTACACACACACACACACACACATACACACACACACACACACATATATATATATATATATATATATATATATATATATATATATATATATTTGTGTGTTTGATGATGAAGCTATTTTACATTGGAAGTACTTATCGGTGATTTAGCCCAAATGAAAAGAGGAATTTTTAGAATATCGATTTTCAAAAATTGGAATTTGTCAGACAGGGTTGATGCAATACAATCTTCCTGCTCCCATCTGACCTTGTATCAAACTTTACAAAGCTGAGTAATCAGGTATACATATGAGCATCAAATGGCATGTTTTGTTCTAAATTGCTTGTGTCTGTTTTTCTGTTGTTGTTGTTTTTTTAATCTTAATTCCTTGTCCTACTAACTGACATGTTCCCCTGGGCAAGAGATTGTTACAAACACCATGTTTTCTTTCATTTTTTATCTGTTTCTTTTTTTTTAATTTAAAAAAAGAACGCCCTTCATCTACAAAAACTCGGTCTCCTTATAAAAAAAGGAAAATAAATTAGACCCCCATCCCCCACCTGTCTCATCTATAACCTAATTTAAGTAAATATATTAACTCAGCTATTCGTTCGAGTTTTTGTTTTTATTTTCTAACGCAGTTGTTAGCATTAAAACTATACAAAGGAAACATTTAATATTTTGTATTTAAATTGCCATTTCTAAATTACATTACCTGCGCCATTTTCCTTTTGCTTTTCTTCTTTTTAAATGAATTTTATTCTGTTATTAATAATAATTTCTTATCATTTCATTTTTATTCTAATTTCTTTCTTTCTTCACGCAGCCAAATTTTCCTTATTTGTATTTTTTTCTTTTCCAAAATATTTCTTACTTTTCTTCTTTGTTGAAAACTTTCTTTCTCTTTTCTTCGTTTTCTTTATTTGCTAAACCCTCATTTTTCTTCTACTTCTACTTCTTCTTCTTCCGCCTCCTCCTCATCATCATCATCATATTTATTTGCTTTATTTATTCTCCTTATTAGTTTTAATATTTTTTCATTATTTAATTTTACCTGTGATTTCTGCTTCTCCTCGCCAAATTTTCATTTATGCGTATTTTTAATTTTCATTCCATTTTGTGTTTTGTTTTTTAAAACAATTTGGTTTTCCTTATCTTTTTTGCCACTTTTCTTTTCTCATGTTTCTTCTATTTTCTCTTTCTCTTTCTTTTTCTTTCTCTTTCTTTCTTTCTCTCTTTTTTACATTACTGTTCTTTAATATTTCACTTTCTCTTTCTTTCACTTTCTTTCTCTCTCTACTCTTTTCTTCTTTTCTACTCTGCCACTCAATGTTTTTTCCTTCATTTGCGTTCTCTTTCTTTCTCTTTTTCATTATTTCTCATTCTGTTTCGCTTTCTCTTTCTTTCTTTCTTTCTTTCTTTCTTTCTTACTTTTTCTTTCTTTCTTTCATTATTATTCTCTCCTCACTCTTCTCTATTCTTCCCTATTTCTTCCAGCATTTTAGTTATCTTTTCTGTTGTTTATGATGATAATGATGATTGTTTATCTATTGTTTATGAGGTTTTTCCTTCATTGGCTTTCACTTTTCTTATTTCTCTTTCTATTTCGTTTTCTCTTTCTTTTTCCTGTTTCCCTTTCTTTCTTTCTTTCTTTCTTTCTCTTTTTAGTTTTCCTTCATTCGCTTTGTCCTCCTTTTCCATCTTATCCAGGTACCATCTCCCTCATTACAATCACTCCCTCACCCACATCGGTTCTCACCGATCCACCCCTTCACTGGCCCTACCGCCATCAACCCTTAATAAATCCTGCTAACCTATTCCCTTTATTTACATCTGAGCTTATATACTTACACAACTTAGTTTGACACCTGTCTCTACACCTCCACAACCCCCACGTAAGTTATTTCACAGCTTTTATACCTGCCGCTAACTCTCTTTGATCTCTTCCAGCCGCTCTTCCTTGTTTTTGTTTTTTTGTTGTTGTGCTGCTTTGTGTTTGTTTTTATTTTTCTCAAGTCGGCACTTACCCTTTCAATTGAGGCTTCAATTTTGTACATCATCGTTAGCACTCTTTGGTACCGGGCGTCATTGCCTGAAACCAGGGATTTGGGATAGTTTTTTTCCTTTTCTTTTTAGTATCTTTTCTGTTGATTATGATGATGCTAATTGTGATGACATTAGTAGCGTTTATGCATTTATATCAAATGCTAATACTCCTCAGGTTATGCATGTTTCTATATAAGCACGTACGTGTCTCTGGTGGCTTATTATTATGTATATGTATTTACATAGAG
>OZ038478.1:91868505-91876005 GCA_964036315.1 Acanthosepion esculentum
TCCAACATTTTTTACGCTGGTGCTGGCGTAGTTCATAAGGTATGCATGCTATTAAGTCTTTAACTAATCAGTAGAACTAAAAGTTTTCAATAGTGTCTCTGCAAAATTAGGCCTTGGCTTCAATCACTTTGCTAATTTAATACCTGTTTAATCCCAAAGGTTTTCCCATGTTTCGTTAAAAAAAAATTGGCACGAATATTTGTTCCCTTTTTAGGTTACTGAAAATGATGTCTTCGCGTTCCTTGTGGTTATCGAGACTTTGGTGTGGGTCAAGCGAATCACCTACAAAAAAGGTAAAATATATGAATATTAAACAAAACAGGAAAAATAGTCAGACAGCAACTAAAAGGAAAATAATATAAAATGAATATAGCAGAGAAAAACATTATGTTTTCAAAACTGAAGGTTAATATGCAAAATTATTAAGCAAGAATTCTACATATTATTATTATTATTGTGATTATTATTATTATTATTATTGTTGTTGTTATTGTTATAATTGTTTTTGTTGTTGTTAGCAAGTGTGCGATTTAAGAAGAGAAAAGAAAAAATACAGTGTTTAAAAATGATAAACAATATTTCACCAGTATGACTGTATTATTATTATTATTATTATTATTATTATTATTATTATTTCCTTTGAATTCTGCTGTGTACACATTTCTTTCCGGGCCCCGTCCAGAGGCCTAAGTTTAGAAATGACATCATCACATTTTCCACTGACCAATTAAAAAAAATACACATATATATTTTACATAGATAAAGCTCTTCGTAACATGTGGGCTATATTTCTGAGTACAATTTTTTGTATTTCTTTAAGGCATGGGCTTCCAGGAATCCCTTCAGTGAGTCTACTGGAATCTTTTCCAACCAATCCGAGTGCCCCAACCACAACTGGGAATGTTAATGTTCCCATGCGCCACATTTTTAAGGTTTCAATTTCAAGGTCCTTGTATTTTGATTATTATTATTATTATTATTATTATTATTATTATTATTATTATTATTATTATTGTTGTTGTTCTTGTTCTTGTTCTTGTTCTTGTTCTTGTTCTTGTTTTATATCCTTTAGTTTCTGGTATATACTCATTTCTTTCCGGGTCCCGACCAGAGACCTAATGTGAGAAATGACATCATGACTTTTTACACTGTGCAGTTTTGAATAAAAGAAAAACCGCATATATTATTATTATTATTATTATTATTAGTAGTAGTAGTAGTAGTAGTAGTAGTAGTAGCTGCAGCAGCAGTAGTAGTAGTAGCAGCAGTAGTAGTAGTAGTAGTAGTAGTAGTAGGAAAATAAAACAAAATGATTGACGTAAATCTTCCAATATTTTTCAACAATAAAAGAGCGCAATTTAATAAAAGAAAGCATATTTTTTTTAAGGTTATCACCCCAAACAAGGCTGGAGGCCATTAGCACGCAAGGGGTTATAGAAGGTTTGGAGGAAGAGCAGATAGGAGTGGTAAAGGAGAGGATGTAGAGAAAGATAGTGGATCGATCAAGGCAAGGGGGTTACAGAAGATTTGCAGCGAGAGCAGATAGGAATGAAAGGTGAAAGGGTGTGGAGAAGGGAAGTGGATAGATCAAGGCAACTGGAGATGTCGATTGACGTTACAGTTAAATAGTTGGAGATTGTATTTGTCAGGGAAACAGAAATAGGGAAGGGAGTTCCACAGGCGAGATGTGCTAGACATGAAGCTATTGGAGTAGAAGAGACGTCTACATCTAACAGTATCAACGGTGAAGGGGTGGGAACGGGATGCCAGCCTCGTAGGACGTTTAAATTCATGAGGCCTGGGAAACAGCGAAAGCAGCTCATCGGAGCAATTACCGTGAAAGTATTTGTAAAAAAAGACAGAGCGAGGCAACGGCGCGTCTGTGAGAGAGCGACTGCAGACGAGATGACAGATCAGGGCCAATTAAAAGATAGAGTGTTGGAAAATGTTCAACAATATTTCGACATTTTGTGTTTTTTACTTTCATTTTGCCTTTGTAATTTTCTTAGTTGGCAAAAGATCACTTCTTTTTCGATCTGTCTTGATACCATATCTGTCATGGCACTTGCCCTCGTCGTAACAATAATATTATCTTATTTTTTTTAGTTTTATATGACACATTGTCAGCATTTTGTTAATGTTGACTAGTATGTGTTTTTCTTTTTTCTATTTTTTATCATTCTTCTCCGAAATATTCACGGGCCGTCTATCTACAGCAGCGAGAAAGCCGCGAAGTAGGGAAACGTTAAATGATACGTTCCCGGTGTAACTTGAGTAGGAACGAGAGTTTGCGTAAACTCTGATAAAATGCGAGTGGAAAATATTCAAGATCAAAGCAAAAAGCTAGTCAAAATTAATGATTACTGAAATTGCGTCATCTAATAATAAACAGAAAACGTTAACGTTAGAAAGAGAAAAATATAAAGATAGAAAGCATAAAACTTATACAATAAAGAAAGAATACGAATTTTAGACGATTATTCTTGACCTTAGTAAACAAAGCGAGGCAAAGAAACTAATCTGGTTGACATTTAATATTAAAAAATTCTCGGTGCATACAAGAAGGGATTCCCACCCCCAAATCCGATGCTTGATTATTTGGCCAGATTTTCGGAAGTGACTCAAGCAAAACGAATGAAACTTCAGAAACCCATCAAGGAAATTCCAGATCTCCAGTGTTGGCTTAGAAAATAAACAAATTTCTAACGCGAAAGAATGATGCTGCACAATCTTTCCGTGCTTCTCCACTTCTTGTGAGTTTCCTTACGAATATCCCCAACAAATTGAGAACAAGCTCATCATTCAATGAGATTTTTGCTTCAAATTTCAGTATTTTTCGCTTATGAAAAAATAAAATTCCCCGGATCAAATCCGGGGAAGGTTGTCTTCGGCTAGCTCGTATATCGGCACATATATTTACATCTAACCTACTGAAAAGAGATAGTACGTATGCTGATAGGCAATTCCTCGTATTCCTCCAAGCTTGCAATATTGCGATGCAAGTGGTGATAGGCAATTCCTCGACTTCTTCCAAGCTTGCAAAATTGAGATGCAGGTGGTGTTTCGAATTTTCACGTCTTCCTCCAAGCTTGCAATATTCTGAAGCTGATGGTGATACGCAATTTCACGTCTTCCTCGAAGCTTGCAATATGCGATGCCGATGGTGATACCCAATTCCTCGTCTTCATCCATGGTTGCAATATTGCGATGCAGGTAGTGTTTCGCATTTCTTCATCTTCCTACAAGCTTGCAATATTGAGAGGCAGGTGCTGATAGGCAATACCTCGTCTTACTCCAAGCTTGCAATACTGAGATGCAGATGGTGATACGCTATTCCTCGTCTTCCTCCAAGCTTGCAACATTGCGATGCTGATTATGATACGCAATTCCTCGATTTCATCCGGGCTTGCAATATTCCGAAGCTGATGGTGATGCGCAATTTTACGTTTTCCTCCAAGCTTGCAATATTGCGATGCTGATGGTGATACGCAATTCCATGTCTTCCTCCAAGCTTGCAATATTGAGATGCAGGTGGTGATACGCTATTCCTCGTCTTCCTCCAAGCTTGCAATATTGCGATACAGGTGGTGATACGCAATTTCATGTTTTCCTCCAAGCTTGCAATATAGCGATGCTGATGGTGATACGCAATTCCACATCTTCCTCCAAGCTTGCAATATTTAGATGCAGGTGGTGATACGCTATTCTTCGTTTTCTTATAAGCTGGCAATATTGCGATGCTGATAGTGATACGCAATGCCACGTCTTCCTCCAAGATTGCAATATTGCGATGGTGATGGTGATATGCAATTCCTTGTCTTCCGCCAAGCTTGCAATATTGCGTTGCTGATAGTGATACGCAATGCCACGTCTTCCTCCAAGCTTGCAATATTGCGATTCAGGTGGTGACACGCAAGTCCTAGTCTTATTCCAAGTTGCAATATTGAGATGCATGTTGTGTTTCGCATTTCCTCGTCTTCATCCAAGTTGCAATATTGAGATGTAGGTGGTTATACGAAATTCGTCGTCTTCCTCCAAGATTGCAATATTGAGATGCAGGTGGTGATATGCAAGTCCATGTCTTCCTCCAAGCGTGCAATATGGATATTCTGGTGGTTATACACAATACCTCGTCTTATTTCAACCTTGCAATACGGAAATGCTGGCAGTGAAACGCATTTCCTCCTCTTCCCCCCAAGCTTGCAATATTGAGATGCAGATGGTGATACGCATTTCCTCATCTTTTTCCAAGCTTGCAATATTGAGATGTTGATGTTGATAGGCAGTTCCTCGTCTTTCTCAAAGCTTGCAATATTGAGATGCTGGTGGTGATACACAGTTCCTACTATCAATCCAGTGTCAATTTGTTACTTTGAAAATGTGTTGACCTAGTTCTGAGAAACGAGTAATGATTATCAATCGCTTATAATTTCAAATCACCAAATAATTGGAAAACAGCCATTACCAGTGAAATCTTAGAAAAAGAAAACAGAAACATTTTACATGCAATATCCACACCCGAATGTCTTACGTCATGTTTCAGCGTAACTTCTACTATCAGAGGGTTTGATGTAACAGGACCCTTACCTCATTTAACACAGCTCGCAGTCGCTGCAAGAGAGTCCGGGAAAATGTAAAGAGCAGCTTTTCACAGGCGCTGGAAGCCAAAGTAGTAAATAATATAATTGTATCTTGCGAGTTCTGAAAATCGCAAATGCAATAGAAGCAGGCCGTCAATGCCCTCCACTATAAATGGCTCGTCAGTTTATCTCATACTCGTCGGATAGGACTAAGCTCTTTGCAATGAACTTTGCCTCTATCTCCACGAAAGAGACATTTCACATCCAACTTCCATCACACTGCTGAGCAAAAACTTTGTGACATTTCTATCTCGGCTATCTTCCATGATTATCAAATGTTTTGACTCTAGGAAGGTTACTGGTCCTGAAAAAATCCCTGTAATTTTTTTCTAGAACCTTAGCCTATAACTATCTTCAACCTTGGAAAAAGCTGTTTAACCGCTGCCTGAAGAAATGTTTAGTGTATGCTCTGGGTACGAGAATGAATGTGAGGACTCGTTCCCTTCACAATATCGGTGCATCATGTCATCAGAAAATTTCTGAAGCTTTTTTTCAACAAGTTGTCCACCTAAAGAGAAACAACTCCTGAGTGACAAACAGTATGATTTTCGCTCTTCTAGATCCACTGCTGATGCCTTAACAATTATCATGCATAGAATCAGTGAAGCGATAGATAATACACAGATATCGAGCACGAATATCCTGAATGCCTTTAACTTTATAATAGTCAGATCAAACCAACAATAGAGTATTACTGCCATATCTGAGCTGATGCTGCTCTGCACTCTCAGTTCAGCCTTGACAGGGTTCAAAAGCCTTTACGTGGCCTTATAGGTGATGAATTATTTTCCACCCTGCAACGTTTTCTACCTTGAATGACCCTTTGGGAACTAAAGTAACAAAAAATGTTTGGAGTATTTTCTCATTCAGTATAAATCGAGCATCAAGAGCTTTTGCGGACATTTGTAATTATAATTTTAATCTTCTTTTGTATCAACTTCCTAAAATGGATCAGAGCTACAATAGCAAGTCACCCAATAAGTATTGATATTTTTAAATGTTAGCTTAATATATATATATATAATCCAGATCGTTTAAAGACGCAAACGCCGATACGCAATCACACATATGCACATATGAGGGAATGATGAAAAATTCTTGGCTCGAGGAGTTACTGACTGTGAAAGAATTACACATGCTTGACAACTGCCTCATTGATGGAGAGTAGGAGGCAAGTGAGATGATGTTCTACAGAAGGATGTTGAGAACAGCATCGAAGAAAAATGTGAGCAAAAAATGACGATTTAAGGAAAATTGGGACTAGAATAACATACTGAAATCGAAGAAGAATAAAATTTCTAGGACACATAATGAGAAAAGAAGGCTTGTCAAATTTGACACTCACGGAACATACACAAGCAACAGCAAGTCCCTATCTAAAACATTCGTGTAAATGAATGGAAGATCAGGAACCGAGAAAGGCGGTAAGGTGACAAACGTGTCTTCGAACTGCAAAGGACGCTGTGAAGAGCGATGATCATTAACGTCTAGAAGGGATACATACATTCTCTTGTAAATCTGTCGGTGAGAAGCAGAAAAAGTGATGGTTAATAAGTGGTTTTATAGATCATTGGTTCGTAGTGATCGGCTCCGACTATGCTTATTAATTATTTACTTGTGCTTATTATGCCTAACGATTCAGGGTGCATAAATTCCACAGCCTCGAACACGAAGGGATTTTATGTTTTACTAGAGAATTATTGTAATTTATTCACAGCGCATATTTCAACGCGTTAACTTCTTCAGAAATACTATTTGATTTGCGAGATTTAAATGCCAATCGCCGATTTCTTTATTTACTTGAGAAATATATGGAAATGAATACGCATGATTGATAATAGTATGTACGCCCCTATACATATATATATATATATATATATATATATATATATATATATATATATATATATATATATATATGGTAATCCACATACAGGCTTTTTTCGCTGTATCACAGTTCATCACATATATATGCATGCAGCGTGAGCCGAAAGTAGGTGGACAGTAAATGATGACATTTATTTCGAAATTCTAATTCAATTTTGATAAAAAAAAAAATTTCATACATTATTTACATTTATCGGACTGTTGTCATCATCTTTATTGTCATATTCACGACGTTTCAGCTGTTGTACGCTCCGGCCTTCTTCGGCTGATTGCAATTTCGAATTGACAATAAAGATGAAGACAACAATCCGAATGTAAATAATGTAAATAATCACAATACCTCATCTCAGAAACATAGATAGATAACAAGTATTACATATAAAATAATTTGAATGAAGACTCATCGGTTCACTCAATGTTATCTAAAATTATTGGATTTTCTTTGATTTCATTCAGAATGATCTCATTAAATTGCAGCCGATCTCATTAAATTGCAGTCTAGGTGATCCTCTAATAAGCCATGAATTAGCCCTGGACGAAAAGCTTTCAAATCAATAGATTTCAGAATATGTATAATAGAGGCTTGTGAAATGTAAGATACTGCTGAGCCTTTTCTGGTGGACTTTTTGGGACTGTGAAATAATACTTCGACAAGTTGCTTATGGCGCTCAGTAGAAACAGTTTTGGGTCGACCAGTTTTGCGGGCATTAATAATTTAGCCAGTGGCATTTGTCACGGATGCGGGAATTTTTTTTTTTGTTGTTGTTGTTGTTTGGGGCTTAAGATTGTTCTAAAGTTTCAGCATCTCAAGACTTCCAATACTCTTTTAACAGCCATTTCCTTGCTTCAGTATTTAAATTATTTACCATTATGGGTCCTCTAAATTATCTAAAAAAAAAAGATTAAATTTTTAAAAAAGAAAAAAAGATTTTAAAAATTTAAGATTTTTTTATAAAATTTAATATAACACAAA
>OZ038478.1:91883505-91918505 GCA_964036315.1 Acanthosepion esculentum
TATTTATGAGATAAAGTGATCAATAGCAGATATAGAGCGTATGTAAATATAATATGGTCATTGAAGTCAATAATCAGAGGCGACAGACTGTTTCATGCTAAACGCAATCATCGTGGCCTAATGATTGCTTAAGCATAAAACAGTCTGTCGCCTCTGATTATTGACTTCAGTGTTCACTTTTACATTCATATATATATATATATATATATATATATATATATATATATATATATGGGGCAGTATTGGGGTAGGTGGAGGTATGTTCTGGTCATTGGGAGAGGAGAACAAAGTGAAGTAAAGGTCCTTCTTGCTGGAGATCATTTTCTCATGCAGTACATCCCGACGGTTTAAAAGAGGTTAGATTCACTCAGCTGAACCGAAATTTTACTGCTACATTTTAGAGGTCCTGACAATTTTTTTGTCCCTACACACGCACGTTTGTGTGTGAGTTGGCCAGCCTATAAGCGGTCTTGTGTGCCAACATGAAATGGCGCTACGATTTTGATGTGAGAGATGAAAGGCGATTCCTTGTTGAAAGATCATGATATTCTGAAGAGAGAAAATGGCGAGCTTATATTTAAAAATACTCATAAATGATTGGGAACTGACTACAAAATGAACATCTGAAATCAGACCAGCATTTTTCATCTGACCTGGACTGTAACAGTTTTGTACAGGCCTTCTGTTGACTCGGGCCATATCTCATCTTTTTATTTCATATCCTTAACGCACACACACACACACAAACACACACACACACACACACACACACAAACACAGACACACACACACATAAATATATATATATATATATATATATATATATATATATATATATATATATATATATATATATATATTAAAGAATTTTCTATGATTTTTCTCGAACGATCATATCTGCTCGAGGTGTATCTTAAGGTAAACAAACGCCATCATATATTATGAAATAGACTAAATCTGACAATTATTTTAACATTATTTTAAAGGTCCAACATTATATATATATATATATCACAGCTCCTCAGTGTGGCTAGATATCCGATCGAAACCAGAATTAATATATATATATATATATATATATATATATATATATATATATATATATATATATATATATTAAATCAATAACATTTTTTAAAAAATCGCTACTCAGTGTTTCATGCGAAAACAATCATTAGTCTGAAATTTTATCACGTGAAACTCTCGACATTATTGAATTAATAGTATTCTTATATTTATGGTCTGAGTTTATTTTTTATTTTAAACACTCAGCGTATTTTAAGATTTAGCTTTTATTCATATTTTATATATATATATATATATATATATATATATATATATATATATATATATATATATATATATATATAATAAGCGATAAGAATAAGCAGCTTCCAAAAGAGTATTCATAAGATTGTGATAAGATGATATATAAACTCTATATATCAGATTAAGAGTGTGAAACTGAATTGCAACAGAATTAAAAGCAAAAATGGTAAGGGTCTGAATGATTTCGATACATCGAACGCTAGAAATTTAAAATGTAAATTTAAATTTATTCGTCCCTACATGTTAGTGTTTCTCTCTATGTATAATTATAACCAGTGTTTGCTTATATTTCGCTCTCTCCCACTACGTATGTATGATTCCATCAATAAAAACATAATTGATGTTGGATAAGCCCGTTCAAAGGAACGCATAATCTGTTTCTATTTTCTCATTTTGAATTAATCACCATTAATACGATGTATTAATATTATATATCATATTCTGACTATTCGTTCTCTTCGGTCGATTTTACAAACTGTTTATTTTACATATGATTTGATGTTTATAATAGGAAATATCTGATTTTTATCATTTTTATATCATATATAAAATAATATTTTTTATTACTTCAAACATTATTAAAATGGATACTTGTTTTTGAAATCGACATCTCATTTTTTAAACTTTAAACAGTGTGTATTACATCTATCGGCCTGCGTACTCAAGAAATCTTAAAAAAGAAAAACCTCTTCAACAGAGATCGAACTTGCGTACTTCCTATTTACTTCTGGGAAGCAGGTTCGATCCGTGCCGGGGAGGATATTTTATTTTCCTAAGATTTCAAATACGTGTGTCTATTAATAAAAACGAATGAAGTAATGAAAATTTCAAATTAAAACTAAGTCCACTAATTCTTAAGAAGTAAATATGTAAAACTTGCATATATAATCTTTCACGCATGTGTATATATGTATGTATGTATATGTGTGTGTATGTGTGCATACATCCTTGTGCGGGGTTGTGCGCGCATGCCAGTGGTACTTTACTATTTTTGTGTTGGTATTATTTAAATGTATGTAATTTCAAAATCATTTTTCATTCCATACATTTTTTAATACTAAGAAAGAAAGTATGAAAGAGAGAGGGGAAAAGAATTAAACAGGAAACACACACACACACACACACACACATACACACATATATATATATATATATATATATATATATATATACACACACACACACAATTTTTTTATTCTGGCATAGAAATAAAGGTTACTTGGCTATAACGGGCATGTTAGTATGTGCATATATAGATATTAAATAAGATTTAATATTTAAGTATGCAGATAAATAGACCAAAATATAGGCATGAACCGACTGAGGCAGACAGAACGATAGGCATGTGCAGACTAAGATAGATAGACCGATATGAACGGAATTAATTTTTTAGACATTATTTAAAAACCATTATATCCACATTTCATATATAGTACCGCGAATGTCAATAAGATATCAAGTCTTATATAAATAACAATCCAATTTCTCAGTTGAAAACAGTAGACAGGTTTTATTTAACAACGTAAAACTGAAATTCCTACTCAGTTTCATAATTTAATAAATATATAGTTATTTCCATTTCGAATACACATTTTAATAGTAATGATACTTTTATTTAGCTAGCAATACTTCTTTTATGCATGTTTCATCAAAGATGACTGACAAGTTACTGCGATCAAGCTTTTTATTTCTTTCCTTGTTGACTGTCGGGTCGTGCGGTTTGATAAAAGTGTATTTAGGCAGCAATCCCTCTTTTATACATGTTTCGTTAAAGATGAAATTTTTGTCACTAATGCGTATTTTTACATTTGCTTATTCAATTTTAACATTCTCTTTACAAACACACACGCACACTT
Organism: Acanthosepion esculentum; assembly: GCA_964036315.1. Lineage (NCBI taxonomy): Eukaryota > Metazoa > Mollusca > Cephalopoda > Sepiida > Sepiidae > Acanthosepion > Acanthosepion esculentum. The sequence goes on from OZ038478.1 coordinate 91,886,691, forward strand.
ACACGCATACACACATACATATATAATATAGTAATATATATATATATATATATATATATAGTTATCCACAGCACAAACCTTGTGCTTGATGATTACAGTGAATTATTTAATTCAAAGTATGTCAATAAAATATAAAAAGGAGTGTATATATATATATATATATATATATATATATATATATATATATATATATATATATATATAGTCATCCACAGGCAGACAGTTTCGCAGCTCATCACTGTGGCTAGACATCCGATCGTTTCAGAGAGAGAGACACACAGACAGACAGACAGACAGACAGACAGAGACCTATATCTATATGCAAATGCATATACACACACGTGCTACACAAGCACCCCGGACAAAAGGGCTCAGTGGCATATTAAATGACAGAATGTTAATATTTCTAAATAATTTCCCGGTGAAATGTGGCCGGCCATAACTAAATGTTTCATTGCATTTTTACACAATATTCAGGTAGTCGGTCAGGTGAAAATGGGTATTTTATATTCCTTCGCCAATTCAAGTTGTTACATAAATAGATGATATGCACATACCATCCACACACCAGTCAGACTCACTAAGGCCAAATGAAATAAGGAAATGTTCGAAAAAAAAAACAAATAACAGTCGCCGAATACTTGATTATTGCTTGAAACTTTTAGTTGTGATCCGATTTATTTCTGTTTGATTTACGCTTGGAATCCGTTATTTTCTTGAAACTCCGGATAAACTTGTCGTCTCTTCTTGAATTCGCAACGCCAAACATTGTACTAACGTTGGTTAAGGATACATGGCACAGTGGATAAAGGCGTTAGTTAGATACAGTGACAGGACACAAAAGAGTTGTGAGTTCAGTACCTGGTTAAGGCAGTGGAGAACTTGGAAACGGGAATTAACAGGAGATAACTGATAACTGACATCCATTAGACACGGAACGTGGAACTAGAACAGTCTATTCCAGCGAGCGAAATAAAAGATTCAGTTCGACATTCCAACCACCTGAAGAAGGCCGGAGCGTACATCGGCCGAAACGTTGTGATAAATATGGCAACAAAGATGAGGACAATAGTCCGAATAATGTAAATAATGTCCATAATACGTCATTTCAGAAATATAGACAAACACAAAAGTAACAATATCAAAATTTATTTCTTCTTTTTCTCCACATCTCATTCCTTTTATGAATGTCTAATAAAAGTGAACATGTTAGATTAATAAACGTTTCCTATTTTTTTGTTTTTCTTATCATTCTTTCGGATATCGATCCATATTTGTTCTATATTTGATTTCACCCCATATGCAGATATATAAAAAGCATATATATGAGTTTGTTCTTACAGACGAATCAGATCAATATATATTAATATATAATAAAAATAATACTTATATAAAGAATTACGTTAAAAAATCGTGTAACATACTGCTTCTGAATATATTTAAATGTTGTTCCGTTCATAAAAGAACATAGTATAAATTTCAGCGTGTAAAATTAGTTTAAAGTTTATGTAAAATATAAATGTATCAGGTAATAATTCTATAAATTTATTTGAGACCCAGACCCAGATGAGCCGTGTATCCACGAAACTTTAAAGTCGGTCGAAAAAATATCGGATTTTTATTAATTTATTGACTATACATATATATATTTATATATATATATATATATATATATATATATTCGAGTGTAATGAGAACGAAAATATATAATCTAAATATAATATATATATATTCTAACGTTCACAGCATTAACTCAAAAGTGGGATCGATACCGATAGTAGAGAAACAATTATTTATAATTTTTTCATATAGAAAAAATCAATTTATTCTTTGCAAAGATGCAACTTCGTTTCGGTGTATTTAGTTGCACTTCGACTGGTGAGAACCAAAATGGTTATATACATACATACATATATATATATATATATATATATATATATATATATATGGGGGGTCTATATCACTGTGTGCTTGTGTGTGTGAAGGGATATATACAGGGTGCGGCAGAAATACCTCTTATATATACCTGCCAGAAATACGTCCCACACAATGGTAACACATTAGCTAGATGAAGACAGCATTTTCACTAATGTCTTAGCGTGACCTGGGTTGTATTTCTGCTGCACTCTCTCTTAGTTAACTGATATATACAATAATATATGTAAAGTAAATTTTCACGTGAATTAATATATATTTAACATCATAATGTCATCTCACAAAAGTGCCAGGATTATAATCCGATCATCCGTTAAGCATAAAATGCATGAATATGTTAATGGAAATTCGACAATAAAGGATAAATATTCGTTTTCAAACCCTATTGTCGTATAATTACATTCTGCATAGAAAAGGTAATTATATACTATTTGGGGGTTTATATAAATGTTTAATGTATGAGCGTTCTAGTTTATAAGTCGTATATAATCACACAACAAGTATATACATGCATATATATATATATATATATATATATATATATATATATATATCAGAAAAAATATTTATAAAACAATCCTTCCAAAATTCATTTTTACTGCCTTATTGGTAGAAATCACGATAGCAGGAAGTATGTTTTTCTAAATATTTTAGGTTTTAAATTGGGGTACTTATATTTTCTGTTCAGGTCTTTTATATATATATATATATATATATATATATATATATATATATATATATATATATATATATATATATATATATATATATATATATGCATAATAACTGGCCACTCGTATTCTACTAGGGTGGATTGCAGACTCTCGCTCAGGCACATTTGTATTCAACATCCACAGATCCATTCCGTGGCTTATACGGCAACTATACTGAGCAGTCCTTTGTTACAGTTTCTGGAGGAGGGTGTTATCTAGAATGAACAACAATCTGAACAGCACCAACACACTCAAATTCTCGGTCATGATGACTTGAGACTTCACGCTAGCACAACCAGTTGTGTGTATATATATATATATATATATATATATATATATATATATATATATATATATATATATATATAAAAGTGAACATAGAAGTCAACACCTAGAGGCGACAGTCTGTTTCATGCTAGATTCAATCGTCAGGCCACGAGTGCTGTTATTTTTCTTGGTTATTTATATATACGGGTCAGTGGTGCATTGTGGGTAGTCTATTTTGGTGGTTATTTTACCGGAAGTCGTTTATTTATTTATTTGTGTCAAATTATTTTGCTTGTTTTTATTTATTTTTATTTTTATATATATTTTATTTATTTTTATTTTTATATATATTTTATTTATTTTTATTTTTATATATATTGTATATTTAACAAAGCTAAGAAAGACTACGAAACAGCCCTAAAAGATAGCGTATTCCCAGCAACACTCACATACTCACCACAGAATACAAAAAAGGCCAACAGGAAAAGAAATATCATATGGTTCAACCTACCGTACAGCAAAAACGTAAAAACAAACGTAGGAAAAACATTCTTCAAACTTTTACACAAACACACCCCGGAATTAAGCACCCTACGCAAAATATTCAACAAAAACACAGTAAAAATCAGCTACAGTGGCACCGAGAACATGGCACAAATAATAAAAATGCACAACAGGAAAATTATCAACAAACCACATAAATAAATTAAACCACATGCAACTGCAGAATAAAAAACGAATGTCCCTTAAACGGTAATTGTTTACAAAACAACGTAATCTACCAAGCCACGATAAAATCACCATATAATGAAGAAAAAGTATACATAGGTGTAACTGAAGAACCCTGGAAACAAAGAAATTATGTACACAAAGCATCTTTCACAAATAATAAATATGCGAACAGCACAATGCTTTCTAAGTATATCTGAGAAATAAAAAATAAAACGCACAACACACCAAAAATATCTTGGAAAATAAGGAAAAAATCATCAGCCTACAACAACCAATCAAAATCTTGCAAACTTTACTTGGCGGAAAAAATAGCAATCATTACCTTCCCAGACCAAAATAAATTATTAAATAAAAGATCCGAGATAATCTCAAAATGCAGACATGAAAACAAATTTAAAACGGAAAAAATAAATAAATAATAAACAAACAAAATGATAAAAAAATAAGCAAAATAAATTAATTCAAACAAATTACCAAATCACACCTGTTAGAATAGACGAAATAGAATTAAAAATAAGAAACAAAATCAATAAATAAAGTAAATAATAAACAAATTATCAAACTATTATGACCAAAATATTAGACTATAAAAATCAAAACAAAAAATCGAACGAAAAATAGATATAACTGTTATATAACGATAAAAAAAGAAATAAAAAATAAAAAATAATATACTGCGTTACTTAAAAATCGAAAACCAAAAAGAGAAAATATACAGAATAAGAAATAAATAAGAACAAGAAAAAATAAATTGATCTAAATACATCCAAATATATAAATAAACTAACAACCGATACCGATAATCTAGCCGTTTAGAAAAAACAAATAAAGATAATCAATCCAAAGAAATAAATTAAAAACTGTTCCCGCCAAAATAATAGTCAGAGCAAACCACAACAATCAACCCCAAAATTGAACAAATAGCTTTAATTATCTTCTCAAACAAAAACAAAACTATTAAATAAGCTATATAAACAAATTTTTACTACGTTAATAAAAACACCGATCAAAATAAAAATAAAAATAAATATATAAGATAAAAAATAAAAAAAAATAAAAAAAACAAACAAAATAATTTGACACAAATAAATAAATAAACAAATGAACGACTTCCGTTAAAATAACCGCCAAAATAGACTACCCACAATGCACCACTGACTCGTATATATAAATATCCGAGAAAAATAACAGCACTCGTGGCCTGACGATTGCATCTAGCATGAAACAGACTGTGGCCTCTAAGTGTTGACTTCTATGTTCACTTTTATATTTACACACGCTCTATCTCTGATATTTAGCACTTTATCCCATAAATATAGCACACTTTAAAACTATATTTCTTCATATATATATATATATATATATATATATATATATATATATATATATATAATGATTGCGATCACTATGGCACAAATATGGATTAGAATCCGGCAGAATTATAGTATTAAGAAAAACTGGGAGATGTTTAGGAATTTAATATATTTTGCTTTTATTTAAGCTTCATACGATATAAAAGCGAAACATGTTAAATTTATAAAACTTTCTTTATCCTATCGCACAGAGTTTGGTTATATATGTGGATTTAGATATACGCACATGTATAAGCGATTTAGTTGAAGACAAAGAAATAAATCTTTTCTTTAAGATGTTTTATTTAATTTTTTTCTACCGTGCTGATTATTTATTTATCCACTTTCCGGGAAGAAACTCGACATGGAAACCACTGACGCATGAAGGTCATGACGGGCCGATTCATACACACCATATGCTTTGATATCAACTTATAAAAGCCGAAAGCGCTAAAAATATGTTGGACAATTAATGTTCAAATTATCGGCGAAAACAGGAAACAACTTTCCGACAGTGACATAAAAAAAATCATAAAAGAAGAATGTGCTTGTGTTCAATTATGGACTTGATCCTCAGCCAAACTTTCAAACTGATACACACACAGAAACACACACGCAAAAACATACGCATACATATATATATATATATATATATATATTGTCATCCACAGACAGACTGTTTCGCTGTATCACAGCTCATCAGTGTGGCTAGACGTCCGGTTGCCTCTGGCTAGAATCAAAAACCGGCTGATTCGCGTCAGTCGGAAATTTTACCCTGAAGCCGTTGGCGCACGGCAGAGAAGAAGGTGAATTTAAGCGTATTTGTTTTTAGATAAACACACAGTGACTGAGAGAACTCGATTCGATTTACCGAAGAGTCTTGCATTATTAGCCGTAATAGTCAGTGTTTACAAACCCACACATTCTCCCCAGAGAGCTCAACCGAAATAAATTTTTCAGGAGCATATGTGTGTGTGTGTGTGTGTATGTGTGTGTGTGTGTGTGTGTGTGTGTGTGTATCCAATATCGCGACCTGACGATTGCGTCTAGCATGAAACAGCCTGTCGCCTCTGAGTGTTGACTTCAATGTTCACTTATATATATATATATATATATATATATATATATATATATATATATATATATATATATATATATAACATAATACCATAAACAGTGTGAAAATGATACCATAAACAGTGTGAAAATGGTCATTAACTAAAGATATCTTAATTCCAAGTGTCAAGAAAATTTGCTCTGTTTAATGAAAATAAACATTGACCGTTCTTTGTGAGTCACTTTTAACATATTTCAAATTCTATGTTGTGTTAATAGGATTCGCCTGGATTATACCAACGGATTACTATATATATATATATATATATATATATATATGTATGTATGTATGTATGTATGTATGTATGCGTGTGCGCGCGTGTGTGTATGTGTTGTTTGTCTGCTGCCATATTTAAAACGATATTATTGCTGGCAACGTATGACATGCAGTGTATATTCATATATTTATTTTGGGTCCATCATCGTAAAATTGCTATTTGGTCAGTTTTTGTGAAGTGGATTGTGCTGAGAATATTCCATTACTCTTTCCCAGGGTCGGTGCAAGGATCTCGTCGCCCACACCAAATCTATGATATGCCCCCGCCCCCTGAATCTATGATACGTATCCCCCTTCTCCTACATGGCATTTTCATATGATCGTATTCATATAAAATACAAATTTTATTGTAACCTAATTATGTACAATAAGGAATCATATTGCAATATAGCTGAACAATTCAATTAGACAAATTTTAAATAAATACAACTTATAGAAATACAAATTAGAGACATCTAATAATTCAATCTTAAATCAACAATGTTTTTACGGCAATGTTTAACATCAACTTGATATCTTTCTTCTTAAAAGTTGAATAATTTTAACATATTCAACATTATGTATAAAAAATAGTGAACTTTATATAGTGTTTCCGAGACTTCCCATAAGCAAAATAAATTCACGAATTTGGACGAGAAAAAAAATCAACAGAATTACTTCAAAATCTGCAAAAATTTTTAATCCTTTAATACTAATAGTCAGTAGTTTAATTTGTAACGTATATAAGTGTAGTAGAAAAAAGCAAATTTTCATAAGATAGCAAGGACGAGTGGTTCGAAGGATATCACGCACCGACCCTGCTCTTACCAGGAATACACAATCCTTAAAACTGATTTTCCCCCCTCAGATACTCTTGATTAATTGCTATTGACCTCTCATTTCATTCGGCTCATACACAACTCCCTGTAACCCGTGACCCTTTACCATCTCTCTTTTTCTCTCTTCTGTTCTCCATTCGCACAGATTTGTAAAGCAGATTATTTGCTGTTTCTCTCTGCTTCCCTGGCATTTCCTACGGCCTGTGAGTGCTACATTCACCAGACGCTCTTTCCTCATTATGGGTTCCAGATATTTCAGCTGTCACTGTTTGTTTGTATTAGTTTTCTTGTATTTCCTATTCCCCTCTTTAAATCTCCTACTCCCATATTCCGACCATGGTATTCTCGGCATTTGCCAGTACAGCCCACGTCTTTGTCGCTTCAAGTCTCTTCTTCGCCTGCAAGGAGATTTTTCCGGTATTCTCTATTATATAGGAGATTAGATACTGCATAACAGTCCAGCACTGTTTTCATATTCTTTTATTTTTCTAACGATGTTTTCCTATCTGTTATTTACTTACTTTCTGGAGGATAATTTTGAATGTTTCTACGCGTGTTCTTTTTTCTGTATCACATTTTCTGTATTTACATTAGTCGGACTATTGTCCTCATCTTTGCCGCCATATTTGTCACAACGTTTCGGCCGTTTTACGCTCCGGCCTTCTTCAGGTGGTTGGAATTTCGAACTGAACCCTTTATTTCGATCACTGGGGTAGACTGTTCTAGTCCCACGTGCCATGTTTGATGGATGTCAGTTATCAGTTATCTCCTGCTAATTTTCCCTGTGAAAGTTCTCCACTGCCTTAACCGGGTATTGAACTCACACTCTTTGGGTCTGTCACTGGATCTAACCAACGCCTTTATCCACTGTGCCATGTGTCCTTGAGGTTCAGTTCGACATTCCAACCACCTGAAGAAGGCCGGAGCGTACGAAACGTTGTGACAAATATGGCGACAACGATGAGGACAATAGTCCGACTAATGTAAATACTGTACATAATACCTCATCTCAGAAATATAGACAAAATCACATTTTCTGTTGTCTATTTGTACACTAGATACATATTTTAATTTCTGTAACAATTGGAAAACCAGAAACTGGGTAAAGTAAAGGTGCCAGATATTATTATTAATGTTGTTGTTTTTGCTACCATCTTTAATTTTGTAGGCATTCATTTTAAACAATACTTTCTTCTATTAATTTTTTTATCTACAGTAAGGTTCACTCTTTACAAGGCCCGGGGGTTACACGAGGTAGAGTGTTACGATAAGTGACCATTAGTGCGAATAGGTAAGGAAGATATCGGTTAACACTAGCCTTGAACAGGTTAAGATTGTAGTGATCGGGGAAACATCCTGCTGGGAGTCAGTTCCTCAGGGCAGAGCTTCGAGGGATGAAGCTGCTCGAGTGGAACTTCTCACAGAGAATGCTAGTAGTTTGCTACTATATAAATGGCATGGTGTGTTCTTGCTGTGAAGGTTTGAATTGGCGGGGCCAGGGATTGTAGTTCGCCCGAGCACTTTCCGTAGAAGTAGCAGTAGAGCAACGAGAGGCTGAACACATCCCACCTGTGGGAGAGAGGTTGGAGGGTGGAGAATAATTCGTCACCCAAATAAGACCATGCAATTTTTTTTCTTTTAAATAATACGATGTAATTCTTTTATTATACATTTATAACGGGACAGAGATTGAATTTACTTAACAAGAAGGAAATACAATTCCATTCAAGCAGCGATATATTAAAGAAAAAACAAGTATATACAGAAACTGACCAATAATGCCTGAAGTACGAAAATGGATCAATAAGTCTGTAGCCTGAAACGTAGTTATTAGCTAAATTTTGAAGTTTTAACTGAAAATCTTTGACCTATGTGATTAATATTCACTAGTGAATTAAGTGCATCGACATGGAATGAGATTATGTTGAAAAGATATTAACAAGTAGAATTTCTTGACCTGCTTAATTTCGACGTTCCCAGTTCATTGCTTTCGTCTGTTTCGTTTACTTGGACGAAGATCCTTTACACGAAAATGAATATGCGTACACATTCTTTTACTTCTATCTGCTGTGTCCTTTCAGAGCGTTGGCGATCGTGGCTCTCTACAACTTCCTGTCCTTTGTAGCCCTTAATAAATTTTGTCTTTTTGTTATCACTTCTAAACTCTCTTCCGCCATCCATTTACTCAAGCTCGCTAGGTTATGCTCTGTCTTTATCTGTCCCTCTTGCCTTCAATCTGTCCTGTGAGTATTACATTTTCCAAGTCTTCTTTTTTCATTATGAAATCTTGAAAGTTTTCGTACTGCTACGTAATATCAGTTACCCTCTCTGGCAATGAATTCTGAAGAATAAACGTGAATCAACAAAACTATGGTTCTACAGAAGGATGCTGAGACTGCCATTGGCCGAACATGTGAGCAACGACGAAGTTTTAGATAAAATGGAAACAAAGAGGACACTTATACTTAACATCAGAAGGAGACAGTTGAAGGTTTTAGGACTCAAACTGAGAAAAGAAGGCTTGGAAATTTTTATACTCACAGGACGCATTGATGGCAAGAGGGACAGAAGAAAGCAACGCATAATCTATCTTACGAGCCTAAGTAAATGGATGGCTGAACAAAGTTTTGGAGAGATAACAAAAATTATTAAGCGCTACAAAGGACAGGAAATTGTGGAGAGCCATGATCGTCAACATCCTGAAAGGAGACAGCACATAGAAGATACATTTCTTCTTTGCATCTTACTCTCTGTTATATTCCTTTGATATCACTACCTCCCTCATTTCTCTCCTTACCTCTACTCATTCCTTAACTCTTTTTTTTTGTTTAATCACTCTTCTCCCCTTCAACATTCTCGCCCCCCCCCCGCAAAAATGATTGAATTAAAATGTTATAAGAATATGATTCCCTCGCGACACAGAAATTTCTGTGTTTCAAAACTGAAACTAAATGTATGAATTTGATCATAAAAATTAACCTTAAAGTCCTTAGCTTCGCTCCATAAAAATGCCCAATTTTTTTGTCATTGAAAACCCAGACGACTCGCTGAATAACGGGTGTCTATGTTTGTGATCAGGCACCCCACCCTACTTAAACTTAACCTGACATTGTAAGTAATATGTATTGGATGCTTAAGCTGTCTAGGGAAAACCAACCACCCCTAATCAAAATAGATTGAATTTTCCTTAACCTTAACAACTCATAATATTAAGATTCTTTGCGCTTATAAATTAAGTAAATTTCTTAGAAAGTTATTTCTAACATCGCTTGACAATGGAACGAAACTATGGATTTTAAGTTTAATTTTTATAATTAAATTTATAAATTTAGTTTCAGTTTTTAAACATAGAAATTTTTGTGTCTCGATGGAATCATATTTTTAAAATGAAAATATTTATAATATTCTGTACTACTGCTTGTATCGAGCAATGTTTTTTTTTTAAATAAAAATAATTGCTAAGAACACCGGATTATAAAACTTGCTGTTCTGTCTTATTATTTTAATATATGCAGAATTAAAATGTATACGTATGCATGAAAGGTAATATTAAATTATAACTCTGTTATTTAAGAGTATTTTTTTAATGTTTTTTGTTTATTTTTTATTTTTCCATTATTTTATTTTTTCTTTTACGTTTTATATATATATATATATATATATATATATATATATATACAAACACGATGGAGTGGAAATGCGAATTGACACATGACGTTAAAGTTTCACTAGTTCCGCATGGTGAATATTTCTCTGTCTTGGCGTATGTGTACAAATAATGAACTTGTTGACCCGTTCTGTGAGGACACCTGTAAACCTTTCGGAATATACTGTCACGGTTCGTTGCATCTTTTATGAGCATAGTGGATGGAACGTAAAACAAATTAAGACAACACCAGACATGCTAAAATGGAGGGAAAATACCGAGACAGACAGATAAAAAAAAGAGTAAGGAAATCAGGAGAAAAAATGCTGGCCAGTTAAACTATTTGTTGCATATGTTTGAATGTTTAAAATAAGGTTGTCAAATGAGAACATTTTCTAATTTTATAAAAACGAAACTTATAAAGAGGAATGATCGCCACAAGCTTTGCATGGAAAGTAGTCAATTCTTGTTTTTTATATAAAGCAAGTTTGGCCTAATGTAACTTCAATAGTCAATAAAATAATGAAGGTCGAAAAAGAAAAAAATAGGTTAAAATTTCCTTAAAATTTTATATTATTTCCTAATAAAATCTTACATTTATATAAATTCATGGCATTCTGTTTCAGTCATCAGAGTGTTTCCCATTTTATAACCTTACACTATAGCTGACACCCAGATTATCGTCAGATAAAAGTAGCACCTTGTTTAGTCAAAATTCAGTCCGTTAGTCGTAAGACTACAGTGTCCTCACCAGGGCACCGACCGGGGCAACTGTATATAGAGGCTGTAAGCTGCCCAGACTACATGGTTCTCCTCTATGTCGTACTGATCAGATCCAAAGGAATTATGTTTGGGGCCGGCTTGGTTGCAAAAATTGCCGGTAAGTTGTCAATATTGACAGCCTACCGCCTTCGGGAGTCCACTTCAGGATTCCCCTCCGAGTTTTCTGTCTGGATTTACTTCCATAAACTTTTCAGTATTTGGATATGACCGCATGGCAACGGGTGTTAAAAATCAGCGCTTTCCTTTCTCCTAGATGGCTTGTCTTCCTTCGTTGTCAAGCTCTATCTACTCAAAACTGCTGGTTATGAGGCGCTAGTTGTCCGCCTTCGCTCATTCTTCGACTTGTAGCTGAACTTAGTTTCAGGGGTTACTTGAAATGTATACCACGGAAGCATTTTATAAACAGTGGAAGCTTGTTATCACTTTCACCCCGTCTATGACAAACTTTGGGATATATATATAATGTACTTATATAAACATATATTATAGACCTTACACTAGATTTCAATAAAAGTCTATATTTCAGCTTAAAAAATAAAACGATACTGTTTTCGATTCGATGCATTTTTCGAGGATTTTTTCCATATCTTGATTTTATTGGAACTGTTGAACAAATATACAGATTGAGTGATGGAGTTAAATAATTAATTGACTAAAAGTGATAGGCCAGGAGACGACTCTGCATGTGGAAGAACTTCCTATACAATTACTATGATTGCTGCGTCCTATTTGCAATTACTAGACGAGTAATATGATACAGTAATATCACCAACTGACTTCCTGGCGTAGAAAAAGGTGATTTTCTTTTCCAACGAGTCCTTCAAACAAGTCAATTTCCCACTGTACTATTGTACGCTGTCTATCCATCTTTCAGTATTCTCCTTTGAATATTGCCAATTTTCGCCCAATAGTTTCCATTTAGATTGAGATGTCGAAAACTGTCTTGAATTCTGTCATGATTTTCTCCATTTTGGATTCTCGGAATAAACCGATTCATTCCTCGCCAGTGACTATCTCTAACAAAAAAATGGAATTTTTATATCAAGGACAAAAACAAAGACCAAGAAACTGACATAATCTAATACTAAAGTGAGCCGTTCTGGCTCTCCACACTTTCCTGTTCCTTGTAGCGCTAAGTAACGTTTGACATTTATTATCTCTTTTGTCCCCGCCCTGTCATCCATTTACACAAACTGATTAGGCAGGTTACAAGCATTTTCCCTCGGCTTCTTCAGCCTTCAGTATGTCATGTGAGTGTTAAATTTTCCAAGTCCTCTTTCCTAATTCTCCCTTTCAAGTATATGACCTTTTAGTTAATATTTTCTTCTATATTCAATTCATATTATTCTCAGCATCTGTCCTCAAATACACATCTATGTAATTTTGAATCGTTTCTTCATCAGTAAGGAAATTGTCCAGTCATTGTCATATAGGAGGATAGATATAATATAGCCGTTCAGAACTATTTTATTGTTTCTAACGAGATTCTCCTATATCTTAATACTTTGCTTAGCTTCTTGAAGGCTTCTTACATTATTCCGATGCTCTTCGGATTTCTGTGTCATATCGGGAATTGATTTTCTGAATATTTTCTAAGGCTTGTTAAAATAAGGAAAACAATGTTTATATTTAAAGCAATTATGCTATTATTAATTTAAGATTGGTGCAACACACTCTTCCTTTCTTCCACTTGCTTCACTGCTGAACTTCTAAGTTTATTAAATAAGTTTAACTTACAAGAGAAAAGGCGTAAGATGCAAGCTACGAATGTGAGTTTTTAAAATCAAACAAGAAGTTTTAATATGTGAAAAGTTTTTTTTTAATATAGGATGGAAAAAGTGGCACCGAAATCCGAAGTCACATTTAAATATTGAAAAGATGCCTTCCAAAAGCTAAGCGAAGCACTAAGAAACAGGAAAAGTTCCTTATAAATAGCAAAAAAAAAAAGAAAAAAAAGAAAGCCGAACTACTATGTAATATCAAGCCTCTTATATGCCAGCCAGTGCTGGTGAATTTCCTTACAGGTGAAGAGAAGACAGGAGGCAGTAGTTGCTTTTATTCAGAGGGATACTGGGAACACCATAGACAGAGCGTATGGGCAATGGGATAGTTTTAAATAAAATGGAAACAAAAAGTACACTTAGAATCAGAAAAAAAAAAACAGTTGAAATTTCTAGGACATGTAATAAGAAAAGAGGACTTGACACTAACAGGACATATGGAAAGCAAAATGAACAGAGGTAGACAGCGGAAACCTACCAGATGAGCTCACGTTAATGAATAGTAGAACGTCATGTGGAAGGGAGTAAAAAGGCAAACATTGCTACGATTGACAAAACCTACTGTGCATCTCGAGATTCTTGACAAACAATCTGCAATACAATCGATCCTGACAAGCCATCTCATTTTCACTCACTTTCTCACCGGCGCGACGCGTGGCTTCCCTCTGTCTTTTCTACAAATATTTTCAAGGCAAGTCCTTGGATGTCTTTTTTACCTGGTGACCTGACTACACTATTTAAGCACGATACTAGATCAGTGTTGTGACCAAGCAAATGGTTAAGTAATAACAAAAAACAGTTTTGCAGATATATCGTATATTAAACAGTAAGTACACCAGAAGAATATTACACGACTAGTAAGAGTGTCTCGAATGAACTAGTGCTCAATCTATTCACTGTTCCCCGAAGCCCTCTGTCCTACTAATCTTATAGTAGGCGGAAGACTGTAACATAGACTCTTTAGAGGGAGGACACCACAATAATTAGCAAATAGGTTTCACCGTTTTACTGTTGAACTAACTCGATGCAACCGCCACTTCTACTCTAACAGTTTTTTCACGTACTCCATTCCGATTTCTTACTTCCCTGGTAACTACAATATTCATCATCTTCTATATTTTTTTTATTTTTTTTTTGTCCTTTCCTCAATTCTCCCATTCTCAGGATCCTCATTATCTTTCACTTTCACTCATTGTAACCCCTTCTGCATTTCAGTAGCATTATTGTTTGGGGTGAAACGACTACAACAAAGAAAGCAAGTCGTGAAAAGGCATAGTCGCGCTCGGAAGGGACATGATAAATTGAACAAAAAACATTCTGACGTTTTCTTTTTAACACCAATATTTTCTTACTTTACATATTTTTCCAATTCCTCTTCTCGAAACCTAAGTGTCATTTCATGAAGTAATATAAAACAAATTAATTTAAGACCGTATATTTAATCCGAGTTAGGATCGCACAAACTACGATGACGAGATTCGTTTGCAAACCCTCGTTCTGTGTCAGGCCTCTGCTACCAAAATTAGCTTATACCTAGCCTAAGTTCACAAGTAGGGGTCGCTTAGTCAGGATCGACAAGGATGCGAGATTAGGCTACTTTTCAACGCCCAGTGGTGCCGATTTTTTAATTTCGCTATTTACGACTCCCAAAGTCGTAAATAGCGAAAATAGCTACTTTTGAAGTAAGCTCGGTTAAATTTGCCTACTAATATAGTAGCACTGGCTTTTCATATATAGCCCAATGGTAAATAAAGCGAAAAATATATTTCAAATCTCAGACCTGAATGCCTTCTAATAATAATAGGGATTTATACAAACGTTATTTATGACAGTGGAAAAGAACTAATATAATAATAATAATAATGTGTGAACTAATATAATAATAACAGCAATAATAAGTGAACTAATATAATAAAAATGTGTGACTTAATATAATAATAATGTGTGAACTAATATAATAATAACAGCAATAATAAGTGAACTAATATAATAAAAATGTGTGACTTAATATAATAATAATGTGTGAACTAATATAATAATAACAGCAATAATAAGTGAACTAATATAATAAAAATGTGTGACTTAATATAATAATAATGTGTGAACTAATATAATAATAATAATAATAATGTGTGAACTAATATAATAATAATGTTTGAACTAATATAATAATAAGGTGTGGACTAATATAATAATAATAATAATGTTTGAACTAATATAATAATAATGTTTGAACTAATATAATAATAATGTGTGAAAGAATATAATAATAACAATAATAATGATAATGTGGGAACTAATATAACAATAATAATGTGTGAACTAATATAAAAATGACAATAATAACGTGTGAAGTAATATAATAACGATAATAATAATGATGAACTAATATAATAATAATAATTTGTGAAGTAATATAATAACAATAATAATAATAATAATGTGTGAACTAATATAATAACGACAGTAATAATGTGTAAACTAATATAATAATAATAATAATAATAAAGTGTGAACTAATATAATAATAATAATGTGTGAACTAATATAAAAATGAAATAATAATGTGTAAATTAATATAATAACAATAATAATAACAATGTTTGAATTAATATAATAATAATGTGAACTAATATAATAATAACAATAATAATAATGTTAAACTAATATAATAATAATA
This sequence comes from Acanthosepion esculentum, assembly GCA_964036315.1. Lineage (NCBI taxonomy): Eukaryota > Metazoa > Mollusca > Cephalopoda > Sepiida > Sepiidae > Acanthosepion > Acanthosepion esculentum. Next base: position 91,902,791 of record OZ038478.1, read on the forward strand.
ATGTGTAAACTATTATAATAATAACAATAATGATAATGTGTGAACTAATATAATAATAATAATGTGTGCGCTCATGTAATAATACCCAGAATAATAAGATAACTAATATAATAACAATGTGTGAACCAATATAATAATGACATTAATAATGTGTAAACTAATATAATAATAATAATAATGTGTGAATTAATATAATAATAATAATAATAATAATGTGTGAACTAATGTGATAATAACAAACGCAATGTGTGAACTAATATAATAATTATAATATCAATAATAATAATAATGTGTGAACAAATAATGATCAGAGGAAGACGAAGTAAAAGAAGAAGAAGCTTAGAGTCATTCCTATGATAGTTGGCACGTTAGGAACAGTAACCGAAGATATTAGGAGCAAGATCAGATAAGTTAATAATTCGAGGAAGAATTTCGTAAACACCTGTGTTGGTGAATTTGTCCCGAGGGGTGGACAAAAGAACAGTAGGTATAGAAGTTTAAGTACCTATAATAAGATCAGCCTTAGTCAATTTCTTCGTATCGACATCAACATACGTAAGCAATATTATCTAATTACGTTTAGCAGGTTATCGAATCCATATTTGAGTTTGGGCCTGATTAGTACTATTCAGATCACTATCAAACATCTCTATGGTAGCCGATGTGTTCAACTTTAATTCTTTTACAGTTTTCAACAGATTTTAACGCTCTTTACATATTGCTATGAAAAAGATACTCACAGTCTAATATCATTTCTCAAGGCTAAAGTATTGTCTTTAAAATGAAATTTTATTTCTTCATACAGTTCAACTCTGTTAGTGATTGAATTAAGAATTAGGGACCACTGGCTGTTCTTCTAAGCGCTTCTCTTCAGCTGCTTTTGACAACGTTCTTTTAATCAGTTATTTGCCAAGTTCTTAAATTTTCTTTTTAATTTTAGACTTTTTCTTTAAAGACTGTAATTCTGAATACTAAAGCATCATAGGTCAAAATTGACAGTGTGAATCCTGAATACTACTACCAGATGCGTTACTCTCCTCACTAAAATCTTCTCATTCTCTTTCACTCTAAGTCACACACAGCGTCTTAGTGGCATTATCACCTTCCTTGGATTGAAATCATTAAAAACAAATATTGGTTATGCGTGGTAAGTATAAAATTACTTCAAACTCAATTCCAGATAAAACTATATACAGACAAGCCTTTTCTTCTGTCATTTTAGATTACCTATATGAATAAATTTTCCCTGTTAGCTGAAAGGTGGCTGAACATAAAATCAACGTGTTTTAATTACTTATAAAGTAATTATATACATAGAAGTTCAAATATCTGGAAAGCGTTTTAACAGAACACAGAAAACGGGACACCGAAACCAGAAAATGCATTGAAAATTCAAAAGATATCTGTTAAAAACTTTGCAAAGTAAAAAGAAACAGAAAAGATGTCATTAGAAATAAAGAAAAGAGTTCTGAATTGCTAGATATTATCAATGCGTCTATTCCTTACAGATGAAGAGGCAACTTGAAGTAACAGAAGGATAATCAGAATACAATGGATAGTGCACGTAGCCAACTACGAAATGACAACAAGAAGGATATTTACTCTTAATATCAGAAATAGACAGATGAAATTTCTAGGGCACATAATGAGGAAGGAGGACTTGGAAAATATAACACTTACAATGACATATTGAAGGCAAGAGGGACAGAAGAAAACAACCTAACAAACTTGTATAAATGGATGGCAGAATGGAATGGTAAAGATAGAAAGGGGCAAATGTTTCTAACAGCTACAAATGATAGGCGGTTAGGAAGATCCATGATCGCCCACACCCTAAATAGACCCGGCATCTAGAAGAAGACTAAATCGACTGCGTATAGAAAAACTATAGGGAATAGACCAAATGACTATATGAAAATAATAAACAACACCGGAGTATAAGAAAGTTAAAATAATCGACGCATAGGTTATGCTCAAATAATTTATCCATCATACATAATTTATTTATTGATATGAAAGCATTATGCAAGAATATATTTTGAAAACAATGGACGTTAGAATTAAGGCGACAAAAACGCTTAGATTAATCGCTATTGGGCGAGTGTCATATATTGCATAGTATATATTATGTCACCGTCTTGATGGCAAATTCAGAAAGAAACTGAAAACACTCTTAAACAAGGTAGTAAAAAGAAAACCAGAGAAATGAACTGTTAACTGTAAGGTGACAGACTGTATGGTCATTTCCAAAAGAAACATCTGAAGATGTTGGTTACATATTGGGATGATATAATCAAGCAGGTACAGAAAGTAGTGTGGTAACATTCAACAGAAAATGTAACACAGAAATGCGATGGCACATAGGAGTAGTGAAAAGTTGTTTTTCAGAAACTAAGCAAAGTATTAAGAGAAAAAAAAAGAAAGCAGAACTGGTATTATCTAAACGCTTAGATGGCATTAGATGGCTAGACGATCTACTCACAGGTGAAGAAGATACATGAAGTAACGGAGGTGCGGAATTTGATTCGTTTTTTATGGCGTATCAACCTTTGCAGGTTATTTAAAGAGAGGAAATATTTTTAGAATACATTGTAAGAATTCTTTTCGGTGTTGGGGAGGAGATAATAACGGTTTTATTGATACAAGTCTTACTAATTAACGCGTAACTTGGGGGAGACGAGGTGGATTCATACCCTTCCCAAGCATATTTGTGGATATAACGAACCCAACGGAAATTGGAACTCGACTTTCCGTTTCACAATTCCGAGCCATTAAACCAACAGCACATCCAAGCTTATAGCACCTGGTATTCCCAAGCAGTCACCCATCCAGGTACTGGCCAGTTGCTTAACTTCGGTGATCGTACGGGAATCGGTGTATCAACGTGATATGGCCGTAAGCCTTACAAGGAAACATATATTTGCAATCAGAAAGAGACAATTGCAATTTCTGGAATACATAAGACGGAAAAGGGCTCAAGAGACTTTAACACTGAGAAAACATGTTAAAGGCAAGAGAAACAGAAATAATATACTTAACAGGTTTGTTTGAATGGATGGCAGAACAGAAACGAAAAGGGATTGTAAACGACCAAACATTAGAACAAGAAAAGAGAAGAGAGCCATGATTGCCTAAGCCCTGAAGGGACGTAGCATATAAAAGAATATAAACCTGTGGATTTATAGAAAGTCATAAATCAATAAACATAATATTGTTTGTAAGTATATTAATGCTAATGTAGGCATAGTTTTTTTTTCTGTTGTAGTTAATTAAAAAATATTAAAAGTGTCGTTTTTAGTCACAAGAAATGTAAGACATCATTAGTAATATGAATCCTCGTTTTATGTCATTTTAACAAAAAAATAATACAAAGATATTAAGAAAACGACTTAAGATTTAACAGAAACAAAGATGAAAATTAACTTACCTACATTAATAAAACACAAAAATAAACAAAATCACCGGAACCAATTATTTCCAGAAGTAGAACTCTGTCTGCATCTTTAGACAACGTGACCCTCGTGTTTTGAAGAGCATTTGGGGGTGCAATAAAATAAAAATCAAATTTAGACACAACACCGACACAAAGTCTGCAATCGTTCTTTATTGTTTCGTTTTTGTTTTTTTGTATTCTTTCTGGGTGTTTTTCCCCCTTGTTTTGACTTTTTTATTCGTAATTCAGAAGAGCTTTTTTCTGTCTCGTTGAGAGTATTTCTTCTTGTATATCTCTCTTCGCATAAAGTCTTTAGACGTTAAAATCTTCCCTGTTCCTCCTTTCCTATTTTGTTTCCTCGCTAGGTTGGCAGATTTATTATTGTCTATCGCCTCTTTCGAGTGAACTACAGCTTTCCTTTTCCCTCACACTCTATCTATCTATCTATCTATCTATCTATCTATCTATCTATCTATCTATCTATCTTCATTGCTCTTTTAGTACTTATGACACTCTCCCAATAGCGATTAATCTAAGCTTTTGTTATACTTGGCCAAGGTGTCGACCAATATATCTGTTTTCGTTTGTTTGACAATCGAGTATCAATCTATATATATATATATATATATATATATATATATATATATATGCAGAAATATAGTCTTAAAGTGTGCTATATTTATGGGGTAAAGTGCTCAATATCAGAGATAGAGCGTGTGTAAATATAAAAGTGGACATGGAAGTCAGCACTTAGAAGCGACAGTCTGTTTCATGCTAGTGCAATCGTCAGGCGACTAGTGCTGTTATTTTTCTCGGCTGTTTATATAAGGGTCAGTGGTGCATTATGGGTAGTATATTTTGGCGGTTACTTTTACCGGAAGTCGCTTATTTGTTTATTTATTTATGTCAAATTATTTTGCTTGTTTTTTGTTTGTTTTTTTATTTTTATTTTTATTTTTTATCTTATATATTTATTTATTTATTCTTTTATTTTGGTCGGTGTTTTTTTGGTTAACGTAGTAAAAATTTGTTTATATAGCTTATTGTTGGTAGTCTATAATGGCCGCCATTTACCGGAAATATATATATATATATATATATATATATATATATATATATATATATATATATATATATATATATTAACTTTGCAGGATTTGTCCTTGTACGAGTATGTTAAATATTAAACAATAAACCAATAATTAGACGGATATAGAATGGTAATATTAAAGTAGTTTTCTGCCACGGAAATTTAAAGAAAACAGTTTCAGATGAATAAAAACGTTTTAGCCTAACGGTATGAAAGTGAATTGCTCCTGTGCGATGTACAGTAAATTCATGTTCCTGTATGATATACACTTATCTTTATTCATTACTTGCCTCCAGAAACAAATGGCACGATTTTAATTTTGTAAAGATATTATTTTCTTTTAAAGTAATTAGCATTTTGGTCCCTTACATGCAATGTCGAAAAATAAAGTGCTTGGAATTATTTTAGTAGAAAAGTTAAAGACGAAGCCGAGTGTTTAAAGTGTAAAAAAGTGCTAAAGTGCTGTGGAGGTTCGACAATTGGATTGTTTGCTCACTTAAAAGCCGTGCATAAGATTACTGATTTTGACTCAAACAATGAAGGTGAAGCAGACAAAAGATATTAACATCATTTCCCACTTCAAAATCTACCAAAGAAGAAATTGCAAAAATCACCACCGTTGATGGCTTTAGTTTTAGGTTGCTTCAAGCAAGTTCATTCAAGAAAGTTTGGCTAAAGACAAATACTTCAAGACAACTTCTATGCTATAACAAATAGAAGAATCTGTCATATTTTTGGAAGTCCCACTAAGAAACGAGAAGCTTCAAGATTCTGTAAAAGACCAGTTAAACAAGGAAGAAATGAAATAGTCTTAAGCATGATAGAAAGATTTCTTAAGATAAAACAATGGATTCCCAAAGCATTGAGAGTAATTTGTTTTACTAAGACTACCACATCAAAAGAGTGGGAAATTTTGGAAGACATCTGTAATATATGCTTCATATATTTGAGATAGATGCAATACTTCTGACCACTGAAGTCGCCTTCAAGTTCATTATAAATTTGGACTGTTTGTTCACTTAAAAACCGTGCATAAGATTTTGACTCAAACAATGAAGGTGAACTTTAGACACGAAATCTTACATGAGCATCAACAGTGTTTTGCTCATGCAATGAACCTAGCTATCTCTTCGGTTTTGTAATAAAAATAAAAAATATATTGCAAAATGTGAGAAGGTTATTTTAGCATTGTGCTACCACTTTTCTATCAATGTCAAATTTTGTGCAAATATATGTCAAAAATGGTTCACAGAGCCTTGATATTTTTCTCACCTCTCATTGGTCACTTAATATTAAAATCATGTTTTCGCCTACGTCCGTGCAAAGCCAACGCGTTATTCAAAACCATTTTTCCTCCAAAAATCAAAAATGCTTCCCGGAGCCGATCACGTCATTACGTTAATTATAAATACCAGACACAAGTTCGTTCTTCCTTCTTTTTGATTTGTCTCGCTTACGAAAATGTAGCTGTTTAAGAAATCGCGTTCCGACCCCAGTTCAGGTGGACGCTATGAAAACATATTCACACACGCACACATACACGTACGCACGAAACTTAATTACGAACATTACAAGCAACGGAAACTTAATTACAAACATTACGAGCATTGCACAAGATTACAAGCATCAACATATTACGAATATTCAACTACAAGTAACAGAAACTTAATTACAAACATTACGGAACATTCACTCTTTCAACTCTTCTGAAACTAAAAGTTTATCAACATATTTTCAGCTTTACAGAATTCTTTCAAATCTCGCACAGGGAACATTTTGAGCGGCAAATTCATTCGACTTTCTATGGGCTCAGATAAAAATATTTCTTTAGTAATGATTTTAATTCCAGTCAAAAGGAGCTATTCCCTATTAATTATGCTTGTATATCATTACACGCATGAATAAAGATTGTTTTTGTTATAAAAACCGTTTTGTATTCTTTTTTATTGTTTCATATTTTGTGGTATTTTGCGTTAAATATTTATATACAAATTAGCGTGTATCTCATCTATCGGCCTGCTCACTCAAGAAATGTTAATAAAGAAATTATGATTTCTCGATTGCCCAAACCGGAAGATACAGCCAATAAAAATAACGTTTGAATTAAAAAAAAATGTCGGATTAAAAAGAAATTAATTAATTCTTGATATATATATATATATATATATATATATATATATATATATATGTATATAATATTATATACCTCCAAGGATTCGAAAAAAATGAACAGACATGATGAAAAAATAGCCCAAACCTAATAAAAACAAAAGAAAAAAATTTTAACACATCAGTAAAATAGCTATTAATGTTAACAACTCAGCATAAATAGTTATTGATTGAAAAAAATAAAAAATAGTAATTAATGTATAATATTATCCATAACAACATGTACAAGGATGTCGTTTTTGATTAAAAGTTTTAAAAAATAACCAGAAATACATAAAAAATGTGTATATTGTTAAAAGTTCCCTTTTCCACAATATAGCTATTTGTGCCGTTATAATGTTTATTACATAAGCAATAATAATAATGAATAATTTTTTTTTAAACATTAGAATATATTTAATCACATTTCCCTCATAACTATCGCGATCTGTAAATTACATTTGTTAATCCTTTTTAGACCATTCAGAATGTTGCTTAATTTCTTCTTCTTGTGTCAACAGGTGACCATAAATTAGTATTAGAAATTTTTGCAGTGAAAAACAAATTGATTTGGGAATTCTTGCAAATAATTGTCGGATCTTAATTTTAACATTCAGGTTTTATTCACAATGAATGGAATTATTTGAGAAATGTTTCCTTTTTAGATGATCTTAATAAAAATATTTTTTACATATGTTACTCGCTAATTATTTAATTTTATGAAATTTTGAGAAATTCATTTTTTATAGGGCTTAAACTTTTTATTAGTTGTAAACAGAACCTCTTAGAGAATTTAAATGATCAATATTTTTTGTAACATAGAACGACCAGTCATCAAAACTCTGCTCTGAATCGTAAAATAAAAAAATGTATTAAATCTAAGACATTATTTAATAAGAAAAGTTTTTAATTGCTTTTATGGATAAGATATATTATGAGCACTTCTGTCTTTTCGATGAAATATTGAACTTTTAAAAAAATTGTTTTAATTTTTGTTTTGATTGTAATTAGAAAAATTTATAAAGTTTTAAATATTTTAAAATTCTGTATCAATTATACCGGAAGGTGATATTGTTATTAAATAAAATCTATATTTAAATCTATATAAATAAAATTTATATTTAAATCTATATAAATATAATCTATATTTAAATCTATATAAATATAATCTATATTTAAATCTATATAAATAAAATCTATATTTAAATCTATATAAATATAATCTATATTTAAATCTATATAAATAAAATCTATATTTAAATCTATATAAATAAAATTTATATTTAAATCTATATAAATATAATCTATATTTAAATCTATATAAATATAATCTATATTTAAATCTATATAAATAAAATCTATATTTAAATCTATATAAATAAAATCTATATTTAAATCTATATAAATAAAATCTATATTTAAATCTATATAAATAAAATCTATATTTAAATCTATATAAATAAAATCTATATTTAAATCTATATAAATAAAATTTATATTTACTAATCATAAATGGGAAGGCTTAAAAAATTCAGAGAACCTAAGTAATTTTTAAAAAGTTCTTAAATTATATTTTAGTGTGTATGTAAAAATTTGGCAATTTTTGCAAATACGGATGAGCTGATTTTTTAATAAAGAGAATTACGTTGTACCGTGCGAAATGTAAATATGCCAAAAATCAGTGATAGTTTTAGCAATTTTAAGAAAAACTCATTAGATCAATTTAAATTCGTTTTGATATACAGAAAAGTATTTTACTTATTGAAAATATTAAACTTAATCTATTTAATTGAAATTAAAACTAAAATAAAAGCTTCAAGAAAGATTTTTCATATTGTAAAATTCATTTTGAACCTATGGCATCGCTTTACTTTGGAGTTGCATACATACATACATACATACATACATATATATATATATATATATATATATATATATATATATATATATATATATATATATCCATAAATATAGCATACGTTAGCATACCTTAAAACCATATATATATATATATATATATATATATATATATATATATATATATATGATAAAATATGGTTTTAAGGTATGCTATATTTATGGGTCGAAGTTCTCAATATCAGGGATAGAGCGTATGTAAATATAAAACTGGACATTGACAAAGGCTACAGTCTTTTTCACGCTAAATGTCTGGTGAAAGATTTGCTCCCATAACAATAGCCTGCGTTTAACATGAAACAGACAGTCGCTTCTGAATCTTGAATTCAATGTCCACTTTTATCTTACATATATATATATATATATATATATATATATATATATATATATATATATATATTATCGTTGTTGTTGGTACTTCACACGTTTTGTTTAGTGGCTACGAATATTTGAGAAGTTATTCCGTTTATTTTAAACTAATATACGAGTATCCACTAAAAATAACGTCCAAAGTAACGAAAATATGTCGGATTATAAAATCAAATCCATATGTATTATATGAAATGCATTAAATCCCGCAAATATTTTAATATATTTTCTGTTTATACGTTTTTTTATGGATACACTTATTTGAGTAAACGCTATTTTTTTTGTTTTTTTTTTTAATTAAAAACTATAAATTAGATTTACCAGCCTGAATGTTCGAGAAATTTCGTAGAAAATATGCGTCCTCCGACAGGTATCCAACCTATATCCCGTAGAGAACTGTTATTTAGCCAGTCGTGCTATGACCGCTCAGTCACAGAAGACTTCCGGTTTATTTCAACGGTAAGTACTTAGGAAAATGAAAATTATTTGAAAGAAAATTTTGGAATTTTTCTTAGTCAATTTTCTACAGCCGCCAAAAATGTAATTCGTGGACGTGAAAGGATTAAAACTAAAATGAATAGACATAGTACGGCTAAATTATTTATCCAAACATGTTTAAACAATGTGTGTGTGTGTGTGTGTGTGTGTGTGTGTGTGTGTGCGCATATGTTTGCGTGTTTGCGCGCACGCGCGTGTGTGACAAGTTCCTTTGTGAATCAATCAAAAGATCCATTTTATTCAAACTCCTGTTTTCTCCCATTTTGTCTTTCTCTTAACTTTTACAACCTCTCTCTTTTACCTTCTCCTTCTCTCAGGATTCCTCTTTCTCTTCCCTATTTTCAAACCATCTATCTATTTATCTCAATTTGTTCAGATCTATCTATCTATCTATCTATGTATCTATCTCTGTCGATTTTCTAAGCATAGCTTAGATGTGGAACAATGCCGAAAGTGTGGAACACCTAGTGAGAATCGAACTCACTAATCAGTAGTAATTGATCTAGCAATCTTGCTAACCATTATACCACACCGAAGTTTCCCTATCTATCTATCTATCTATCTATCTATCTATCTATCTAAGCCTCTTCATATCTATCTATAGATATTTTTCTGTCTCAGCATATTCATATCTATCAATTTATTTATCTGTCTGTCTGTCTGTCTGTCTGTCTATCTTTATCTATCTATCTATCTAGCTAGCTAGCTTCGTTATATTCCTTTATCAGTCTGTTTTTTTTTTCTTAACTTTCTATTCGATTTCTCTTCTAATTTTCTGTTTAGCTTATTATCATATACTGTTTATCTATCTATCTATCTATCTATCTATCTATCTATCTATCTATCTATCTATCTATCTATCTATTTTTAGATAGGCATTTGCTCACACGTTCGTATTTTACTTGAGTACACATTCTCGTTCCCTATCTGTCGTAAATTGAATAATCCCTTACATCAAATCCACGAAGACAAAAGTTATTTTCGGGCGAGAACAACAAACGAAGCAAAAAGTTGAACAAAAAATTTTAAAAAAAGAGAGAGAGACAGAATGATATAAGATGACAGGACGAAGAACCTTCTAGAGGCATGGCGGACACAATCCTCGACAAAAACGTGCAAGGACAGAACGATACATATGTAAACTGAAAGAGGATTGATGTGCAACAAAAAAAAAACAACAATAGCAATAATAATGATGAAATGGAGGAGGAGAAGAAGAAGAAGAAGAAGAAGAAGAAGAAGAAGAAGAAGAAGAAGAAGAAGAAGAAGAAGAACAAGAACAAGAACAAGAACAAGAACAAGAACAAGAACAAGGAGGACGAGGAGGAAGAAGGAGGAGAAGGAGGTGGAAGAAGAAGAAGAAGAAGAAGAAGAAGAAGAAGAAGAAGAAGAATGAGGAGGAGGAGGAAGAAGAAGAAGAGGAGAAGGAGGTGGAAGAGGAGGAGGAGGAAGAAGAAGACGAAGAAGAAGAAGAAGAAGAAGAAGAAGAAGAAGAAGAAGAACAACAACAACAACAACAACAACATAACAAGAACAAGAACAAGAACGAGAACAAGAAGCAGGAAGAAGAAGAAGACGAAGAAGACGAAGAAGAAGAAGAAGAAGAAGAAGAAGAAGAAGAAGAAGAAGAAGAAGAAGAAGAAGAAGAAGAAGAAGAAGAAGAAGAAGAAGAATTACAACAAACAGTAGATAAACGATCGAAGATTTTTTTTCAATTACAGTAATGAAAATAAAGGTGGGTTTAAAAGATTTATGGGGAAATAAAGGTGGGTTTAAAAGATTTATGAAAAGTACGGAAGGGAAAAAAATGAAAATGCTATAAAGGGAAAAACGTATTGAAAAGCGAGTGATGGCTGGGTGTTAATGATATAGAACTCTTACACAGAAAAAAAATCATCCTATGAAGAAAGAATAGGATGAGAAAGACAAAAGTAAAATAGGTAAAAAAAAAAAAAATTAAAAAAACGCTACTTGGTTGAAACTTGATTGACTGAAACGTTTTCTACGGATTATCAACTTTCTGTGTGTTATTTAAAGCTAGAAAGTATTTTTTTGGATTGTAAGAATCTTTTTTTTTCGTTTTTTTTTGTGGGGGTGGCGGGAAATAATAATGATACAGGTTTTACTAATTAACCCATAACAGGGGTGAGAAGTATTGGATTCATACCTTTCCCAAAGATATTTGCGCGTAAGTGAATATAACGAAAACCCAACGGGAATTCGATTAAGAATTCGGAGTCTTTATCCATTTTACCACGTACACATCCATGTTTATATCACCTGGTATTCCCTTTGGGTAAACGAATCCCGAGAATATGTGCTTTCTCTATCACTACAATCTTAACCTTCTCAGTTCTAAGGTTAGCCGTTATTTTTCCCACATATCCTCATAAATTGCGCTTCTGACCTCTAACTTCTAACGGCTTATAGAACAACTTCCTTCAGTATCCATATACCTTGAGCGGTTCTTGAGCCATTCATAGAGAGAAAATTAGTTTAAAAAAAAAGTAAAATGGGAATATAATGAAAATAAAATATTTCAAGAAAAAATTGAATGAAAGAAGTGCGGTGGCGACATAAAAATGTTGGATTTTAATTTAATTTTAATTTAAATTTAATTTTAATTTAATTATAATTTTAATTTAATTTTAATTTTGATTTAATTTAAGTATTAATTTAATTTTAATTTAAAGTTTTATTTTATTTTTAATTTAATTTTCATTTAATTTTAATTTTAATTTAATTTTAATTTCAATTTAATTTCAATTTTATTTTATTTTTAATTTGATTTTATTTTTAATTTGATTTTATTTTAATTTAATTATAATTTTAATTTAATTTTAATTTTGATTTAATTTAAGTATTAATTTAATTTTAATTTAAAGTTTTATTTTATTTTTAATTTAATTTTCATTTAATTTTAATTTTAATTTAATTTTAATTTCAATTTAATTTCAATTTTATTTTATTTTTAATTTGATTTTATTTTTAATTTGATTTTATTTTAATTTAATTTTAATTTTATTTTTATTTTTATTTTTATTTTATTTTTAATTTAATTTTAATTTAATTTTTATTTTTATTTTATTTTTAATTTAATTTTAACTTTAATTTTAATTTTGTTTTCAATTTAATTTAATTTTAATTTTAACTTTATTTTTAATTTAATTTTAAATTTAATTTTAACTTAATTTAATTTTTAATTTTAATTTAATTTTAATTTTTATTTAATTTTAATTTTAATTTTATTTTATTTTTAATATTAAACAAGATATTAACAAAGGAACAGCACCGCCATGACTCCGAAATTTTATTTTATTATTTTTCCTCTCCCAATTGAATTAGATATATTCGCCTATCGTCTGGTTCACACTACTTGCTGATCTTTTGTACAGGAGTAGCCGTTTATCCCTTGCTTCCAGTATAGGAATGGGTTTCCTTCTAAAGTCTACTTCAATTTTATACTTCTAACGTCTCCGCCTGAATTTTGAAATTTTATTCACTAATTATCTAATTTTATTATTTTTTTCCTGTCTCAATAGAAGTAGATAGGTTCACCTATCATTCAGTTCACACTCCTTGCTGGTCTTTTGTACAGGAGTATAGGTTTATCCATTGTTTTCTGTTTAGGATTTGGGTTCCAGTTCCTTCTAAAATCTACTTTATTACAGTTCTAAAATCTCCGCCTGACACCTGAATTTTTAAAGTTATTATTATATTTAGCTGATATCCTTCCTGTATATCCCCAAGAATTTCACTTCTTGCGTTTTCTTACAGCCATACAACACCACACAGTTACCCTCTAGTGTGTATGGCTCTTGAGCCTTATGTTCGGTGATCACTAGTAAAAAAAAAAAAAGAAAAAGAAAAGAAGCAAAAACCAGGAAAAAAATCTAAGCACAAGAATACTTAGTTGTTTTTATCCATTTCTATAGATCTCTATACCACCTAACAGAGTCCTTGCCCGACACTTTTTCTATTTTATCGCTGCCATTATAGCCTTACTACTCCGCCCCTGCTTTTATTTTAAAATCGTTTTTGTTTCGTTTTCTACTTCACTCTCAAATTTATTTGTCTAGTTTGTTACTGGCTTTTATTTCGACGTCGCCTGCTATGTCGCATACATTGGCATCCATGTAACACACACACACACACATATATATATATATATATATATATATATATATATATATATATATATATATATATATATATATTGCTTTGGCATCAGTTCAATCCTTGCCGGATCAACAAATCACTTAAGCGCTCATAGCGTCACCTCTTGACTACAGGAAGTTACTGACGTCGTAAGTAACGATGTTAAGTTGCATCTTTAAAAAGGGAGAGAGAGAAAGGCAATGTCATGCAAATCCCTACAAAGAAATAAAATAAAGTAAATAAATAAATGAAATGGCTATTTTCCCCCTAAAATCATAGGAAATAAATATAAACAAAGGAAAGTTAGAAACGCGACGAGAAGGTGTAATACGTTAACATAATAAACATTACAGGTATATAAAACTAAATGTAAGATTACGTTGTGCAACAAAATTTTGAATTGTTTCTGCCTTTGGTCATTAAGTGTTATTTCCTAAAAGTTTGTCTTTTTTGATCTGGACATCGATTTTTTGAAAGTAACCTATTTTGCAGCACAATCCTGAGAGATTCATCGTTGAGTTGTTGAATTTCTAAAAATTTCTGGAAAAACTTTTGAGAAAAAATTTCTAGAAAAACTTTTGAGAAAAAGTTTCTAGAAAATTTCTAGAAATGTTTCTAAAAGTTTTAAGAATTTCTAGAACGTTAAGGTTACATAGATGGCATATGCTGCCATCTATATAAAATGAACGTTCCAGAAATACAGGGAGTGTAAGCTCAGCAGTTCTGTTTACTTCTCGCTGCTCAGGTGCAGACACGTCATATGCATCCGTTAAAAATGGCTTCTAGAGGCTGTAAGCATCCGGCAGACGCATTTTGCTATGCGGCAAATTTATCAAGACAAGAGCGAAAAAGTACTCCGTAGCAACATCTGCTAAAATGTGTGAAACCCACATATTTCGACATGCCTGTCGGGAATCAAGACAAATTTTGGGAACCACATTTCACCTGCAAACTCAGCAAAATAATTCTAGAGGGTAAGATGGAAGGCTTTGCTTGTTTGGATCGTGGATTTTTTAAGTGTAAAAGTTTTGAAATTGTTTTTAATTTAAATATTTCTGCTTTATTTTTTTTTAAACCAGTGTTATTGAAAATTATGTAGTAAATGTTTTAAACAATCGCGCATTAGTGTCTATAGTATCATCGATGTTTTTCTATACTGCGCCACTGGCAAGAGCCATAAAAATACGGAATGTTCAGTATTCAAGGTTCCGTATTTTTATGGCATTTGCTACATTAATTGTGGTCCTAAGTCAGAATTTTACATATCCAGCGCACGATTTTTTTTTAGAATTTTTCAATCACACTGAGTGAAAGATATTTTATTTTTATACTCAATTTTATTTTGTTCTTTTGCAGGATGGTACAGATCGGAAAACCGACCCATGAAATTCACAGTCCCACGTATTTGGAGGGAACAAACTGGCCACTCAAGCAATTACTTCTCCTGTGTGGTTAACCCTTGAAAACGTCGATTTGGCAAGAATGAGCCTGTTATCATAAATGCCATCATCCCAGTGCCGTACTACTCAAAGCTCTCCGTATCTACACTGCCAAAAAGAGAGCAACCTTTCTTCAGATGAGAACAGCAATTCAGAAGAGAATGAAGATGTTGTTTCAGATTACATTGGCGCAGAGATGAAAAGAGAAACCCATACTATCACAACCAAAAAGACCTCAACGACCTGATCAGAGATCTTAGTCTCACAATGTCCAATGCCAAGCTTTAGGCGTCGAGACTCAAGCAGTGGAATTTGTTAGCTCAAAGTATGTAAGTCGCACGTCAGAGAAAGCGTCATCAGTGTTTTTCAAGCTTTTTCATCCGTGAAGAGAGATTTTATTTCCGCCACAATCTAACCGGTCCGTTCGGGGCAACTGGAATCGTCTGTAACCCCATCGACTGACTTCTCTTCGTCTATTTCTCATTCATCAGCCTCAAAGACATGCTGCTTCATTACAAGAATATGTATCCTCTTGGCTCGCTTGGTGCAAATCAAAGAGGAACACTGCAGTGTCAAGATCTTGCAAGATGCCTTGTGATATGAAGAATACAGTTAGGAGTTCAGCATTGTGGCCTTCCTGGTTGGTTTATCAATTTATCATTA
>OZ038478.1:91923505-91926005 GCA_964036315.1 Acanthosepion esculentum
GCTGTTCTTTCACTTTTTCTTTTCCATCTTCTTCTTCTTCGTCTTACATGTTCTATGTTTCACTTCCTCCTCACCCTGTTCTTTTATATTCTCCACCATTTCTGCTACCTCTTCCGCCATCTTTTCTCTTACCCTTCTTTTTACATCTTCCTCGTTTTCACTATATTCTCTTCTTCTTTAACGTTCTTTTCATTTTCTTCTTCTTCCGCTACCGTCTCTCCTTTGTGTTCATAATCCTCTTTCGACTTTCTTTTCATTTTTCTTTTTCTTTCTTTCTCCTCTTCCACTTCCTCATCTTCTTTTTCTTCGTTTTATTTCTCCTTTTCACCTACCTTACCGATATAGTCTTCACTTTCACCATCTTCTCTTTTTCTCCCTCTAGGTTTTCTTTTTTCTTTTGTTTTACTTTACTCTTCTTTTCTTTCTCTTCCTACTTACCTTCTTCATCCCCCGCTTGCTCTTCTTCCTACTTCTTTTTCTTTACCATCTTCTGCCATCATTCATTCATTCTTGCCTTCTTTTTCTCCGCCTTCTTTATCTCCATCCACTTCTTCTTGTTCTTTTTACTCGTTTTCTTTTTCCTTTTCATCTATCTTCTTTACACTCTTCGTCATCGTCCTCTTCTTCCACCTTTTATTCTTCTTCCTCGAATTCTAATTATCTTTTTGTTTTTTCCTTTACTTTCTCCTTCTCTTTTCCTCTTGCTACTGCCCTTCTCTTTGTTCCTCCTGCATCTTCTTCTTCCTCTTCTTCATTCATTAATTAATTCATTCGTTTTTCAAACTTTGCTTCTTTCTCTCCTTCCACTTCCTTTTCTATTTACGCGTTTTATTTTTTCCTTTTCTTGTTCCTCTTCTTTCACCTTTTATCTTTCTTTTCTTTTTCTTTTATCGTTTTCTCTATTGATATTTTCTTCTTTTCAATCTTTACCCTTCTCCAACACTATCCGCATGGTATTTTTAAGGCTCCCATAAATAATAATAAAAAGGTAAAACAAAGAGCGGTTGGGAGAAAGGCGCCCTGTTTTTATCTTCTCCCCGCCCCTTTCGCTATTGCTCGCGTCCCTCTGCGCATTGTGACGGAGCAGCGCGGCTCGACAATCTTAAAAAAGCAAGCCCATCACTCATGGGGTCGCGCGGGTGGTGATAAATTGTGCATGGCCAGGGCCCTGATTGTTTCACTTGCCAACCATTAACCCGGTGTCTTTTCACTAAACCCGTCTCGGCTCACTCCCCGATAGGTTCGCTGGCAAATAAATTGTGAATATGTGGACACTGGTAGGTCCCTCACGCCGGCCCCTTATACTCATGTTGGGCTCGAACTGGTGAGAGATTCACTAGTTACCGCCTCGCATATCGTGGCTCAGAGATGTAAAATGGAGACATTGATTTTTTTTTTTAGTGTTTTTACAGTCGTTTTATTTCTTTATTTATCTATTCACCCAATGGAATGCTTGTTGTGGGCCCTTTACTGAGGAAGCCTGGTTTGTGGGGAATGAAAAATGTCTTCTGAAGAAAAGGTTTTTCTCTTTTTCTTTCTGTATATGTGCGTGTGTGTGTGTGCGCGCGTGTGTGTGTGTATGTGTGCTTTTGCATGTGCGTGTGTGTGTGTGTGTGTAAGCGTGTGCCAGTGTATGTTCGTGTGTGTGTGCGCGCGCCCCTGTGCGGAAATGAGATTTGGACGTGTCAAGAAAAAAATTAACAGAGGTTAACAGGTTTTATTTATAAATAACTTTCATTTTATTATTTTTGTATTTTTTTTTTCAAATAATTAAATCGATAGATACAACCGGACCGAAATAGATTCAATCTGAGATAGATAGATAGATAGATAGATAGATAGATAGATAGATAGATAGATCTACAAAAGGTAGTGTAGTTACTTTCTCCTAGGGTTTGGTATTTCTTCTGCTATACTGGCTTCCATCCAAGGCTGGAGTCATTTTTACTTTGGTATCAAATAAATAGGTTGGTTGGGCAGATATAGTGCGAGAGTGAATTAAACAATCTTCGCTGGTATTTGAACTCATCTAGCGCAGTCAGCTTTTTGCTGACATAACATCTACGCTACTCACTCATCTAAAGAAAAAAAGAAAGAAAGAAAGAAAGAAAGAAAAGACTAAGATTTTACTGACCACACAGCCTTCTATGTCCTGTGTTCCTTCGGCACGTGTACGATAATGTCTCTCCACGAATTTCTGTCTTTTATACCCTTGAATAAAATTTGTCTTCTTGACTTCCCTTCTAGTTCTGACAAATTAAAAACTAGTACATATATATATATATATATATATATATATATATATATATATATATATATATATATATATATATAATAGCTGACCACTCGTATTCGAGGATACCCGTTTACTAGGGTGGCTGGGCAATCCCTAATTCAGACGCTCGCTCAGGCGAATTTGTGTTTGTTAAACACCCACAGAGCCCACCTGAGGTTTATACTGTAACTATGTTGATCAAACCTTTGTTAAAGTTTCTAGCGT
>OZ038478.1:91928505-91943505 GCA_964036315.1 Acanthosepion esculentum
GAAACAAGTTATAAACCTCTACTCCTGTTCAAAAGACCGGGGAGGTGTGTGAAACGTGCAATAGGCGAAGATACTTACTTCTATTAATATATAGATATGTATGTCTGTTTGCCAAGAGGAATGTTGAATAGACATTCTCAAACGCATATCTTATCTATCTATCTATCTATCTATCTATCTATCTCTCTCTCTCTCTCTCTCTCTCTCTCTCTATATATATATATATATATATATATATATATATATATATATATATATATATATATATATATAGATAGATAGATAGATAGATAGATAGATAGATACTCATATTTGAGAAAACACTCCGTTTATTAATATTTTAATATTTTTCTATTTTAATATTTATTTATTTTCGTCTATCGGCCTGAATATTTGAGAAATCTTATTAAAGAAACATATGCGATTTCCATCAGGATTCCAATCTGCGTGCTCCTTTACAGGAGAAACCGTCGTTAGATCCGACTTACTCTAGATCGATTCAGCCACGGAATACTTCGCCGATCAATCAAGGCCGAATAGTTCCTTACAAACGCAAATCCTCCCTAGATTCTAGAAAGTTCATATCTACTCAGTTCCGTATCCGAGCGTAAAGCAGTTCATAATGAAACGTTATTTTAATCAAATATGGGTAGCCACTAAAATAACGTTTACATTGATAAAAAAAAACCTTATGCATAATGATTTTCTAAGCGGAGATTAGATGTGGAACAAGACTGAAACTAGGTGACACCCAGTGAGGAACGAACTCACTATTGAGTCGTAATTATTCTAGCGAGACAAGCTTGCTAACCATTACAAAAAAAAACAACTATATATTTAAGAATTATTAAATATTATTTTTTTATTTCGCCACATTTAAAACTTCAAACGTTATTCTTAGTGGATATCCGTATTTGAATAGACTCCCCGCATTTTTAGCAATATTTATTTCTTCTACCGGACTGCAAACGTAAGAAAACTTATTAAAGAATATGACTGAACTTCGCATCACTGTGAAGGTCTTCGCAGCCGAGCGGTTAAATCTCCCTGAGCAGACGATGGGTTAGCCTATTAAGAAATGGGTGCAGGTTCGTATCTTGCCGGAAGGCTCATTTTCTTTAATAATTTTTCTCCAGTGCACAGGCCGGTAGACGCAATATTTACTGTTTAAAATAAAACTCCAAGCTTTTAGTCCAAGACGGGTATCTACTAAAATTAACGTTTTTATATATATATATATATATATATATATATATATATATATATAGGCTTGTGTGCGAGAAGCTTGGCAGATACTCACATGAAGAAACAGGAAATTTTCCCTAGAAACAAAAAAAAAGAGTTCTGAACTGCTATGTAATGCCATTCCTGCTGTATGTCAGTGAATGCTAAAAATTTTCACATCGATGAAAGAGATATGGTTCTGCAGAAGGATGCTGAGCAATAAGGGGTGTTAAGGAAAATAGAAACGAAAAGGACGCTTTTACTTGTAATTAGATGAAAATAGATTACATTTTTGGAACACCTAATGAGAAAGAAGGGTTGACACTCAGAGATTATATTGAAAGCAACAAGGACAGTCAGAAACAGCGAATAACGTACCGAATGAGCTCATGTAAATGTGTATGTTAGATTAGCGACTAAGATCAATAATAAGGGGTCAAGCATTGCTTAGATTTATAAAGAATAGGAAATTCTAGAGAGCCATAGTTGCGCGGACCCTAGGGTACAAAAGAAAAAAAAACATATATTTCTGCCTATATATATATATATATATATATATATATATATATATATATATATATATATATATATATATATATATATTGTACTGGGCCAGCAGATCATTATTCAAACATATATTGTTAAATACAACAGGCAACGAATGTTTATTATTTTTGATCATTGGCCGTTCTAAACTTCGTATACTTGCTTTAATTTCGGAAGAAATTTGGATATATTCTTTCACATTTGAATATATTTTTATTATGATGTTCCTTGATCTAAGCTTTCGGTACACATGAGCCATCTTCAGAGTGGTTCTATGGTCATTTAAATAAAGTTATTCACCATCAAAAATGATATTCTGTTAAGTTAACATAGAAGATTGCTAAGCGAAGATGACGGTCGCGGAATAGCAGACGCAGGTCGTAAATTCGTGATGCGGTTCTATGACGTCATACCACATAAGAGAACGAAATATTAACAACAAAACCATCTGTTTAGATGCAAGGTAATGTGTTGTGACTAGTTTGAAATGTAAATTTTGTTGAGTGTGGGTTGCTTTGTTTTAATGTAGATGGCTTCTAATATCTGAAGGTTCTTTTTACTGTATGTATGTGTGAGTTTTGTTGTGCTATCAACTAATATCTGTCTAATATTATGTACGTGGCTATGTTTTTGGCTAATATCTGTCTAATATTATGTACATGGCTATGTTTTTGGCTAATATCTGTCTAATATTATGTACATGGCTATGTTTTTGGCTAATATCTGTCTAATATTATGTACATGGCTATGTTTTTGGCTAATATCTGTCTAATATTATGTACATGGCTATGTTTTTGGCTAATATCTGTCTAATATTATGTACATGGCTATGTTTTTGGCTAATATCTGTCTAATATTATGTACATGGCTATGTTTTTGGCTAATATCTGTCTAATATTATGTACATGGCTATGTTTTTGGCTAATATCTGTCTAATATTATGTACACGGCTATGTTTTTGGCTAATATCTGTCTAATATTATGTACACGGCTATGTTTTTGGCTAATATCTGTCTAATATTATGTACACGGCTATGTTTTTGGCTAATATCTGTCTAATATTATGTACATGGCTATGTTTTTGGCTAATATATGTCTAATATTATGTACACGGCTATGTTTTTCTAAGAAATGTTCTTAGCTCTATTAACAGTTCATATGTGTATCTTTATAACTAAATACATACATGCATACATATATATATGTATATACATATATATATATATATATATATATATATATATATATATATATATATATATATATATATATATATATATATATATATATATATATGAAGTTATAAAGACACACACACACACATATATATATATATATGGGGTTGGGGTACACCCACATGTATGTGTGTGCGTGGGAGAGTGAGACAGAGTGGGATATATTTAGGCAGAAATTTTTTATCCAAATGTGATTGAAAACAACCGATAATGTCTGACTGTTTAATGTTTTATTAATTTTTTTAAATTCTCAAATTTTGATTAAAATTGTGAATAAACTGTTCTAATACACACACACACACACACACACGCATACATATATATATATATGTGTGTGTGAGTGTGTGTGTGTGTATGTTTACACTCGTACTTGTACCGATTATTTTTGCTGTGTAGGGAAGAGGAATTTTTATAGTTCCTAGTTGGACGTACGTAAACAAAAATTAAATTACTTTTTCGAATTTCTTTCATCAGCCTGCTATACCTAACCACATATTCACACACAGACAGACACACACTCACATAAATATAAATCACATAAAGATTGCGTTTAGCACGAAAGTCTGTCGCCTCTGAGTGTTAACTTCAGTGTTCATTTTTATATTTACATATGCTCTAGCTCTGATATTGAGCACTTTATCACATAATATAGCATACCTTAAAACTATATTTCTTCATTAATATATATATATATATATTATTTTAAATTGAAAAATTTATTTAATGTAAATTAATATATGTATTTGAATTATTCGTGGTCCATGTCCGCTTTTCAAAGGACTTTTATATAAATATTGTTTTATATATAAAGTTTGATGTAAGAAAAATATGTTGTATTTAAAATATAAGTCGTTTAATTTATTAGAGATTGTTTTCTTTAGGTATAGGATACAGAACTGCAGAGATATAGCTTTCTAAGAAAAAATTACATTCTCTTTATTAACTTTAAATGCACAATTCCGTAGACAAAATAAACGCTGTTTAAGAAACAGAACGTTCTACTCAAATACGGCTATCTTCGATATATATATATATATATATATATATATATATATACATATATATATACATATATATATACATATATATATATATATATATATATATATATATATATATATCATAAAGAAACAATTTATACAAAGAATTAAATAACAATGTTAAATAGCAATGTCATCGCTAAAGAGACTTAATGAGACATTAACTTACTATCAATTCCTTGAATTATATGATCTTTATATTTGGGTTGTTGTCAGATGGAAGACACATAAGTACTTTCGACAATTTTAGATTGGCATCTTCAGGGCGCAATTTTCATAGACACAGGTAAACACTAAGATTAAACATGTGTAGACCAAATTATATTTTTTTAAATTGTGCTATATATTGACAGTTGAATATATGTTTTAATGTATGGAAAAATTGCACCTGAAGATGAGAGCAACTTTATTTTACTTGTGATTAATGCTCCATCTCTCGATATCGTGCACTCTAATTACAAAGACTGCTCGTCTCAAAAACGTTATTATCAAGAAATAGACTGTATATAGTCTTATAATGAAATGGCATTCATTTAACATAAACAATATTTATTTTTAACCTATATATATATATATATATATATATATATATATATATATATATATATATATATATATATTATAAAGAAGAGAGGGGCCGCAAACGCTTTTCGTTGTAATGTGGAAGATTTTTTAATATATTATGCTTTATTTTCCATAAAAATATAAAAATTATGGAAAATAAAGCATTAAACATATTTTTTAAAATATCCACACCAAAAACGTTTGCGGTCTCTCTCTCCTTTTTAATATACACACTTTTCTCTAGTTGGAACTACTATAACTTCTTCCCTTTATATATATATATATATATATATATATATATATATATATATATATATATATATATATATATATATATATATATATATATATTTGAATTGGACATAGTCCGACAATTTATTTAAAAACATTTATGTATATTATGTTTAACGTTCTTTTTATAGATACAAGTATTTAAGCAAATGCTCTGTTTTATAATAAACAGTATTAAATAACATTTACCGGCCTGTTATTATAGCTGGCCACTCGTATTCGAGCATACCCGTCTACTAGGGCGGCCGGTCAATTCCTATTGCAGACGCTCGCTCAGGCACAATTGTGTTTGTTCAACACCAATAGAGCGCACCTGTGGTTTATACTGCAACAATGCTGTGTTTCTGCGAGAGAGCAAGTTATCTAGCGTGATCCACAATCGGAACAAGGCCACCAGCACACTCAACACAATGACTTGTGACTTCGTTCGTGCACTTCAGAGCGATAATATCAAGAAGATTACAGTGAAAAAGTCGGCCAAAGAGTAGAATCTCCAACTGACGCCTATTCGACCCTAGGATGTCTAGCCACACTGATGAGCTGTGATATAGCGAAACAGTCTATCTGAGGATGACAATATATGTTGCGCACCTCGTGGTGGTGTAATCTTTAGCAAGCTTGTCTCGCTAGAACAATTACGACAGAGTAGTGAGTTCGATCTCTCACTGGGTGCCCCATACTTTCGGTCTTGTGCCACATCTGAGCAACGCTTGGAAAATCACTATATATATATATATATATATATATATATATATATATATATATATATATATATATATATATATATATAAGATTAAAGTGAAAGGTTCTCATTTCATATTGGCAGCCCTTAATCCGCAACACTATCATTACGCTATACCTGCAAGTGCATACAGAGTTAATAGTCGCATTAATATTAACAGTTGTAATAGTAGTAGTGGATTCGCATGGAAGACTTTGATTTTTATAGCTTTTTAAAAAGCAATGCTTGATGGAAATTTTAAATTACCAGTAAATCCGTTTTTACAGCGTAATCTCAGCTTGTGGGACATCCGGGCTGAGTGCATACACTACCCGTTTCAAAGCAAGACAAATGTTCACATCGCGGCTTAACCCACAAAAATACTATATACATTCCCCTTCCGCTCGTTCTATTCATAAAAATCGCTAATATAGGATTTGGTGGATACGTATCGTGTAGATAAGTGAACAATAATTGTATATGCATACGAATTTTCCCAGAAACGCCATTTTTCATTAATATTTCTTGCCCCACTTTCCACACCCATAACTTAAAAACGAGCAAGAAATATATATATATATATATATATATATATATATATATATATATATATATATTCATAAAATAATTATTGCGACATTCACGTCGGAAACTCCGGAAATGAAACCACAGACACGCACACCTACATACATACACACACATATATATATATATATATATATATATATATATATATATATATATATATATATATATATTAGGTTGGTGCAAAAATAATGTCGTTTTCTCACATGAAGTTGAACGTCAAAAATCGACATTATTTTTGCACCAACCTAATATATATATATATATATATATATATATATATATATATATATATATATATATATATATATATATATATATATATATACATATATATATAT
This sequence comes from Acanthosepion esculentum, assembly GCA_964036315.1. NCBI lineage: Eukaryota > Metazoa > Mollusca > Cephalopoda > Sepiida > Sepiidae > Acanthosepion > Acanthosepion esculentum. Next base: position 91,935,053 of record OZ038478.1, read on the forward strand.
ATATATATATACATATTTATATACATATTTATATACATATATATATATATTCAGATATGTATGTATGTATATATATAAATATACTCAGATATGTATATATATATATATGTGTGTGTGTATATACATTTCTCTCTCTCCATATATATATATATATATATATATATATATATATATATATATATATATATATATATATATATCACTTTTTACGTTTTACTATAACTTCTCCTTCCATTCATTTCAATCTCCCTTGAATTCTTGTAATTTTCTTGTTTGTTATTCACTCTCGCGCTCTTTTAGCACACACAAATATATGTACGTAGATAGATAGATAGATAGATAGATAGAAATAATAAAAGTATATAAATCAACATGCTATGATGACAGTCAGTTTCATGCCTAAAGCCTTCATTTGACCATCAGCGTTGATTTGTTATATCCCTAATATTTATATCTTTAAATGCTCTCTATCACCGATATTCAACCATTTCCACAAGAAATATCTCGAATTTCAAATAAAATAATTATACATATGAATGTTTTTGACAGCTTATTAAATAAAACAAATTTCCGTATTAAGTAAAACTTATCAGAAAAAAAAAATATGTATGCTTCATGTGTGCCAAATGTGTGCTATAGGTTTTTAAAAATTGTCCTGTTTGAAGAGGCATATCCTTTTAAGTTACAAGTGGCCCTTGCACTGATGTCTAGAGACGGGCATACTCAGCACATCTATATTTTTGGTGGATGCGCACACTTTTTCAGTATTTTATACTTTATATCCAATGGTTTTCTGTTGGATATTGATTTTAAAAACGAGTACGATGCGATCTTTTGGCCAAACCATATCTATATCTATATCTATCTATCTATCTATATATATATATATATATATATAGATAGATAGATAGATAGATAGATAGATAGATAGATAAAATAAGAACAAATGGAGTATAATTCCACTGTACGTAACATTTAGTTTTAAAGAGGGCTCAATACAGAGTAGAGCTAAATATTATTTATTTTAGGATATTAAAACAAAACATGTTAAAAATATGTTTTAACACTACAAATGTGTCTCCTCGAGCGACGTTAAACTACTGCCCAGTAATTTAACGTCTCACTAAGAGAGACATTGGTAGTGTTGAAACATAAATGTAATTAAGTAGCGATTTTTAAAGTTTTTTGTTTTAATATCTTAAAATAAATAGTATATATATGTGTGTGTGTATTGGGTGTATCAAAAATAGTTTTAAAAACTTTGGGAGCAGGTTCCTCAGACCAAAACAAGGACGAAAGTCCAAATAAACATATGAAGATACTTGGATCGTCTCCGACAGCCTGTAAAATGTGTTCCTCGTGGTCGGTCGTACGCGCGGATCTCGGCCTTCCTCGGTCCATAGTTTGTGCTGCCATCGATCCTGTCTCAGCAATGCGACGAGAAACACCAGCAAAGATTGGATGACTAGGCTGCCTACGGTTTGGAAACGCAATCTGATACGGCCGTGCAATATCGCGCCCATTACCATTTGCGCTCCCCTATGTATATCGGGTCACGATATGAATATCCTGCCTTTGTTAAACGGAACACTTCTCAGTTAAGTCACTACTACACACGATAAACGGTGAAAACAGACTAGCCACAAATATACACGAATGACAAATGTAAGCTAGTCTACATGACCAGCACATCGCCATCTACCGTAAACTTGCTTTACACTTAATAACTCAAAAACAAAGTATTTGCAGACATATGTTTATATGGACTTTTGTCCTTGTTTGGGTGAGAGGAAACCCGTCCCCAAAGTTTGTAAAAGGTTTTTTAGTACACTCTCTCTATATATATATCAAATATACACAAATAAGAGTATCCAATATAAATAACGTATAAAGTGATAAAAATCTGTCGGATTAATAAATAAAAAATCTATTACTTCTTTAAAAAATTACATTGTTTACGTTTGGACATGAAACGTAGATTACAGGGGTGGGGCGACACTATTTTTGGGACACTTAGAAAAGTGTGCTTAAATGTGTTTTTTTGCTGCCGAGAGCTTTTGTGTTGAAGAGTAGGTAGTTCAACTGTTCATTAATTGTATGAACACTGATTGATGGTTTGTCTTTGGTTTCATGTTTTCTTTATTTTTACTTCAACTTAGGCGGCACTACTTTTCGGACATGACACAAATTCCGGGTTTTTTAATGATTCAGTCGTCGAACGTCTACAATATGCAAATTTTTTGCAGGTAAATTGTACCCTGACCATTATATTTGAGTATCTTTACCATTCACTGCGAAAACGCATTCAAATCCTGAAGAAGAATGCATTCAAAAGAAGTCATCAGTTTGGTCCAAAAGAAGAAAGAAGACGGGCTCAGCATCCGAAAGATGAGATGAAGCTACCGAAGTCAGCAGTTGAATACATGCTAAGTACAGACTATGAGCGGAAGAAGAAGAAGAGAGGACGGAAAAAACAATTTCCAAGATAACAGAAAGAAGAATGAAGAGGAGTGTTACGAGGTTGTTATGATCTGGAGAAAAGGTGACAGCGAAGAAAGTAAAGGAGAGGTGTGAACTTGACGTCAGTGTTCGAACTGTACAAAGAAAGCTACACGAAATTGGACTTAACTATTCTAAAATCAAGAAAAGATTTACACTAACGAGAAAACACAAGGAGGCAAGGCTGGAAAGCGCCAAAAGATGGATAACAAACCATGTCGACTTCAAGAAAGTGATATTTACTGATGAAAAACGTTTTAAGTTCGATGGACCTGACGGGTGGTGTACATGGTCGAGAAAAGGTGAACCTGTTATTCTCAACAAGAGACTGGAGGAGGAGGAGTCATGGTTTGGGGTATGGTATTTCCGAATGGAAACTTGTGGCTCGAGTAGTTAAAAGGACGTCAAAATAGCTTGAGCTACAGAGAACTTTTGGAAAAGAGAGCCCTACCACTCATAGAAAAAGAAATGGGAAGTAATTTATTTTGCAGCAAGATAACTGCAGCATCCATGTGGCCAAATCAGTGAAAAATTGGATGTGTGAAGCAAATATAACTACTCTGGAATGGCCTGCAAGAAGTCCAGACTTAAATTTAATTGAAATCATATGGGAAATGTTTGCAGAGCTTGTTTACGACAGGCCAGAAATAACCAGAGAGGCTGAACTGTGGCAGCGCATAAAAGATGCTAAAAATAGACTGCTAGAAACACGAAGAGGCGTTATTATCAATATGTACGAATATTATGTAGACTGATAGAAGTCACTGAAAAAAGGGTGCTGCCATAAACTATTAGCATTGTTTCTGCAATGTCCGAAAAATACTGTCGCCTGTGTAATGTGAACATTTGTAAAAAAATAAAAATACTTCTAATTTGAATTCTGCTTTTCCATTTGTAGTATTGAAACAGTTTAAAATGTTATTGCTATTACACTAAAACAGTACAGACTTCTACCTAAAACTTGAAAAAATAAAGTGTCTGAAAAATAGTGTCGGCCCCCTGCATAAATGATAATTTCGAGTAACACACACACAGACATACATACATATATATATATATATATATATATATATATATATATATATATATATATATGCGTGTGCGTGTATGTATGGAAGTATATATGGTTTTATGCATATTTGTGCGTATGTGTGTATGCACGTGTGCGGATGCGTCAATAATTAGTAGTTACTTTTGGGGTTTGAAATAAGCATTCGTTTATAATGTTCGATTTACCTGATTAATCATCACCAATTAATTTAATTCATTGTCAAGGAAAAAAGCTTCTATGAAGAATAAATATTTCTTATGCAAAATAGACTCATCGTTCGAATACGGACTTGATTTACCAACGTACATATCGAATACATTTTCCTGTAACCTATTTTTCCTTTTATGTTTTCTATTTTTCTCATGTGGTCTAACTCACTGTCTTTTAATTCCCAAAATTCAGCCCCTAACACACACACACACACACACACACACACACACACACACACACACACACACAATATATATATATATATATATACTTTCTTATCTATAAGCATTGTTCTAATATTTTCCCAGGGTTTTAAAAAGCTAAATCACTTTCAGGTAATTGGGTTGGATCACATGAATTCCAGGGAGAAATATTAAATATCGCAATTTCTTCGCTTTTGCTTCCTCTCCAACAACCACTTTTCGGAAGTAACAGAACGCATTTCTTACTCATTCAGTAATTTTCTTACAATGGCGCAACTTTTTTCCCAGGCGTTTTCTTCTAGTCAAAGAGATTTTTCTCATTCATTTTTTACCTCTTTCTCCTACGTCAAACTTTAGTTTAATTTTTTTTTTAATTTGCCATGACTATTATCAATTTATTTTTTTTATTTTCCAATGAGGTTCACTCTGTACAAAGCCTGAGGGCTACTCGAGATAGAGGGTTCCTAAGTAAGAGGCATAGTTTATGCTGAAGATAACAGTTAACCTTAGATTTGAACACGTTATGATTGTACTGATCGGGGAAACATCCTCCTGGTCGTCGGTTCCACAGAGCAGTAGTTCGCGGGAAGAAGCTGCTCGTGTGAAACTTACTTCACATCAGTGGAAAACGGAGGGAATGAGGGTGGTTTTACTTCAATGTGAGTAGCATGACAGGTCCTAGACGTGAAGGTTACAACTGCTGAAACTAAGGAATGCAGTTCGTCCGAGTACTTTCCATGGAAGAATCGATAAAGCAATGAGAGGCTTGCCACATCCTGTCTGTGAGAGAGGGGTTGCAGGGTAGAAAATAATTTGTCATCCACAAGGACTCGGAGACGCTTTTGGACTCTATCCAGACTGGAAAGTAAAGACTGTTCAGCTCCTTCCCAAATATGAGAGCAGTACTCCATTTTAAACCTGATCTGGGTCTTGAAAAGGTAAAGGATTGCAGCGGGAGTCAGGTACTTAGTAAAGCGGTACAGGGAACCGACAATTTTTCTAGCACCTTTAACGATGGATCGTGTGTACGAGTTTAGCTTGAGGTCTAGGGTGAGTTTAAGGCGCAATTGTCTTTCAAGGTACGGTGCCTCCCTGAGAGGACATCCATTCATCGTGACTGATGGTAGTTCGGAGTCCGATCGGCGGTGATGGAATGTAACTAGTTTGCTTTTTGAGGCTTTGAATGTAACCAGCCAGTTTTCCCCCCGACTGAGATGTTAGAGCTAGGTCAAAGGAATGGTCAACTGACAATTTATTTATTGTTTTTAAATCATTTCACACCAAGCATTTTTAATTCGCCACGACTATTATTATTATTATTATTATTATTATTATTATTATTATTATTATTATTATTATTATTAATATAATATTTTACTTTCTGCTCAGTACACTCCCTTAATGGATCAGTAGCCGAGACCGAGACCAAGGTAGTAAATATATCCTTTTGTTTTACACATATTTTAATGCTAAGTGCTATTTAAGATGTACGATGTTTATGTATCTCTTGTAAGTAAAGACTTTCAAGGATCTTGTTAATGTGCATGACTCTACTATTTTTTATATATCGTACCCAGGGCTCCAATTATTGTAGGTATAACAATAGGTCAACAGTACCACATCCTTTTCTATCCTTATAGTGACTTATTTTATCATATACTTTAACAGATATAGTTATGTCCGAAGGCTATGTCATTTTTGTTTGTAGCCTCTAATCACTATGTATGGTATATTAGCTTTTATATGTGTCAGTATAAATAGTAAAGTCTCAAATAATGTTCTATATTATTATTATTGTTGTTGTTGTAGTTTTTGTTGTTGTTGTAGTTGTTGTTGTAGTTGTTGTTAGTAGTAGTAGCAGTAGTAGTAGTATACCCTCTTCTTCCGCTCGTTTCTTCGCTTTCATCCGGAGATCTTGCATTATGGGTATTCTCCATCAAGTCGTACAACTTCAAACAGAGAGTACTTTTAGCAGAATATTTGCAGAACCAAGGTGTTTCAGGATTTATTTTTCTAACTTCCATAATATCAATAGCGTTACATAAACAAAGATCTTCGTAGTCCGTCGGCTTTCATTATCAAGACAATGTTTTGTATTTGTATTTCCCTGAAGTTTCAAGGGAATCTTTTCAATGTAACGTTATGTTCCATTTTTTATCATTCCTAGCGCACCTACTATGATTGGTATTATTCTTTTTTTCAATTTCCACATTTATTATTATTATTATTATTATTATTATTATTATTATTATTATTATTATTTCTTTTGATTTCTGCTGTATACAGATTTCCTTCCGACTCCCAACCAGAGACCTAAGAGTGCCCCCTGAATATTCTTGCTAATTTCAATAATTCTATTGATTGAATTGTTTTAGTTCCTCCTAGTTATTTAATTCTTTCTCCATTTTGCGAAAGTTTTCTGAATTTTTCCAAAACCTCACATCATCTTCCTATTCCGTATATTAGTATTATTATTACAATTATTATTATTATTATTATTATTATTATTATTATTATTATTGCTTTTACTTTGTGTAGTACTAGTTGTCCCTAACTCACAACCAGAGGCTTCAGATATTTTTGTATGAAAATATGGAAACAGATGACGTGCCATGAAATCAGAAAAAATGGAATTGTTGTCACTAAATAGAGAGAAATCGACTCGAGATATATGATTTTTGCAATTCACATATTTTAGGGCGACCAGGTAAGGTTATCCTTACATGTGTTTTCTCTCTTTGGTATCATTCCAAGACACCCAATAAAAAATAATGTTTTTGTAATGATATGCCACATTATTATTTTTTTTCCTTTGATATCTGCCGTTTACAAATTTCTTTCCGTGTCCCGCCCAGGGACCTAAGGTTAGAAATAGTATCATGACACTTTCAACTGAAAAAAAAATATTACATAGATAAAGCCCTTCGTAAAGTGCGGGCTGGACTTGTCAGAATAATTTTTTGTATCTCTTTGAGGAATGGACTTCCAGGGATCCCTTCAATTAATCTACTGGAATCTTTTCCAACCAATCCTAAGGCTCCAACTACAACAGGGATTGTTGATGTTCCCATGTGTCACATTTTTGAGATTTCTATTTCAAGGTCCTTGTATTTTGACAGCTTTTCGAATATCTTCAAAGATACACTGCAGTCTGCAGGGACTGCCATATCAATAAGGAGGTATTTTTGTTTGTTTGTGGTCTTTAATAACAATGTCTGGGCAGTTGGCTTTGATTGTTCTGTCAGTGTGTATTGTGTCGTCCTATAGAATTGTAACAGGTCCCATATCCGTAACCGGTTCTGGGTGGTGGTCGTACCAGTTTCTTTCAGTTTCCTTCCAATAGAAGTTGCAAATTTCCAGTGTAGATATTGGCCCACGCTGTCATGCCGGTTTTTATATTCAGTGGGTGCCAATATCGTGCAACCTGATACAAGATGATCAATGGTTTCTGGATATTTATCACAGAATCTGCATTTTGGGCTAACACAGTATTTTAGTATATGTACTTGATAATTCCTAGTTAACAAGCATTGGTCCTGTGCAGCAAGGATAAAACCTTCAGTTTCAGCTTTCAACCCTGCTCTACGTAGCCACTGATGGGTACGGCTTTTGTCTACGTCAGCTTGTTTGGTACGGGCAGTGTATTGGCCATGAAGCGGTTTATCTTGCCATTGTTTCTGTATTTGGTCGGTTGCATCTGTCTTTGCTTTCTTTTTTAAGTATTTTGCAGCTTCAGCCGGTTTACTATGCTGTACTTGTATTTCTGCGCCCATTTGAAAATCCATTTTGAATTTGTTGGCTTCCTTTATTACGGAGTAAAGACGCTTACTACTTCCATGTTCCTTGACACATACCATCATACAGTCTTCTGTAGTTTCCAAGTATCTTTGGAGGCCAATTGTTGTAGTTTTGTAGGACAGTTCTAGTTGAACTAATCCTCTGCCTCCTTCGGATCTGGGCACATACATGCGATCAACATCAGCTTTGGGATGATGCATGCGGTAGCAAGTTAGGAGCTTTCTCGTTTTGGCGTCCATTCGCTTAATTTCAGCTATGGTCCAGTTAAGGACGTTAAAGTTGTATTGCACCGCAGGGACAGCCAAGGTGTTTATGGCTGATATTCTGTTTTTTGAGTTTAACTCTGTATTTAGTACCGGACGTACACGCCTGTAGTACTCCTTTATACTTTCTCCTTCATTTGGGTGTGTTGTATGCCATCTCCTTCTCTAATTCCTAGGTACTTATAAGCTTCATCATGCTCCAGTTCCCTAATCTTTGTGACAAAATCTAAATCTATTAAGGGTGCTTCTGTAATTCTACCTTTCTTGAATGTAACTTTTGCACATTTATCTAATCCGAAGTTCATACCTATGTCGTCACTGAATTATTTTACAATATTAAGGAGGCCCTTCAACTCATTGTCGTCTTTGGCAAAGAGTTTGAGATCATCCATGTAGAGTAAGTGATTGAATATTTTCTTATTTATTTTA
>OZ038478.1:91951005-91966005 GCA_964036315.1 Acanthosepion esculentum
AAGGTTGAAAGTAAGTTGAATTTTTACATGCCAATGGCTGACAGTACTCAATTCGGGGAAGAAGAGCCTGATATATATATATATATATATATATATATATATATATATATATATATATATATATATATATATATATGTGTGTGTGTGTGTGTGTGTGTGTCGTTAGATCGAAACTTTTACAAATTTCAACTGAGTAATACTGGCTACTGAGTCAACGAATGCCGAATATTACCTTATAAGGACATATGTTTATCATTATTATTGGCAAATAAAGCAGTTGAAGCCACCATTCGACGAAAGGTAAAACAGGAACTTGTTTAACAAAAAGCGTATAATGATACATTAGCATAGCAATTTTTCAATTTTTTTTTTAAGTTTTCACTCAACTAACGTATATAGAGTTGTCAGCTCTATAACTTTATAACAAAGACATAAAGAAAAATGTATATAGTGGTCATTTTTATTTAATTCCTGTAGATACAACAATAAAAAAGATACTTGAAGGATTTATTATTTTTGATGGACACAAACTTAACAAAATAAGTAACATAGATTACACAAAAAAAGGTAGACACAGGAAGAAATGCAGGAATTCCTAGACAAATTAGCCAAGGAAAGTGGGAATAATGGAATATCTATCAATTGTAATATGAAAAAATATACGTTAATTAACAAGGAGAACAGCCCAAGACAAAAAGGAGGTATATATATATATATATGTTTATTATATATATTATTATATTATATATATGATATATATTTATTTATTATATATATATATATACATATAATATATATATATATATATATATATATATATATATATATATATATATATATACAATATTTATATATAAGTTTTCACTTAGCTAACGTATATACGATTTTCCAGCTCTAACATTTTATAACAAAGACATAATGAAGAAAATGTATAAATATATATAAGGGAGAGATTATTTGCTGTTCCAACGAGAGAAGTGTATATATTAAAGAGAGAAAAAAGAAGGACCCATGACCCGAAACGTATGTAGCAAAATATGTAGAACAAAGTATATGTGTGTGTATGTGTGTGTGTGTGTGTGTGTGTGTTTCTTATGTTGTTAAAGATTGTTGCCACCAATAACAAATCTTGCAATGATTGTTGTTTATTATGCATCTGCAGGAATTAAATTAAAATTTCTAAATTATACATCTATTCTTCATGCTTTTTATGTAAGTGAAAGAGTTGACAACCTTATATATTCTCAGTTGAAATTTATAAAATATTTCCTTCAAAATAACTTTTCAGGAAAATATGTTTTTCAAGATGCGTAGCTGTTATTGCACTTTTGAATAATGATGGCAGTTTCCTTTCTAACTTTTTGTTTAAAATAGTGTGGAAGGTCAACATCTGGAATATGCCATTATTTCTTTCTTTGTGTTGCGTATCATATCCATTTTAGCTGTTGCTGCTGTTGAAAGTCCTCAAGTGATGTGGTTTCTGTTATTTAGTATAGTTCTTTGTTTGTGATTGTATAGCGTCAGTCAACAAGGTTCGAAAAGCATGGTATTCCCCAAGACTCATAGCCTTCACTCACTCAAAGCCATTTTTAATCATTGATTTGAGAAAGTAGTCATGAAGACATGACTGTTAAGATATATCTGAACGGGTTTGGGGTCATGATTGATATCCTTATGAATATTTCGATTTAGAAACAGTATTTTTTTTTAATGATTCGTTTCAATCGCAGCATATATAAAGCATTCATTTCTTTCGATTAAAGGATTACAGCCATATCACGTTGAAACACCGGTCCCCATAAGGCCACTGAAGTTAAGCAACATCAAGCCTGGCAGCTACCTAGATGGGCAACCGCTTGGGAATACCAGGTGCTTTCAGCGTGGATCTGATGATGGTATAATGGCTACGAATTGTTAATCAGACAGCCGAGTTTCCATTCCAACTGGGCTCGTTATATTCATTCACTTAAACCTGTGTAGGAAAATATGTAGAATAAAGTATATATATATATATATATATATATATATATATATATATATATATATATATATATATATATATATATATATATATATATATTAAGTAATTCATCGAGTCTGAAACCTCAACAGAATGCAGAAAACACTGGACGGCCGTTTCGTCCTATATTTGGGACTCAGTAGCAGTGCGTATCCACTACCGAGAATTGAAACCCGGAGAGTTAGGTTATCAAGCAAACGTCATACCAACTGTTCAATGTGCCTCGGTGACGAAGAAGTAGCAAATCAGACTCAATATAGCACGCTCGCTCACAAATTCATTGGTGGAACTCAACTGAGATTCTCTCTAACCATAGGACGGTGCCCCCGGAGCCATGACGACTATCACGAAGCCGCTCAAGCAATGATATATAAATGATAGAAATTATTAGGAGGATTTGATAATTATAATTAGGTAATTCATCGAGTCTGAAATATATATATACATATATATATATATATATATATATATATATATATATATATATATATATATATATATATATAAATAAGGTGTGTGTGTGTTTCTTATGTTGTTAATATTGTTTATTATGCATCTACAGGAATTAAATTAAAATGTCCTTTTTGGGAAGTATGAATCTACCTCTTCTCCCCCCCCAGCTATGGATTAATTGGTAATATAAATGTGCGTATATAACATTTAGATTTCAGCATTAAATCACCCATGGAAGTTGATATGCCGCTATACAAAAACAGCCAACCAACTAATCTTTCGATTAAGATCTGCTTTTGGTACGGTTAAAAAGCCAGCAGACACATTGAATCTAAACGCTTGCATTTGCACCGGAAAATGTATACATCAGGGAAATGGAAACTGTACAGATTCGTTTCACTAAAAAAAAAAAAAAAAAAAAAGAGGAGAAAAGCATTAACTTTTTGGCGTTTCTTTACAACTAAAAGAAACGGAGCAATTGCTGAACAAATAAATGTCAAAAGTAAACATCATTTGGAATTATCAGCAGTTTCAAAGAATAAGCTCAATAAATACCAATGGCTGTGTACATCTTACCTTAATTTTATAAACTGTGCGTGTGTGTGCGTGTGTCTGTGCACGTGAGTTTGTTTGCGTGCGTCCTGGAGAACTGGAGGCGTTGCCATTAAATTGGGTACACCTGCGTTTTTTAGCCTAAGATCTATTTGGATCGACTGAAATTGTAATTAAAAATAGAAAAAAAGAAAGTTATTTCTTCAAGTATTCGTCGAACTAACAGAAAACACGAAACAATACAAAGTGCGGTGAAAAAAAATGGTCGTCTTAATTAAGCAAAAAACGCTGACATCTCATTTTAACAGATACAAAGGGTGCGATGGATAAATTGTCGTCTACATTACGCAAAAATGAAAATAATTCTGACATCTCATTTTAACAGATATATTATCAGAATTATACAAAAAATACCTTGAAATACTAAAGAGTAAATTTATTCAGTAAAATCGCCATTGGCTTCAACCACGGCTTCCAGACGGCTTCGGAATCTCCTTCCACTCTTTTAAGTTGATGAATGTCGCCATAATCCTTGCTTTTAGTTAATCTTTGGTGTTACAAGAAGTTTTGCTGGTCTCTCGCTCAACCGCGCCCCACACATAATAAGCAAGGGGGTTGCAATCTGGGGAATTAGGTGGCCAGAAGTACGGGCTAATGTAGTCGCAGAAATTGTCTGACAGCTATGACTGAATTCTCCAGCTTGTGTAGCATAGTGCAGAGTCCTGTTGTCATATAGTGTGTTTCAGCAGACACCCTCTCGAACCAGGACAGCACTACCTCTTCAAGGCAGTTAATGTGGGTCTCTATATTGAGTCTGCGGTCCTGTGGGAAGCTGAATGGAGGCATGACTTCGCTATCACTAGCGATCACTCCAAACACCTTCGTAACCACCATTAGACTCATCCAACTCTTTCCGAATTCTCTGCACTGTCCTCAGATTAACACCCAAACACCCTGAAATGTTCGTATTGGAGATTCTGGCACGAATCCCAAGTAGTACAGCATGCAGTTTACAAATTTCTGGCGATGTGAATTGCGTCATGGTGCTCTATTTCTCACAGACGGTGCCCAACTGAGTCTACTATATTGTCCTGTCGGCAAAATCAAAAACTTACAACGCTCATGCGCGAAATAAATAAAAAAAAATATAAAATGGCGACAATTAAAACATCGCTTCCTGTGTGTTTATATATATATATATATATATATATATATATATATATATATAAACACACACACACACACACACACACACACATACATATATATATATATATATATATATATATATATATATATATATATATATATCAATCAGAGTTTATTTGACATTATATTCTTTAAAATCATTAATTTGGGTGCCTAACTTTACGATGCCAACAAATATATCCGTATGAATTATTTATTTCAAACATGGTAAATTGTTTCTGTCCGAATTTCTGGAATATTTACAGTTAGATTAATGCCCTCAACTTTGTTGTTATTTTCACATCGTTTTCGCTCACACTTCTGCGTGTGACTGTCAATTTTGGTAACTTTTTAGTAAATTCCATACTTAAGCGTTTATTGAATCTACGGGGATCGACTGTTATCAGACTGCTCTCCATGTCATTTTATAGCTCTTGTTGTTCTTTTTATTACTGCTCAATTATTGTTTGTCCTATTTCCGAATCCGTACTACTCGGCACAGAAGTTGAACTCACAATTACATTGTTACTAAATTTACGAACTAACGCTGCTTTTTTCTGGACTATTGTCCCGTTGAAAAACTTTTGCCTTTTATTATATTAATGGAAATAATTGAAATTATAGCCCTACAGCATCAATAATCATAAAAATAATCTCTAACATTTTGCATTATTATATTATCTACACTATGACTTACGTCATCTTCTTTATTGTTATCACATTTCGGCCGTTGTTTCCTCCGGCCTTCTTTTGATGCATGTCGATCCGGGTAAACTCTGTGTGGCGGGTGATGTGCAAACATATTGTATAGACAATAGAAATACTTGAAAGATTTGTATTAAACGTTTTAGTCGAAGATATATTTGTATCGAGTTGCTCTTGTTTCTCATTGCACCGTCGATATCTGTGGATCTCATCTTGTTCTGCTCAATTATTGTTAATCCTGTCTCCACTGAGTTGGAACCAGGGATTGAACTCACACCTACTATGCTACTGTACCACCATATTATCATCTCCCTATCAGGTTATCTATTTGTTGTTTTTATTTATTTATTAATTTTTATTTATTTATTTTTTTCTTGTAGAAGTGTAGAAGTAGGTTTTCAGGTAAACATGGACCTCCGTGTCCGAAAAAAGAAAACGGAGTGTCAAAATGACGACGATTTTTTCATTGACACCGCTATTATTTTAACTTCCTTCACTCTTCGGCAATAATTTTTGTTTTAAATAGTGATGATTAGAATTGTAATAAAACTTAAACATATGAAAGTAAATTCATACATTTTCTTTCTTCTTGAGAACTGACAACCAAAATAATAAACACTATTTATTTAAAAAAAAATTTTTATTTACACTATTTATTATATTGTTCATTGGAGTGGTTGGCAAAACATCGGCTTATTGTCAGTTGATCCGAAATTTATAAAGTGGCGAACGTTTTCATATTTATTTCTTTATAAATTGGTAAATGATAAATACTGCATTGCATTAGTTTTAATTGTGTTACTTTCTAAAATGTTGTAAATATAAAATTATATACGAGGTTAAGTAAAAAATTCTGTGCACTTTCGATGTAATATAACTTTGTTTTTTGTCAAACTGCCTTCTGCTCATGCGTGCTTATAGTTGATAATAATGCAGTGACGTGATCGAAATTTGAGCTTGATCACGCCAGTTTTCTTGCCGCTGTTACAGTCTAAAGATAGCCACTCCGCTAGCAGTGTGCACTAAGAAGGAACAATTCTGTTGCCTCAAGTCCCTTCTTCATCTGTAAGGAAGCTGTTCAATATTCTCTACATTATAAGAGAATTGATAAGTTTATAAAAATCCGGAAAGATCAGTGGAGTAGCGATTTATTTTCGTATTTGTGCCTTTGCATGTAGGTACATAAATATGCCTGTAGCTTAATGAGGAATAAAAAAAGATATTTACACAAAAGACTTTTCAACATAATCTCTTTCTTTGTCAACGAATTTAACGCTTCTCCCTTACTCATATAGAACAAACGTCATACGATGAAAATTTCAGATCAAATTTCAGGTAACAACTTTATAACGCAGTGGTGCCGATCATAATCCTGAATCTTAAAATCCCAAATGTCGAAATTCTGAAATTTAAAATCCCGAAATTATAAAATCCCGAAAGACCAGAATTCCGAAATTTAAAATCCTGAAAGTTCAGAAGTCTTTGGAAGAAATTAAAAAAAAAAAAAAAAGAAACCTTAGGAAATACCTTTATTTCTAAACACGTATACAAATTGCGTTTAAATAGTATTTATAGGTTCGAAACATTCAAAATTCATGAAAAAATATAAAACCAGAATATGGCAATGATCATGTCGGAATTTATCGCATTATTGGAGAGTTTCAAAAAGATCAGCAGCACGTGAAAAACGAATGTGAACGCATTCTTCGAGGAGAGAGAAAAAAGAAAAAAAAGATGTGTATTTTATTGTGATGAAAAGTTTTAAAAATATAGTTAACAATCATGAAACCCCATCAGATCTTATGAACTATCTTAGGGCTCTTTCCCGTAAACTTTCATTATAAATTATTCATATATTCTGGTTTTATAATTTTTAATGAATTTAAAATTTTTCAAATGTATAAACACTATTTAAACGTTATTTTGAACATGTTTAGAAATAAAGGTATTTCCAATTTTTTTTTCAATTTCTCTCCAAAAATAGTTTTTGGGATTCTGATCTTTCAGGATTTTAAATTTCGGGATTTTGATCTTTCAGGATGTTGATACATTCGGGTTTTCAAATTTCGGAATCTTAAATTTCAGGATTTTGATATTCGAGATTTTAAGATTCAGGATTATAATCCAACCCCATCAGGCACTTTTTGCTAGCAATATATTTGTTTCAGAAGTTTCGTTCCAGTTCCTTCCTTGGAGAGTATTGTTTGTGCATAAGCGAGCTTACTCTCCCATTCGAGATGATGGAAAGAATTTCATTTTTATCCTCTACTAAAACGTTTCCAAAGACTCAGCTTGTGAAATGGACATAGAGAAGTGTCTTAGAATCACAAAATCGTCTGCTATTTACTTCGTTCGGTTAGGTACCATACACAGCGAGCGCTCTTTAAGGTTGGCTGAAGATAGATTGTATTGTAAATTCTTTTAAAACAAGCTGTCTGTTGTCTATAAGTACCAATAGTGCCACGTGGATTAAAACCTGTTTATCTATTGCTTTAGGTGGATTATGGGGATTATGAAGAAGTAAAGATATCCGATAAGTTCGAAATCAGGTCGATGCACGCTTGTTTAATCTATGTTTACAAATTATCTCCGACTTTCCTTCTATCTCATACACACCCACACATTGCATATATATATATATATATATATATATATATATATATATATATATATATATATATATATATATATATATGATAGTGTGTGTGTCTTATAGATAACAATCTATGTCCCTCTTGTGTTTCCCTATCTAAAGCAATACAAATATTTACTTATATATATAATTGTATTTTTTCCTATTCCCGACAGTAGATCTTTTGATTTAGCTAGATATCTACTACTTCACTTACATACCTACATAACTAACAAAACATCTGAAAATCCACCCGTATGTAAATATATGCCTGTTGCTGATACAGTAGACTTTGCTTCCGGCGCCAGTAAGCGGAAAAGCCCAAATTTGCAAACTTATTTTTAAAATCAAAACAGCCGTACTTTTCACGAGCCTGGCGCTATACTATCTTTCAAATGTAAACTCTTATTTCATTTACGTACCTGTAAACACTTCCATATCAACACTTGCTGATCATTGTTCTACGACTGACTCTTAGCCCATTCTCTCTCTCCCTCTCTTCATCTCCCTCTCTCTCTCTTTCTCTCTCTCTCTCTCACACACACATACACACACATACATACACACACACACACTAAGTTTAGGTTAATGCGGGAAAAGACCAAATTAAATAAGGAAGTGAAAGATTGTGCTCCGTTAAACTTCATCATTTCTGTTTTGAAAACATTCGAAATTCTCGCTTTCAACTTAGAATTAAACACAAACCACTGGCCTATGTCAGCCATATGAAGAACTGTATGCATGCCAATATTATCTATGAATTTACGTTCCCCTTAAGGAACTGCATTCTTGATCAAACTAAATTCATGAATAATTATATTGAACATACCACCTCATGCCTATCAAGAAGACTCACGTTACATTAGTAAAATTCAATAAAATATTAGATTATTGAGAATATTTTCCTAATTTTTTCAAGATAACTGAGAGCTTAAGAATTATGTATAAAAGGCGCTCATGTCATTTTCTTCAATTATGCTTCACAGATAAAGTCTCCGGAATAAAACATTAGATCTGTTGACAACACAGTTACTGTCGGTTTAAAAACACAGCTACATTTCTGCGATATTCTAAACTTAAAATAAATAATATCTGTTTTATATTAGATTAATTATACTTCAAATCAATTAATATTCCTCAAATAAAGTTTCAGGAAAGTATATATTATTTTTGGAAGATTTTTTTAAGTAAGAGAATTACATTGCGATGAAAGTTGTCTAAAAAAAAGACAACAATCAATTTTTTTAGCAAAAAACAAATCCTTCAAGTCAATTTAAATTGTTTTTTTTCAAATACAGCAAAGTATTTTGCTTATTGGAAATATTAAATGTAATCTATTAGTTTGAAGTTAGAAATAAAATGAAAGCTTCAAGAAAGATTTTTCATTTTTTTAAAATACTTTTCATCATTAGGTATCGCGTTTTTTTCCTTTTTTTTTCTTTGTGTGTGTGTGTGTGTGTGTGTGCATGTGTGTGGGGGGGCGTCCCTATCCTATTGCATCGCCAAATATTTGAGCTTAACAACTTGAGCAAAATATTGCAATAAATATGAAATTGTTCATTATTTTAAGAAGTAAGGTGAAGTGATTTAAAATTGACAACTTTTCACATTTCACTGAAACAGATGTTAAACACTTCTCTTTTTCCTTTTTCTTATTGAAACCGAGTAGCTCTTCTGATAAGTCTTTTCCGTCTTTCAGAACAGAATAGCTCATTATTTATGAGGTACTGACAGGGAGTAACGGTGGTGCAAACTAAGGGAGAGACAATAATAATAACAATAATAATAATAATAATAATAATAATAATAATAATAATAATAATGTAGTGAAATTATGTCGTGGGAATAGACTTTCTGGTTGGTTCTTATCAGCGTCTTCTGAGATTATCTTTATCAAATAAATGAAGGAGAGACACAACCTAAATAATAATGAAATCTTTAAAAAAAAATTAAAAAAACAAAACAGCCCAACAAAAACAATATATTAAGGGTTAGGCAACTTCAAGTATGAATGAGTCGATAGGACTTGCTGTCTGTCGCCGACAAGTGACCCTATTTGATAAACAAAAAAACAATGTTTTGTGTCTGAGAGGGCCCACTGGCAAATTCTAGATGCACTATTTCTATCTTTATTCATAATTGTGTATGTCTGTATGTGCTTCATGTGCACTTCTCGCTTGTGGAACTCTCTTCCGGCGTCTTGATTTCTTGTCAACTTTAATCATCAAAAATCTTCTTCGTTATCTTCTATCTTCTTAATTCCTTTTCTTTTATTGGTTTCTTTCCTTAATGTTTTTTTATGTTCTCTCACATTAAGTAACCCCTTACGTCTTGGTGGCTTCATCGCCTTGCTTGAAGTGAAATGATTAAAAAAATATGTGCGCATGTGTGTATGTGTGTGTGTGTATTTATATGTTTTGCTTATATAAGTCTATATTACTAAATGTAATTTGGAAATCTTTGATGCAGAGTGATATTAGCTTCTACATAGCTGCCTACAATTTTTTTTTTGTTGACAGAACAGATAAATTCCACAATAAAGAAAACTTTTTTCCTCAGTCCTAAAAAAGTGTGCAGTTGCTATGCTAGGTTTTGAAGTCATAATACGAATTGGTTTGTTTGCCAAATATGCCCTTACTATATACTTGATAGAAGGGATTTCTTTTAAAATTAAAACAATGTGCTTATATCTGTGCTAAACTTACTAATGAAATCATTATCATGACGGTTGAATATATCTGTAGCCTGATAGATTGTTTTTAGCTGAAATTTGATTGGAAATTATCGCTATACAAGGTTAGAACGATGTTACAAGTGTGCATCAAGGAATCAACAACAATGAAAAAAGAAGATTATGCTGAAAAATCGATATTAGTTGTGTAAAATACAGGATTTTTTTCATCGTTATTTAAACTTCTGTAGACTATGCAAAGGCCTTTGACAAAGTACACCATAAGAAACTGTTGGAACTGCTCAGCAACCTTGATATATTCGGGAAAGATATTAGAATAATCAAGAACCTATACTGGCAGCAAACAGCGTGCATGCGCATAGAGAACGAGAAAGGGACGTAAGGCAAGGATGTGTCTTTTCACCGGACCTGTTCAACCTATACTGCAAGGCAATTATAAGAGAATTGGAAACCCTACCGGGATTAGGCATTAGCGGCCACAATTTTAACAACATAAGATATGCAGATGACACGGTACTGATAGCAGACACGGAAAAGAAATTACAAAACCTCCTACAAAAGGTAGCGAAGGAGAGTGAGAAGAAAGGACTAAGCATAAACTATTAGAAAACAGAATCCATGGTCATCTGTAAAAGGATGAGCCCGAAATGCGATTTGCAGGTCGGGAACACTAGAATCAAGCAGACGCGGAAGTTTAAATATCTGGGAAGCGTCTTGGCAGAGGACGGTAAATGTGACACTGGGATCCGTAGACGTATTGCGATGGCCAAGGACGTGTTCAAAAAGCTGGGCAAAATATTGCGAGACAGGGGGATTTCTGTCATAACAAAGAAAAGAGTACTGAGCTGTTATGTGACATATGTCCTCCTTTACTGCAGCGAATGTTGGACGGTCTCCTCTAAAATGAAGAAGAGACTCGAGGCAACAGAAATGTGCTTTTGCAGAAGGATGCTGAAGATATCATGGACCGAGCGTGTGAGCAACGATGAGGTCTTAGAGAGGATGCAAACAAGAAGGAGGCTTATACTTAATATCAGGAAGAGGCTGCTGGAGTTTCTGTGACATGTAAGGAGTGTCTGGAGAATCTGATACTCACAGGTCGAATACAGGGATAGAGAGACAAGGAGAAACAACGTATGACATACCAAGTGTGCTTAAGCAAACGGATGTCAGGACGTGGTCTGTAGGAGGTGGCAGAGGGACGGAACTTGTTGAGAGCTGCAATGGATAGAGAGATGTGGAGAGCCATGATCGCCTACGTCCTGAAAGGACACGGCACATAAAAAGAAAGAAAGAAAAGTTATACGTTGGTATTTTGAGAACAAAATTTGCGCTGATTGATCAAATCGTCTTTTTCTCCAATATTGTCCCATTATAATTTGAACTGGTGTTGGTACGCTTTCTTTTCTATCCATAGCTAGCTAGCTAGATAGCTAGATAGAGAGATAGCATATATTCTTGTGCGTAATACTAGAAATTGAAAAGCAAAAAGGTGTTGTATTATACAACTAAACGTTTTCAGACATTTTTACTTCGCTTAAAAAAAAACATTACTTGAAACAGCAAGTTTGCAAATAAACACAGTTTTACTCACAAGATAAATATTGTTTATATCTTGATTCCCTTCATTATATATAAAATGTTATATCTTCATTCTTAATGAAAGACAATGTGTTTCTTTTTAGTTTATTAACATATAGAAATATGATAAAGTTTCAGACAGAATCCCTATTGCAGGCCCTCGCTCTGGCACATTTGTGTTTGTTCAACACCCACAGAGCCAACATATGGTTTATACTGCAACTATGCTGAGAAGACCTTAGTTACAATTTCTGGGAGAGATCGCGTTATCTAGCGTGATCAACAATCTGAACAAGGCCAGCACACTCAAACCCTCGGTCACTATGACTTGTGAGTTCGTGCTAGCACAGCTAATGAGGGTCCAAGTGATCCGTCTACTCAATTTCACTCACAAGCCTTGGGTCAACCCGTGGTACGGTCTTCAGGCACTTTCCAAATGTGCCGTTCGCTGATAGCTAGATAGATACATACATACAGCGTTGTCATTTCTCTTCACTTGGTAGCACTTTCGTGTTTTTCATTCAAAACTGATTCCAGAAATAGTCTTACAAACCTTGCCACAAATCCTGCATAAGTAACCTGCAGGACTTTCTGGTAGGGTTGCATTCACAAGTGTTTGCAACTGAACTCTTTGATGGGACCTCATGTGACTGGTTAAAACAGTCTGCGAGAGGGTAATTTTTCTGCAAATACTGCATGTGTGCCAGTACGCTGATAGCTCTGAGACGAATTTCATTTCTTCCTTAGTAATAGTGCGCTTTTTGTTGGAATGCTCAACTCTCTTCTGTTCAGAATTGTTGTAGCGTTCCCACACCAACCTTCTCCAACCAGATCTATCTCCAGCAACAGTCCTCAACATTAACCTCAAGAGTCTTTAACTACATCCTTGAAACGTTTTTTTGGGGGGTGGGGAGAGATTATGAGAAAATAGATTAACGTGTACCAGCTCACCATAAAAAAACGTCTTTTGGACAGTGTCTCATCCTCCATACGTGTCAGCTGATATGTCCAGCGCATTTGATTACGGAGAAGCAGTTTCTCTATGCTGAATATATTTGAGCGTTGAAGGGCTTTTGTGTCTGATGTAAAAAACTGCCAATTGATGTCCAAAATTCGTCTCAAGCACTACTGGTTAAACGCTCTAAAACATCGACGTGCCTTCGATACATAGTAGCGGGCCACTCGTATTCGAGAATACCCGTCAACTAGGGCGGTTAGCCAATTCGTATTGAAGACGTTTACTCAGGCACATTTGTGTTTGCTCAACACCCACAGAGCCCATCTGTGGTTCATACTGCAACTATTCTGAGCAGACCTAAGTTACAGTTTCCGGGAGAAACCGTGGTATCTAGCGTGATCAACAATCTGAACAAGGCCAGCACACTCAAACACTCGGTCAGGATGACTTGTAAGTTCGTGCTAGCACAGCTATAGACGGCCCTCAAGTTCCGTCTATCCAGTTTCACTCACAAGGCTTGGGCCAACCCGTGGTATGTTTTTCAGGCGCTTTCCAAAGGTGCCCCACGCTGGGATCGACTTCGATCCATTTCGATAACATCAGGAATTCTCCTTCCTGACAAATCGACTATGGTGAGATTCGAACCAGGATCTCATGATCAGAAACGAACGTTCTAAGCACTCGGCCACGTGCCCATATAAATGGACATAAATGCATACATACATATATATATATATATATCACTTCGTTTGACTATAAAAACTTTGTCATAAAGTCATAATCATGGTATTCAGAACGTGATACGAATCCAAACACTATTTTTTTTTAACTCTAGCATAATGGCGCTGAAATAAGAGCCGCTAATTTTTGCAAACATCGATACATGGATAGATTTTAAAATCTATACAATCTTATACATCTTTACAGTTTACAGTTTGTTTTTTCGTTTTATACTAATGTACACACAAGACGAGACCCCAAAACCACTCAAAGTTACTGTGTTCCGCTGTATTAGCATAAGAAAGGAGCATAAGTGAATTTCTTGGGGCTATGGAGGAAAGATAACAGCTAACTCTAAACTTGAAGAGGTCAAGAATCAATCCTTTTCTCATTATTACGAAACATTAAGAAACGTTATAAATGTCAGCAAAAGGGAGCAGCCGAACGGGCAAATTAAAACTGGATATATCAAGATCAAACAAGTACAATTTAAATATCTGAGAAGTGTTTTAACAGAGGACGGAAAGTGCATCACGAAGACACATTGGGACAGCGAAAGATAGCTTTCAAAAACTAAGCACAGTATTAGGAAACAAAATCATCTTTAGAAACAAAGAAAAGAGTTCTGAACTGTTATGTAATATCAATCCTCCTATATATTGCAGTGAACGCTGAACAATCTCCTCACTGATGAAAAAGTGACTTGAAGCAACAGAAATGCGGTTCTACAGAAGAACGCTAAGGATACCATGGACCGAACTTGTGAGCGAGGACAAATCTTTAGAGAAAATGAAAAAATGGACACTCACACTTAATATCAGAAAGAGACAGTTGAAATTGTGTGTGCGTCTGCGTGTGTGTTTCTTTCTCACCGTACGTTTCTATCTTTTTCTATCCCAGCATCAGTCTCTCTCTCTCTACACTGCCTTTCCTTGCCACACCAACTCCCTCACTTGCTCGCTTCCTCTATCTATCTCAGATGCTAAGATCAAATAAGATATAGTTTATGGTGTTATATAGCTCAGTATCAAGTTGTTTCATAATACTTGGGAGCGGGTGAAGGCCGCCAACAAAACATCTTTGCCCTAGGGCAACAATGGGTCAACGAGATCATTGGACCAACAAAAGAAGGAAAAAAATAAAAAATAATAAAAATGACTATATACACATATATGTTTTTCAGCAAAGTCTTTCTCTTCCCAAGAATTTTTTATTTCTTTTCTCTATATTTCTTTTTTGTTTTATTGTTATTTAAACTGAACGCAAAATAGCATTCGCAAGAGGACCAAATTCAGACGGACTTGCAGGAAACGATCGTTAATCTGAATCGGCGACTATTTCGTTGAATGAACCTCCTCATCGCCCCCTTCGCCTTCCCACTATTAATCCATTCCCTAAGCCAGAATAAATCCTCTATTGTCGATTCTGTTGACTGTTGCTAGGTGAATAACAAGAATGACAACGGCAGTTCGGTCGAAAGTCCTGTCAATTGGCGCCAA
>OZ038478.1:91968505-92026005 GCA_964036315.1 Acanthosepion esculentum
TTATTATATGTAGCCACAATCTTAACAGCATAAGATGTACACACGACATCGTATTGATGGCTGACACAGAAAGGAAACTGCAGTTATTCCTAGACAAGTTGGTCAAAGAAAGCGAGAAGAAATGACTAACCATCAATTATAAAAAGGCATAATCCTTTGTGGACAGTAAAGGAAACAGCATAATGTTAGCTATGAATTGTGGATTTCAAAATCAAAGAAGTATAAAAGTTCAAAATAGCCGGAAAAATGTGACACCGAAATTATATTAGAACAGCAAGTGATGTGCCTTCCAGTGACAGTGGCATTCAGTAACAGAAAAATATCGTTAGAATCAAAGAGAAAGATTACTGAATTGCTGCGTAATATCAATCACCCTATATGGCAGTGAATAGTGGACAATCTCCGCGCAGATTGAAAAAGTGACTTGAAGCAACATAAATATGGCTCTACAGAAGGATGCTAAGGATACCATGGACCGAACATGCGAGCGAGGACAAATTTTTGAGAAAATGAAAACAAAATGGACACTCATACTTTACATAAGAAAAAAGACAGTTGAAACGTCTAGAGCACATCGGGAAAGATGGCTTAGAAAACGTGAAAAGAGTGCTGGACATCGACATAACATCAATACTCCTCTACGTTGGACAATTTTCTCACAGATGAAGCGGAAGCTTGTGCAAAAGAAATGTGTTTCTACAGAAGGATGCTGAAAATACCATTGTTGGAACATGTGACCAATGAGAAAGTTTTAAGGAAACTGAAAGCAAAATGGACACTTATACTTAGAAGAAGAAATGGACAGTTGAAAGGTCTGCGACACATAATTAATGAAGAAAGGAAGGGTAAAAAATTTGACACACTCAGGACATATCAAAGGTCATTGGGACAAAGGAGAACAGCAAGTAACCTAACTGACTCGCTTGTGTAAATTGATGTCCGAACAGAAATTAGGAGTGATAGTGAACTCATTATTTAGAACTACAAAGAAATTGTGGAGAGCCATAGCTGTCCACGTCTTGAAGAGACGGCACATAGAAGAAGAAAGAATACAAAAAGAATAAACTCTGTATGCATAATTAATTTATTTTAATATTAAATGCAAGCGTGACAAACTATAACAACAACGGAATTTAATTAAACCAGGTTATTTTTCCAGAAATCAGGTTCAATGATTTTCTGCAAGAAATGATCTTCCCATTAATCGACAAGAAGGCAGTAATGCAAGAACTGTAAACGACTGACCATGCAAAACTATATATATATATATATATATATATATATATATATATAGACGGTACCGCTAGGGCCGTCGAGAGCTGTGCTAGCACGAACTCACAAGTCACTGCCATCGAGTGTTTGAGCGTGCTGGCCTTGTTCAGATTGTTGATCACGCTAGATAACACGCTATTAACCTGTAACTAAGGCCTGCTTAGCATAGTTGCAGTATAAACCACAGGTGGGCTCTGTAGGTGTTGAACAACCACAGATGTTCCTGAGCAAGCGTCTGGCTAGTGATTGGCTAGCCACCCTAATAGACGGCCATCCTCGAATACGAGTGGTGATCTATATATATATATATATATATATATATATATATATATATATTGTGTATATTTAAGCAGCATTTTTTGCATTCATGCATGTTTCATTAAATAATATAGACAAGTTTTGTCTATTTATTTTATGTAAATTATTTTCATATCTTCTGATATGCTTAATAACATTGTCATTAAACGAAGAAAGACAATCACAGTATTGATACATATTTTTTAATCCTATCTAAGCTTTCGACTAACATAAGCCATTATCAAAGATGACAATTACAGTACAATATATTAAGCAATACCCCGACAAGACAGTGATGATAGTCTGTTTCTGTTTACATGGAAGATTTCCAAGCAACGACAAACTACTGCATACGAGACACTGGAAGCGAAAATCGCACCATAGCTCATGACGTCACACATGTCCACGCGAGAGTGAATTCGAGATGTATTAAGTATGGGAAGCCGTTGGTATAAACCGATGGCTTCTGTTTCCAATTATAGGCATTTAAGAATATTTGTGGAGATTTCATAGTTTATTTTGTTCAGGTTAGGTTTCAACTGTTTTATGTATATAACTTCAAGAATTTTTAGTTTTTGTTTATTGTTTTCATGTTTAAGTATAATTGTGTTTTCAACAAGGATTTTCCGGAATTTTGTGTGCGGTCAGGCATGTTGTATAAAATGCCTAAAAATGTTAGAGTTATCATTTAAATGTAGTGTCAAGCATTTTGAAAGTGAGTTTGTGGTGTGACCAACATAAATATACTAAAAATTTAGTAAATACTAATATGTCTACAACAGATCCTAGCAAAACATTAAGTTGATCATATACTACACTAAATCTAGTATATCCAACTCAATTTTTCGCAATGATTCTTCTCCCCCGGTTTGCGAATTGCAAAAAACCAACATAGTTTACAAATTCCAGTGAGTGATTTTATCTCCAACGAATTAAATATTTTATGTGCCTTTTGTTTCACACTGAATATGAAACAGGGTATTGTTCTCAATGTAATTTTTTAAGCCCAAAGCAAGGCAATAGTGCCACTAGCACGCAAGATGCTACAGAGAATGAGAGTGAGATTAAAGAGGAGTGTTTGGAAAAAGGATAAAGAAAAGGACAGTGATTACGGTCAAGGCATGAGAAGATGTCGATTGACATTACATTTGAATATTTGAAGATTATAGCCACCAGGGAAGCAAGTGATAGGAAGGGAGTTCCACTGACGGGAGATGCGAGATAAGAAACTGTTGGAGTAAGAGATAGCTACATTTAGTCGTTTCGAGAGTGAAAGGTTGGGACCGAGATGCCAACCTAGTAGCATGTTTAAATTCATGCAATTTGGGAACCAGGGAAAGTAACTCGTCGGATCGTGTAAATATTGAGGGCTGCAAATTCTGAGTGCTCTTAAGTAGAATCAGATGATAATTCCGGAATCTATTTGGTTATTATGATGGGAATAGAAATTTATTAAATCATTTTTATTAGTTGGTTTTCGGTGAACACTAAGTTTTAATGTGTTCTCAACGCGGTGTAGCATGATATCTAGGAAAGGTAAAGTATTGTTTTTTTCCATTTCATATGTAAATTCTGTAGTATTTTCGATTTTGTTTAAATTATCTACACAATCAGGTAATTCAGTATCACGGAATATATTAATAGGGCATTATCAATATATCGGAAGTATGTTGATTGTTAAAGTAAAATTCTACGAAGATACATGCCATTACTCCACTAAGAGGCGATCCCATTAGTAATCCAAATTTTTGTTTATAACAATTATTAAATGTGAAATAGTATTGATTAATGATAAGACAACATATATTTTTTATTATTTTAGCTATTGCTCGGTGGGGAGTTTATCTTATGTTTGATGCATTTTTAAGAGATATAAGCATTTTTCAACCGGGATAATAGTGTAAAGTGATTTTATATCTAGACTGAGCATGAGTTTGTCAGTCATAATTATTTTCCTTAATTTTTCTACCTGGTTGCCTGAATTTTTTATATGTGGTGGACTGACTGTTCCACAATACGCGCGCACACACACACATAAACACATACATACGTATCTCTCTCTCTCTCTCTCTCTATATATATATATATATATATATATATATATGTGTGTGTGTGTGTGTGTGTGTGTGTGTGTGTGTGTGTGTGTATGTGTGTGCAGACTATCTAGCTAGATAGATAGAGAGATATGACTAGGCTTAGATATGAACAGCGATCGTAGATAGATAGATAGATTGGAATATAGAATTGGTAACTGGCTATTTTTTTCTGGTGTCAAAAATAACTCTTAATAAAAAATTCGTGTATAATGAATAATGCTGCAACGTTCGCTAAAAGCTGAACGCGTCAGCGTCTGTTGTCATCGCGAAGCATTCCATCAAAGACTTATCCGATTAATTCTTTGCATCACCCGAAGAATGAAACTTTCAAGAGAACTATACTGCCTGAGCACGCTCTTTCGTTCTATATTTAATACCAGAAAGAGATTTGAATTTATTGAATATCATTGCAGACATTAAACTTAAAACTTTTTTTCCTCCATAAAAGTACAAACAACATTTACGCAAATTATTTTGTTCGATAGTTCTTTATCGTATTATGCCATTTTAGTTTAAGAGTGTGACAAAAAATTTATTACTATACTATTAAAAAGTACGCAGGTGTAGGCTTTACGAAAACTTTATTCAACTGAGAATACTAGGTTCGCGTATAGTATCCTTTTATAGTAACAGTAAACAGAAATAGCTCTCTCAAAGAGGAGAGTAACGAAACCAGGGGAGACCACTCTTGATTATTCATAACAAGTATTCCAAATGCGAAGAGATTAAATTCAAGGCACATCCACTAAAAGTTATAAATAAAACACATCGGAAATTATTAATCACAATAATTCATCAAAAAATTCCACAGTATTTAGACTTTACGCTTATGAGTATTATAACGGGAAAAAAGTGTAAAATTATCAATAATAAAAATCCTTTATTTAAAACAAAAAAGACGGTATTGCGTTTTGTTAGAAATAAAACGCCCCAAATTAATGACAATATTTCATCAAATGTCGAAAAGTAAAATTGGTATATCTACTACAACTTTAATAAATGCAAACATAACTTATCCAAAATCAATAAAAACAATACTTTATCTAACTAATAAGACTACATCAACTACTAAAAAATGGAAACAAAAAAGTTCAAAATTAATAATTACAATACGTCATCTAACACATTCGGAAAAGTTAAAACTAGTACATGTGCTACTTAACAGTGGTTTCAAATTATTGTTTTGATTGCATTATATATATATATATATATATATATATATATATATATATATATATATATATATATATATATATATATATATTTCAGACTCGATGAATTACTTAATTATAATTATCAAATCCTCCTAATAATTTCTATCATTGATATATCATTGCTTGAACCGGCTTCTAATGCTGAAGTTTGAGCGGCTTGGTGATAGTAGTCACGGCTCCGGGGGCACCGTCCTATGGTTAGAGAGAATCTCAGTTGAGTTCCACCACTGAATTTGTGAGCGAGCGTGCTATATTGAGTCTGATTTGCTACCTCTTCGTCACCGAGGCCCGTTGAACATATATTTTCTGTTTATACGTTATTTTATTAAATACAATTTATTTAAGTAAATGGTCTGTTTATTAAAATAAATATTATTAATTACATTTATCGGCCTGAATTAATACTGTTTATTCATAAAACAGCATTTACTTAAATAAATTGCATATATTAAAATAACGTATAAACAGAAAATATATTAAATAAATGCGGACTTAATCCATTATATATATATATATATATATATATATATATATATATATATATATATATATATATATATATATATATATATATATAAAGGAGAAGATGAGAACGAATAGAGTACAAATTTTAATTTTTGTTTCTTCAGTAGGTTTAAACATAACGTAGGTCATAAACCTTATAACCACCCACACCTTTTTCTTTTTTCGTAAAAAGAGGTTATATTTTGCTTTTAAATCTAAATAAATCGTTCACTCGTCAGTAATTTACAATCGCCTGATGAGATGCATTGATACGGCTGCAATTGTGTAACGATTTTGACATATTTTCGGTGTAATATTCTAATATACGTACATATATATATATATATATATATATATATATATATATATATATATATATATTGTCATCCACAGACAGACCGTTTCGCTGTATCACAGCTCATCAGTGTGGCTAGACGTAAATTTAAGCCTATATATTTTTCGATAAACACACCAGTGAGTGTATTGCATTAGTAGCAGTAATAGTCACTGTTTACAAACTCACAGTTCTTCCCCAGAGAGCTCAACCGAAATAATTATTCAGGAGTACACACACACACACACACACACACATATATATATATATATATATATATATATATATATATATATATATATATATATATATATTTGTTTGTAGGATGTAGAATAATATTCGAACAAATGTGCAAATAATGAGACAAAATGTAAAAACTTTTCACAGATAATTCATTTCACCCCCGTGTGCTATGTAGGCGTCTTCAGGTGTGTGCCACAAAAGTGCGTTGGAATTTTTGAGGAAAGGGGTAATAAATAACCTTATCAGCTCCAACAACTAGGAAATGTCTATGTATTTGTGTCAGTGTGCTTCTTATCGAAGTCATTAAAAAACAATAAATTTCAAGTTGACAACTGCTTTTTTTTCTCTATTATTTCGTATAGTGAATTGTGCTACTATCGATTTTGCAATGATATTGCGTATGATCCAGCTCTGAGGCTAACCGTGGACTGTTGTGAGATCAGTGCACTTTCAATGCATTTTCTTTTCACTGAATCTTTTACTCTTCTGATTAGTCTGGTATTTATTCGCTGGAAATTTTGATCCGATATCTTATGGTGAACTGCCAGTGCGTTTATTATTTTCCTTCTGTCATGTTATTAAGAATTTTTTACTCAAATATTTTGGATCACTCCACGATTCTTTTTCTTTTATGATAGATTCGACTTGGTCGAATTAATAAAGATAGAAGAAGGGATATAATCATTGTTTTTATTTATTTGTTTTATATCTTAATTATTTCATAATTTACAAATATGGATGATGGAAAGAACTTCAATTCTCTAGAAACCTGTAAAAAAATCTCACTTAGAACTGTTCATGAGCCAGTAAGAGAAAGAATACTTCCCCGATCACTACAAAAATCTTAAAACAAATCCCCAATCAGCACAAACATCTTAAAACAAATCCCCGATCACCACAAACATCTTAAAACAAATCCCCGATCACCACAAACATCTTAAAACAAATCCTCGATCACTACAAACATCTTAAAACAAATCCCCGATCACCACAAACATTTTAAAACAAATACCCAATCACCACAAACATCTTAAAACAAATCCCCGATCACTACAAACATCTTAAAACAAATCCTCGATCACCACAAACATCTTAAAACAAATCCCCAATCACCACAAACATCTTAAAACAAATCCCCGATCACTACAAACATCTTAAAACAAATCCTCGATCACCACAAACATCTTAAAACAAATCCCCAATCAACACAAACATCTTAAAACAAATCCCCGATCACTACAAAAGCCTTTAATTCTCGGATGAAACGTTACCTAATTTAAACATCATCATTCAGTAAAATTTTAACTAGAGTGATTTCTGTCTAGTAAGTTAGCTGACATACGTGATACATACTTGGGCGATTATGTCTTTTTCAATTCAGGACTATCTAGGCAGAAGATTTTCCCGAAATAGGCCGCCGTTTCTTTATGCAGTAGACTGGTTGACAAGCAAGGCTATAGCTGGGGGGGGGCAAAAATAGTGATTCAAACCTTTCTCAGGGCTTTTTGCGCGTAAGTGAATGCAATGAACCCGACTGGAATTCGAACACGGCTCTATGATTTACCATTCCTAACCGTTATCCGTTACACCACACCGCACTGCACACACTATGTCGTTCACATATTGAGTGGACGAAAATATATATCTTTAAAAGGATACCAAGTTCTCGGAGGATGAAATCATGAAGCTGATTCAAAGGTGGCGAGATGCAGGGGAACAAATTAGCACTTATGCAGTTGAATAAATCTGTGTAGATGTATCTAGAAATTGTCTTTGAATTTCACTAACATTTGGTGTCTGGCATTTTCAACTTTTTATTGTATATGCTGTAACCTAGGTAAGGTTACTGCATAGAATAATCCAACGAAGGTTGGTAATGAACGCTAATACTTAGGGCGAGAACAACACACATAAGATTCGCCAGCGGCGCGTAGAAGTAGTAGTCGACTGCTAGAAGTGAGTCAAGTGAAATTAACAATGAATCTCCAACTGAAGGATATCTACCAACCACCCGACGCGGTCAGATGTGGCACAAGGCCGAATTTAATGTGGAGTATCCCAGCCCGAAGGGTTGGCCAAAAATTCCCCGTAGACCCCGTATAAAATGGGGTCTGGTAGCTGTTTCCCGAGACTAGGCTCTGCCCTTCGGCATAGCCTCGTCTGGGGATCCTCTGCTCAGAGGCAGAGAGTTTGACTAGCACAGCTGGAGATGAACTCTAACTGCAGGATATCTACCAACCGCCCCACACGGTCAGATGTAGCACAAGGCCGAATTTAATGTGGGGTATCTGAACCCATAGACTCGGCCAAAAATTCCCTGTAGACCTGTTTAAAACGGGGTCGGGTAGCTGTTTCCCGAGACAAGACTATGCTCTTCGACATACCCTGTCTGGGGATTCTCTCTGCTCGGAGGCAGAGAGTTTGACCAGCACAGATGGAGACGAATCTCTAACTGCAGACCAACATACAGTATTTACTACTGTATTTATACGAATGGGGACATACCCATTATCGTCTGTAGGTATGCTACAAGAGTATAGAATGGAGTTTTCCTTTCTATAAAGCAAAGATGCTGTTTTGTTATATTTTTAAATATCATCAGTGAACTATTGAGAGAAGCCTCTCTTCCATAAATGGTAAACTTCAGACGATTCCTGAAAATATTTAAGAAATTTTGAATGATCAAGGCACTAATTTGCTCTCTTGAACCATCACCGGAAGTTTGTCACTTCTGAATGTGGATTGCGGACAATTATTAGTGAAGTGATCTGAAACATTTCGCTAACAGATTCTCCGAAAAGGAAAAATTGCTCGATTGGCTGAACTTGACAGCTGCTTTAAATTCAATTGAGTACTTATGGATTGTACTTAAATATAAGGTACTTCAGAGTGAATACAGCAGACTGTCAGCATTCATGATGTAGCAATCAGAACTCATCTATCTGCTTTTCGAAAAAAAATAAGCATAAGAACTTTTCCTACATTTAAAAGTCGAACAAAAATAGCATTAGATATTCGTACTGGTGTCATATATATTTTAACCACATCGATTGAACATTATAGAATGAAAACTACAGATCAAACCCAGTTGACTGATTCATTCTCGCCGGGCAACAAGAGAGAGATCAAACTGTACTTATACAGTGGGTTTGATTCTCGCTTGCCGTCCAGCTCATATAGTCCTGGGTCAGACTGAACTAAACAAAGGAAATAACTATTTTTTTTCAGCAGACAATTACTTTTCCAATATACAAACTTGCTAAATACTTTGGCACTAAGCACGTTCTAATTGTAAAATCTACCGAAAAGAAATAAATAAGATAATTTTATATATGGTAATGATAATGACATTAGTAATTGTTTCCTAATAAGGAAACATTTAGCATTCATTCAATGAGCAAACAGTTACATTTGATTGAAATTTATAAAATCTTTCTCATAAAATAATTTTTCAGGAAAATAAGTTTATCAAGTCCCTTAACTGCTGTTGCTCTTTCTCTTAATGATGGGGGTTTTCTTTCTCACATTTTTTCCGAGTAGATTACAATATCAATATCTTGATTATGTCATTATTTTCAATTCAAGTTACATGTGCTATGATAAACGCGAAATATTTTTAATGCGAAATCATATGTAAAACTAATAACATTATTTTTATTATATTTTCTTGGTTCTAATCCATTGGGGAACAACTGCAAAAACATCTCCACTTTCCAAATTTATAAACAAAACATAGAGATGCATTTATATTATTTGTTTTATTTATATAAAAAAAATTGTAATAAAATGTGTACGTAACAAAAACGCATGAGTAAATTTTGTTCATGTCTTACGGGTCTCAAACATCTGGACTTTTACGTGGCTCTTACGTTAAGCATCCTCATATATATATATATATATATATATATATATATATATATATATATATATATATATATATATATATATATATATATATATATATATCATTAACAACGACAGACAAGCTACTACGGTTAAGTTTTTTATTTAATTTTTCTGGTGTTCAAACAAGAGCTTTCTTTTCTGGACAAAGAGTGCGTAAAAATTGTACAAATGTTTTATAGTTCCGACCGCTTTCGGCTATACCTTTAGCCATTATCAAGGATGATTCAATTTTCAGCTTCATTGAGTGTGTGCATTATGTTCATGTTTTAGTGTGTTTTAGAGATGTTTTTAATTTCCGAATACGGTTAGCACATCGTGGCCTTGTTCGTAGTTAATATTGTTAAGAGTTGGCCTTTTCTTTTTCATTATCAAAGCTTCCATTATTTTTAATCTTTTTTTACAAGTGGATGAAGTTATTATATTTGTGTTTTCTACTAGTATATTTCTAATGGAGTCTGGTATGTTTGTGTGCGTGTTTAAATGCGTTCTAATGTAGCTGTGGTCAGATAGGTGTAACGTAAGGCGTCTGGATAAGCATGTAGTTGTGTCACCGATGTAATTATTATGAGTCCGGTTTAATCAGGAACACAGTTCCTTAAGGGGCATTTGAACTCATAGATAATGTTCGTTCTTTGTAATATATATATAAATATATATATATATATAGGTAGTTTCTGACTTCTCGGAAGTTGAAAAATCCGTTGTTTCAACTTCAAAGATAATAGGATTAACATGTAATCTATTACGCGGCGAATTTAATTCTAGGAGTATCGTAAACACAAACACCTTTCCGTTGTATTTCGAGAAAGCTTTTCGGAAAACATAGACAGAACACGTGAAATAGATCTGTCTGGGCCCGTTTTCAGTCTAAATGAAAAATGTTTAACGTATTATTTTTAGTGTACTTTAACTTATTTTTGTTGCTTGATATCGCAGAGTTCAAGTCGTTTTATACATTTTAAATTTTGCTAAAATCAAAGAAAAGGGTGCTGAAATGTTATGCAATATCGGTCCTTCTATATGACAGTGAGTACTGGACAATCTGCAGAATTTTATGCATAAAATTATTACTCTATATTGTGTGTATATATATATATATATATATATATATATATATATATATATATATATACATATATATATATATATATATATATATATATATATATATATATGTTGTTTTTTATGCAAATTGTCTCCTTTTCTGTTTTAATTCATTTCTTTAACAATGAATATGTCGCCCTGTCGGCTGAGGCTTCAAATACGCTGACTGCACCTCTGCAGAGGGGTAACACGCCCACCTTCAACCCGAATGAGACGTCTTAGGTATGACGATAAACTACATCCGGCAGCAAAGCCTCTGATCAGGAGGTTTTGAGTAGCATGGAACCACCTCTTAATTACCGTTGTTCACCGTTCCAGCTATGGGCAGATAGTTAACCCTCCAAACTGTAGTCAAAAAACTATGAAAGTGTAAAATAGGTTTTAATACCTGCAATACATTTATGAAAATATTACCAGCAATAAAAATCTTGTCGGAATTAAATAACCCATTGAGGTTGATATGCCGTAAAACAAAGCAAACAATAAATCTGTTAATTTTCGTTACGATCAGTGGGGACAAACGTTTGTTTTGACTGCCGAAAATCACACTTAATCTGAAGTACAGGTGTTTGAATATAGAAATTGACTGACAGGCCAGAAACCAAAGAGACGTTGTTGGTAAATATTGTATGTAGCAAAGAATGTTTTAGTAAAACATATGGTGTATTTATGCGTATAAATCTATGTGTTTAGAATACAAAAAATGGCTTAAGATCTGCCAGGCTTGTGAATGGAAATAACTATCTTGTCTCTTCTTCTATTTGACATGTCTCTTGAGGACGAGGGCGGATATGAATCTCCATAACGGCCTGCCCTTTGTTGCTCTTAGAAATGCTTGTCTTTTGGCTATCTCTCCTCATCCCTGTTCTGTCAATAATTTACACAAGCTTGTCATATAGGTTATTCACTGCTGTACTCTATCCCTTGTGCCTTCTATATGTTTTTGTGGGTGTCTAATATTCTAAGCCCCCTTTCTCTATTACGTACCCTAGAAATTTCAATTGTCTCTTTCTGATTATAAATATCCTTTTTGTTTACATTTTCTCTAATACTTTGTCGTTGCTCGTATTTTAAGTCAACGGCATTCTCAGAATCCTTCTGTAGAATCACATTTCTGTTGCGTCAAGTTTCTTCTTCTATGAAGAGATTGTGCAGCATTCGCTTCCATTTCTTTTTAAATTCACCCCAAGCAAGGCAGGAGTGCCACTAGCACGCAAGGGGTTACAGATGATTGAGCACAAGAGTAAAGAGACGTGTTTGAGGAAAGGATACAGAGAAGGACGGGGGGAAAAGATCAAGGTATCAGAAGATGTCGATTGACATTACACTTGAATATATGAAGATTATAGTTATCAGTGAAGCAAGCAAGAGGGGAAGTGCGAGAGAAGAAGCTGTCTGAGTAGAAGAGACGGTTTCATTTAACCGTTTCGACAATGAAAGAGTGGGTCCGAGATGCCAGCCTAGTAGCTCGCTTAAATCCATGCGTTATGAAAACTAGCGGAAGTAGCTCGTCGGAACAGTTGCCGTGAAAATACTTGGAGAAGAGACGGAGGGAAACCACGTCACGTCTGTGAGAAAGCGACTGTAGAGGAGATGCCTGATCAGAACCTGATTGCATATTCGTCTCTGGATTTTGTCGAGGATCTCGAGACATACAGCGGGGGCACCTGACCGTATATTACAGCAATATTGTATGCAAGGAAGATGGTTGATTTATAGAATTGAAGAATGGACTCAGACGAGATAAACTTTCTGGCACGACACAGAGAAACAAAGGAACGATATTCAGTAACTATCCAGTAATCTTTTCTTTGTGATGAAATTTTCCTGTTTCTTTATACTTCGCTTAACTTTTTGTATGCATCTTTCGTTATTCCAGTGCGCCTTCAGATTTTGTTGTGTTGCGTTTTCTGTTCTCTGTTCTTTGCACAAGCTATATAATTTTTTTGCTTGCTTGATTTTGGTGTTTCAAATTTATGCCTCTTTGACTATTCCTTTTGCTAACAACCATATATTCTGTCTCCTTACAATTGATGGTTAGTCTTTTCTTCTCGCTTTCCTTTGCTACCTTTTACAGAAGATCCTGCATTTTCCTTACTGTAACTGCTATCGATACTGTTCCATCTTCATATCTGATATTGTTAAAACTGTGGCCACTATTAATGAACCCTGGCAGGTCTTCTAATTCCCACAGGATTGCATCACTTTAAAGGTTAAATAAACCCCGTAGGATGTAAATCTCAAACATAACATTCTTCAGTTCTTCTGAAGATTAAAGCAGTAAAATCTTCTAGAATAACTAGTGGGCAACGTTTAACTACCAACGGTAAAAAACACACAATTGATACTACTCAGTAAGAGGAAATCTCCAAGGTATGGAGTCAAGCAGGTACATAAATTAACCATCCGCCTAAAATCTTAACTACTTCTTCTGTGTGACGTATCTCTTCAGGGGCGTAGGCAATCATGGCTCTCCATAATTTCCTTTTTTATAGCTATTAATAACATGTCATTTTAACATCTATCCCAAACCCTGATCCACTCCGCATTTACTCAAGCCCACCAGGTAGTTTGTACGTTGCTTTCCTCTGTCACCCCTACCTTCAAACTGTCCTGCGTGTATCAAATTTCCCAAGCCCTCTTTCCTCATTATGTGCCACCGAAATTTCAACTGTCTCTTCCTGATGTTAAGTATAAGTGTCCTTTTTGTTGCCATTGTCTTAGAACTTCGTCGTTGCTCACATGTTTATTCGATGGTATTCTCAGCATCCTTCTGTAGAACTACATTTCTGTTGCTTTAAGTCTCCTCATCATCTGTTGGAGATTGTCCAACATTCACTGCCATATAGGTGGATTGATATTACGTAACAGTTCATTAGTCTTTTCTTTGTTTCCAATTAAATTGTATCTTCTTCTTCATATTTTACTCAGTTTTTTGGAACTTTACTTTTCGGTATCCCATCTTACCTTCAGATTTCAGTGTCACACTTCCTGTCCTCTCTTAACCCTAGAACACTAACCATCAATTAAACCACTACCAACCATGGGTATATCATACCCGATTTTGAAAATATAAAAAAAAAAATTAAATATAAATCTTTATTTTAAATATTTTACATGTACTTTGAGTTAACATTAATTCGAACTGAAAAACATATTATTTAGGTAAGAAAATCAGGTACTGAAAATTGTAATTAAAAATAGAAAAATTTGCGCTGGTTACTATATACCCATGGTTAGTGTTCTAGGATTAATACGCTTCGAAGATATCTAAATTATTGCGTCTGTTTGATCCCAATCTGTAATTTGGATGTTGCTTCTTGCCATTGATGTTTAGTCCTTTCTTCTCACTTACCTTCACTAACTTCTGTGGGAGTTATTTCAGTTTCCTTTCCGTGTCTGCTATCAACACTGTGTTATCTGCATATCTTATATTGTTAAGATTGTGGTCGCTAAAAATGAATCCGTGTAGGACTTCTAATTCTCTCAGAATGGCCTCGTTGTATAAGTTGAAAAGGTCTGGTGAGAAGGTGCATCCTTGTCTTACACCTCTTTCTATTATACATACATACATACATATATATATATATATATATATATATATATATATATATATATATATATATCTTTCACCTTTCATTCCTATCTGCTCTCGCCCCAAATCTTCTGTAACCACCTTGCCTTGATCGATCCACTATCTTTCTCCACATCCTCTCCTTTACCACTCCTGTCTGCTCTTCCTCCAAACCTTCTGTAACCCCTTGCGTGCTAGTGGCCTCCAGCCTTGCTTGGGGTGATAAGCTTAAAAATATATATATATATATTTATATATATATGTATACACTGAACTCATTTCCTATACATATGCAGGCGCTTTACTGCCAATATAGCTTGTGGGTTACTTTATATCTTTCCCACATATGTCAAGCTTACCTAACATTTCCAAGAGTTCTTTGTGACATACTATATCAAACCCAGAGCTGCGAAAGTGAATTGGAATAGCAAGGTATGCTTTCCAGAGGCTGAAAAACATTAATTGATAGGAAGATGTCGTTACAAACAAAGAAAAGAGTACTAAACTACTATGTAATATCAGTCCTGTTCGAGGACAGGGAATGCTAGACAATGATCAAACTTTTAGCGACAGAGACGTGATTCTATAAACGAATGCAAAGAATAATATGGAAAGGAAATGTGAGTAATGAGAAGGTTTTAAGAAAACCGGAGAAAAAAAGGACACTTTTACTTAGAAATAGAAAGAGAAAGTTGAAATTTCTTAGACACATAGTGAGAAAAGAGAGCTTGGAGACATTGACCCTCACAGCACATACAGAAGTAATATAAATGAATGATAAAGTAGGGAATGGGAGGAATGTTAAGGATACAAACGTTGCTTAGAGCTATCAAGAAAAAAGAGCTTAGATGGCCATGATCGGCTACGTCCTGAAGAGACACAACACATCAAAGAAGAGCTCAAGTTCAGGTCGCTGTTGATTGGTCTAGATACGAAGAATGTTACTAATTCGTGAATGTATTATGCGATAAACAGAAGTAGGAATAATGACGCAAAGACCAATTCTTCGTCTGATTATTTTTTATAAACTTACGGCTTTAATCTCCTTAATTCGTTCGTTATCTTCATCGAGCAAGAAACAATTGATATCGACTATTCGGGTATTTCCGCTTCGTTTCGAACTCATACTTTTTTTTATATACGCCATTTGACAAACATTAAAATGACCTCATATCTCCTATAATTATATAATTTCTTATATTTCCTATACTTAAAAAAAAAAAAAACGTTATCGTCAGAATCCAACGCGCTTATTTATAAATCGACCATTCGTCCGTGCATTGAATTTTGCTGCCATATCTGGTCTAGTTCTCCTGCTATATATCACGAGATACTTGACAAAATTCAAATAAGTGTCTTTAATGTGTTCAATCCTGAGCTGGCATCTCGATATCAGTCATATTCTCGCTGCCGTGACGTGGATTCCGTCTGAGTTTTCTACAAGTATTTTCATGGCAACTATTCTGATGAGAACATGAATTTAAGCGTGCTGCTAGATTGGCAACTAGGTCTCACAGTTTTAATGTTGAACTAAATAGATGCAACCGCCATATCTGTTCTAGTAGTTTCTTTACTCGCACTTTTCTCCCCTGTGGAACGCCCTTGCTTCCTTGCCACCTACAATCTTCAAATTTTACATGCAACGTCAATCGCTATCTTCTGTCTAGATGAACCCTGTTCTTTTATTGTCCTTCCCTCACGCCGAGCTGAGAAAACGATTGTTCACAGGGTATTGTTTAGACATTTCTAAACGATTTGCACTGTTTACATTGTTCGACCTGTTGTCATCCTTTTCGTTGCAATATTCACGAAGTTTCGGCTGTTGTACGCTCTGCCCCGCCTATGTGAAGGGATTATTTGTGGTCCATATAACATTAGGGCGACCCTCAAAAGTGGTTCAACACTTCGCTGGCACCTCTTCCGTGTAAGACTTCCCATAGAGAACATGATTAAGGATTGT
Source organism: Acanthosepion esculentum (assembly GCA_964036315.1). Taxonomy (NCBI): domain Eukaryota; kingdom Metazoa; phylum Mollusca; class Cephalopoda; order Sepiida; family Sepiidae; genus Acanthosepion; species Acanthosepion esculentum. Next base: position 91,985,010 of record OZ038478.1, read on the forward strand.
GTGTACCTCATCCCATGCAGCTGTGGTAAGAAACAGGCCGCTCCCTCCGAACAATGTAAATAGTGCTAATAAATACAATAGCTCATCTCAGAAATATAGACAGATATCTGAACGAGTTGGACGTCATGCATGATATCGATATGAGACGCTAGGTGAGGCTATTTCAGAATCGAGTTCTCGGGTTACTGTTTTGGTTTTTTTTAGCATACTGTGTTTCCGGTTCTCTTTACTGAGCAAAAACCTGCTATAGATAAATAGATTATATATTGTAGAATTTTCAAGTAAACAAATTCTGTTGTAGTTATGGATGTAAACAAATTGTGTCGGACTAATTGTACAAATGGAAGGATTCGTCGGCCTTGAAAATAATAATGTGAAATTCTGGGTTTTGAATAATGACTACAGGTGCAAGAGACAAATACGCTATGAAGCCACTCCAAAGAGAGATAGAGGTTTATATCAAGTAGATGTTGCAGATTCTACAAGTATAAGAATGAACCGGCATGGAGATAAGAAACCAGTGTAACATTACTTTCAGATTAAAAGGATATTATTTATTTTTAAATCTCCACTAAAAAGCTATTGTTTTTTGTTTTGTTTTTTCATTTAAGCGTTTTTTCACAACAATCAATATTGGCGGTAAACTATCTATCGCTTCCTCCATCAACAGATATTCGTTTCGTTCTTTCAACTCCTTAGTTGACATATCCTCGTAGATGCTGAATAATCCTCGTTATGACCGACTACTCAAAATCCGACAAAATATCATGAATTCCTCTTGGTTGGTACGATAACTTTTCGTCAACTCTTTTTACAATGCTAATAATATTTACCATTAATATATGCTCGCCATTCTTAGGGAATTCTCCAGTCTCGTGCACACGAATTTTATTTTATTTTTACAATGATTGCCACCTAGAGGTAGCAGGTTACAGAGTAGGAGACAGAGTTTATAGGAATATGTGAGGAAGATAATGGTTCCTAGACTTGAACAGGTTAAGACTGTAGTGATCGGGGCAGACTCTTGTGTGTCGGTTCGATAAAGCAGCGGTACGTGGGAAGAAGTTACTCGAGTGGAACTTAAATCTCATCAATGGAATACAAAGGGAATGATTGGTGGTTCGTTACAATGTGCGTAGGATGTCGGATCTTAGCTATGAAGGCTAGAACTTATGAAACTAAGGAATGTAGTTCGTCTGAACACGTTCCATCGAATTAATGATTTCGCCACGAGATGCTCGCGGCGTTTCGTCTGTGAGAAAGGGCTTGGAGGGCGGAAAATAATTTCTCACCCATAAGCACGGGTAAACTCTTTTGGACTGTATCGAGAGTGGAAATGTAATGATTGGGCTCCAGATATTGCAGCAGTACTTCATTTTCTGCCTGGTCTGGCTCTTGTTCGTTCTGGGTATGACGATAAACTACATCCGGCAGCAAGGCCTCTGATCGGGAAGTTTTGAGGAGCGTTTAGTTGCCATTGCTCCCAGGTCCACCCAGACCTGGGGTGGTACCACCTGTTAGGGTTCCATCTATGGGCAATACATTTTCTTAATAAAAAATATTACCAGCAATATTTTCTTTTTAAATAAACAGATATTACCAGTAATAAACCTTTGTAAAAGAAATTACTAATGCTCCCAAGAAAATTAAATTTCGGCATTAAATGACCCCTAAGGTGCAGATATGCCGCTAAAACACGCACTGTGGCTCTTGTAATGGTAGGGATTAGCGGGAGGAGTCGGGTACTTAATGGAGAGGTACAGGGAACCAATGATCTTCCAGCATTATTAGCGATGGATGATCCGGGGTGAGTTTACATACCAATAGGGGCTAAAGGAACGGGTATTCGCTGAAGGAACATCAATTACATAAACGACAAAGAAGTAATGAACAATTCGCATCATGCTGTGTTTCAATGTATAACTATGTATTAAGCTTCAGGTATTTTGCCATACAATTGTGAGGCAAAATCTCGTACGATTCATCAAATACAAAACTCTTAACGTTATGGCTACTAATAACAGTTCTCGACAAATCTACTTTGCAGAAAACTATTGTTGTTCTTACTCTAATGTTCACATTAATTCATTTTTAATTTCGGAGTCTGTGTCCCTGTCGGTAATAGAAAATATATGCATCATATTGATCGTTCTCCTGATATACTAGCTCTCTGCGAAACTAACCTTAACTCGTCAATGCTCGCCTCTGATTTCCCGATTCCCGGCTACGTTACTCTCCTTCTAACGGACTCTAAAATCCACGTGCATGACCTGGGAGGATTATCTCCCGCTGGCTAGGGAACTCTCTCTTGAATCTCCAGATCACGCGTATGTGTCTCCGTCAATCTCTCTTCAATTCAGTAAGCTATCCCTTCTTTCCCTATCGTTCCTCTTCCTCTCAAGACTGTGGTGTACTCGATAGCATTTCCGATAATATAGACAAGGCCGTCTCTCTACATCCGTTTGCACGCATATTTTTGTTCAGTGACTTTAACGCTCACCATACCATGTGACTTAAACACTTTGTAAATGACTTCGCTGGGATAACGCTTAACGTTAACCCTTAACGTTTCAATCACTCAATCCCGCACGCAAGTGGTTGATTTTCCTATACCCCTGACGGCAACGCTTCCTTTCTCGAAAACTGGTTTACCTCCATCTCTGTCTCGTCGCGCTACGCAGCTCTGCCCTCTTGGCAACTCTGATCATGACATAATATCTATTAACATCTCCTTCAACTCTCCTCCAGCCAAGAACCTCGTACTAACAATATATTTCTGTTATCAACGCGCAGACTGGGACTCGTTCAGTGATTTCCTTCGCGACGTCCCTGGGAATGTGGTTTTTAATCACTCCGTTCAAAAATGTACGTCTGAGGTATCCTCTTGGGTTAAAGCTGGTATCGAAGCTTTCATTCCAGAAAGAAAATATAAAGTTAAATCGCGCTCAACTTGGTTCTCAGCTGCTATAGCCCATAGGAATCACTTCTTTCGTCTGTACCGAAGAGACATGTCTGATTGCAACAGACATCTCTTTTTCTCTGCTCTAATGAGTGCAAGCGTGTCCTCAATGAAGCAAAGTTACTGTTTGCTGATAGGATGAAACAACGTAATGCATCTAGCAAGTTTAGTTCTAAATATTATTGGCGGCTCTGCAAGATTGTACTGAACAACAGCAAATCCACAATTCCTCCTCTATTCAATCAATTCCTAACTTCCACAGCTGATAAGGCTGAATGCTTTTCCCGGAAATTCTCATCAAACTCAACTTTCGACGGGCTCGGCGTACCTACACCTGATTTTCCCCATAGAACTGAGGCTCTATTGAGTGAGATGAGCATAACCCCGTCAATGGTATTGTACACCATCTCTAAATTAGACTCTCATAAAGCAAGTGGTGGTGACGGGGTACCCAGCCGTAGTCCAAAAGAAATGTGCTCCTGAGCTGGCTCCAGTTCTCTCCAAACTATATAACTATTGCCTCGCCAACTCTTCCTTTCCAGCCTGTTGGAAGTCCTCATCTGTTGTCTCTGTTTTTTAAGAATTCTGAAGACCCTTCTGACACATCTAACTACCGTCCAATCAATCTCCTACCACACTTCGAGGCTTTAATCAATGCCGAAGTGATTAAGCACCTTACCTCCCATGATCTGCTCTCTGATAAACAATATGGTTTCCAGTTTGCCCGGACTACCGCTGACGTGCTTACGGCCATAACTGAATATGTATACTAAGCTCTTGATAATAACGGTGAAGCTCGAGCTGTGGCTCTAGATATCTCGAAGGCGTTTGACAGGGTTTGGCATGCCGGCCTTCTTCGTAAGCTACAGGGATACGGTATTAGAGGTCGATTATTTGATTTAATTCAATCATTCCTGACAAGCCTAAACGGATTCTCCTCTCGTTCCTTTCCTACGAAGGCTAGTGTTCCCCAAGGCTCAATCCTGTGTCCTACACAGTTTCTGATATTCATCAACGATCTTCCTGGTGTCATCAGTTCTCAAGTAGGCATCTACGCAGACGACATTATTATTTACTTCTGTCTCAATAGTAAATACGGCATTGCTGACAAAGTTAACCTGGCCGTTGGTCACGAAAACAACCTCCAATCTATGGTTGACTGGGGCAGGAAATGGCTTGTAAACTTTGCGCCCATCCTTCAAATCTAAAAATCTACCATTCGTCCTTGCATTGAATACTGTTGTCATATATCATCTCGAGGTACTCGACAAAATCCCAAGATGGATATGCAATGTAATAGGTCCTGACCAGGCATCTCGTCTCCAGTCACTTTCTAACAGAAATTATGTGGTTTCCCTCTGTCTTTTCTACAAATATTTTCATGGCAACTGCTCTGACGAGCTCTTTTCACTGGTACCCCAACTGCATGAATTTAAGCATGCTACTAGGTTGGCATCTCGGTCCCACCCTTTCACCGTCAAAACAATTAAATGTAACAGCTTCTTCTACTCCAACTGCTTCTTCTCTCGCACTTCTCGACAGTGGAACTCCCTTCATCTTACTTGCTTCCCTGATAGCTATAATCTTCAAATATTCAAATGTAATGCCAATCGACATTTTCTGAAACTTGATCATTATCCCCGTTCTTCTCTTTATCCTTTCTTCAAACACCTCTCTTTACTCTTAATTTCACTCTCTGTAACCCCTTGCGTGCTAGTGGCACCCCTGCCTTGCATGGGGTGAAATGCTTAAAAAATATAAGAATATATCTCTCAAGATGGGTCTGTTATGTTTCCGAACAAAGTATCATATTCACACGTAAACGCAAAAATCCACAATACTCTTTTTGGGTTGAAAGTACACCCGTACTCTACTAAGCCAACTGCTAAAAACATGATTAAAAATTCATAAAGTTCTTTAGATCAAACAATGTGCATCAACCGATTCTCTGTAAAAAATTTGCTTCAGTCGGGTCGCTTACATTTTAAAATACCTTTGAACTGAAAGGTTATTTTATAGCCACGTGACTATAAAAGCTATTCTGCAGTCGTAGCATTTAAATCCACGGTCACATCATACTCGAGACCGTTAACAACATAAACAACCCACGAGTTATCATATAGACTTCTAACTTCTTTCCTGTCAAACGACGAACGATGGTCGAAAGTACTTGTGATATTACGCATAAAACTCTAAATAAGTTGGCCTCAGATGTCTTAACTGACATTACATCCGTTCTATTTACTAAAACATGTTTAAACGGATTACTTTAAATCTCCCTCCCTCCCTCTCTCTCTCTCTCTCTCTCTCTATATATATATATATATATATATATATATTCTATGCATCGTGTCCCTTCAAAAGGAGTATCCAAATATACTATATTTAAAACGATAAAATAATAGACGCAGAAAGAAACATAACACAATAAGATATCAATATACATAGAGACACAGATATATACATATATATATCTGTGTGTGTGTGTCTCTCTCTCTTGCTCTCTCTCTCTCTTTATATATATATATATATATATATATATATATATATATATATATATATATAATTATTGCACATATATATATAGAGAGAGAGAAGAAAGAGAGAGAAAGAGAGAGGGAGTAAGTTAGTGAATGAGGGAGAGTGACAATTTGTGTGGGTGTGTGCTGTGTTTGTGTGTACTGAAAAGCACTGACCTTTGCTCAATTGACGCCGGAACTTGTTGCATAAGGGTGGTCTTTTCGGTTGATGGATTCGCCTGTAAGAATCTTGGTGTGTCTTGTAGAATAAGAACAAATCCTGAAAAATGAAGCACAAATCTCACTGTTTACAAAGAGGGCCAGGATGAAGGAATTGCCAAAGAAAACAAAATACTGCGTGTATACGTATATATCACATGTACGCACACAAACACACACAAACACCCACAAAGACACACACACATATATATATATTCAGAGAGAGAATCATATATACATATATATATATATATAGAGAGAGAGAGAGAATGAATAGAAATATTAAATTTGTTACTTAGCTGATTGATGTTTTTTATATATATATATATATATATATATATATATATATATATATATATATATATATAGGTATATTTATGGCTATTACAGTAAAATATGTTCGTTTTCTGTAATAAGATTTCTCAAATATTCAGGTCGGTAGATGAAATTAAATTAAATTAATATACAATTTAATAAATAAACTAAAAAATAATTTCTAAGCAATAAAATCTGTCAGATTAATAAATTTAAATATCCATTCCTTATTTAGAAACATATATATATATATATATATATATATATATATATATATATATATATATGTAACGTAAATCATTCAAACGAAAAACAAATACTGAAGCTAGTTATATGGCGAGAATAACTAGCTTCAGTATTTGTTTTTCGTTTGAATGATTTACGTTACATAAATTGAATACGCACTACAAAACCGATATATATATATATATATATATATATATATATATATATATATATATATATATATATAAATATAAAAGTGAACATAGAAGTCAGCACTTAGAGGCTACAGTCCGTTTCATGCTAGATGCAATCATATATATATATATATATATATATATATATATATATATGAATATAAAAGTGAACATAGAAGTCAACACTTAGAGGCGACAGTCTGTTTCATGCTAGATGCAATCATATATATATATATGCATTGTGTCTGTAGCATTTCTTTTCAGTTTTAAAAGATATATTACGAGGATATCTTAATCAGATTTGTTCTATGTTCTCACTAGTTATCACAGTTTTTAATCACATTGCCTTTGTGTATTTCAGATATTCTGTTGATGAAAGAGGAAGGTACTGTCAAATGAACACCTAGCATTTCCGAGCCGTTGGTTTGGAAGGGATGGTCGAATTCACTGGACATCTCGTTCACCAGATATTACTCCCCAGGACTTCTTTCTATGGGGTATATGGTAAAGATATCGTGTATCGAACAAAGATACGGGAGCTCAGCGATCTAATGCAAATGATCACTGATACCATTGCCACCATTAATGAGGCAACTAATGATGCCCATATAGCGGTGTTTTAAATTAAACAAAATTCAATATCTACTCCTCATTTTGTAACAATTTCTACATATTTGTCTGTTCATTTGCTTTTGTAATATTTTTTGAAATTGTAAGGAGATTTTATGGACACCCTATATATATATATATATATATATATATATATATATATATATATATATATATATATATATATATATATATATATATATAGGTAAGATGAGAATGAATAGACTACAATTCCAACGTGTGTAACATTTAATTAATTTACAAGAGAACTCAATAAAAAGTCTAGTAATATTCAATATATATATATATATATATATATATATATATATATATATATATATGTATATGTATATGTATATATATATATATATATATATATATATATATATATGTATATATATATTGTTAAATAGAACATATAACAATATATATATATATATTGTTAAATATAACAGACAACGAATGTTTATTATTCTTTATCGTCAGCTTTATATATATATATATATATATATATATATATATATATATATATATATATATATATATATATATATATATATATATAGTTCGAAGAATTTCCAAAGGACTCTCATTTTTTTCCGAAATATAAAATTTCCAGCTGAGGTACGCTTAACATTATCATTATCATCATCATCTTCATTATCATCAGTTCTATCATCGTAGAATCGATTCGCAGCTGCGCGCCCGACCCGTTCCTCCCATCCCACACAGGATTAAAAGCCAGAGAGTCTTACGTGGTGTCATTTGGGCAAGTAAATCTCGTGTGAAAACCTTCCTCCTCCAGGTGAAATCACGGCCGATGTACTCTAGATAACTTGAATGATCGTCTTGGTCTAGACCGTTATTCTAAGAAAGCGCCTTCTAGCGATGCTGTTATCACCGAGCTGGCAGCATTCATTCTTTATTCAAAAAGTTAAATGCAACGTCAACCCCAATCGTCTTTCTTTCTGAACTCTGTTCTTTTATTGTCCTTTCTCCTCGCACCTTGTAACGACTTGCGTCTTAGTGGCATTATTGTCTTGTTTGAGTATGAAATTTTGTTTTAAAAAATGTAATGCCTGCAGGATATATTTTTTTTTAAATTAAACGTGGTATTATCGGAGAGACTCTGAACTCTGCACGTGATGATTACTTCTGTCAACATGAATGTTCGTGCAGGCCATTTCTTCGATTCCCAGCCTACTGAGTCATTTTACCAAATGGCTTCGTACTGTTTTCTCATGTTGAAATTTGAAAGGTTGTGATGAAACGGCTCTGCGATCTTCACAATGGCAAGTAAGCTCGATCAACGTGTCTGAATCATTGACATGAATTAGGCAAATCTGCTCTCGAAGGCCGCGAAAAGTTTCAAGTGTTTCGATCTTGCTCGCGTACCATTCTAAGATGATGAGCGTTCAGGCAGATAAATCACCAGCAAAAACAAATTTAAAAAAATGTGGTAAAACATTCGGGATTAATTTAGATAATATATATAAAATATATTATTTACTGGAATAATTAAATAGGTAATTAAGCTTTGCATTACATGGACGGTCTCCCGTAGCCAAAGTGGTACCGGCACGATTAGGCTAAATGAGTGGTTTCTCTTAAGGAAAAAGAGGATACCGGTTCGATTGCTTGATCTAGGCTATTCATTTCAACGTATAAGAAAAAAAAATTTTCAATGTCGGATTTTAAAAATCCATTTAGTAATTGTATGTGTTTTTAGGACTTGTTTCGGAATTATTTATTTTGTAAGCTAAAATGGTTAGTCCTTGGAATGATGACAAAGTACACCCGGCAGCAAAGCCTCAGTTCGGGGGATTGGAGGTTTTGAGGAGCGTGGAACCACCTCTTAATTTCTGTTGTTCTCTGCTTAAACGGGTGGTAGCAATTGTTTGGGTCTCAGCTATAGGCAAGTAGCGAATCCCCAAACAAAAAATACAATGAAAGTATAAAAATACATTTTGTTGTAAAAATATCAGCAATACATTTAAATAAAAATGGCCAACACTACATATTTATAGTAAAATGCATATTTAGAATAAAATTACCAGTAATACATTTTATTATAGGATTGCCAACAGTATATTTCATCTGTAGTTGAAGGTATACAATTTGTTCAAAATATAGTTAGATGAAGGCATATAATTGTGTTCAAAATTTCGTCATTAAATAACCCATAGAACTTGATATGTCGCTAAACAAGATTAAAAAAAGCTAAAAAATGGAAAAAGTTATCTAAATGACAAATCCAAAGCACAACACAGTATTAATAGAGCGCTTCCTCTTCATTATCAGCTGACGAAGCGTTCGAAACGTTCACATATGTTGGGATTCAGTGTCTAATTATATAACAAGCTTATCTTAATCTGGTATTTCGTCAGCAATTGAAGGCACCGGATCGAGCTCAGAACATCGTTGAGATATGATAGATTATCAGTGCTATGGTAATTTACCCACTCACGCATGGACTCTCCCAGCTATAAAAATAGGAGCAGGTACTGCCTTTTGGGGACTCTGACAGTCGAACTGAACATTCTTGCTGTAATACTCTGGTTTGTATATGTTTGTATTACTGTTTCTGTTAATATATTTGTTTAACTCAATTCCTCTCTTTGTGTCTTTATTTCTGGCCCTAACAAGGCCACAACATTAAGCATTACTTGAATTGTTACGAGTTGATATAAAATGCAATAAAAGCAAAGGAACGGTTCTGGATTGAACATTAAATTTAAGTTGGAGTAATGGACAGTGGCTCGGATTGAGGAATCGGAGATCCGAGTCTGAATTCCAGTAGATTCCATTACGTTCACTTACGTGCTAATACCCTTGGGAAAGGTATGAATCCATCTTCTTCTCCCCAGCTATGGGTAAATAGCAGGACAGACCGGGTTCTATAGCCTTGGATAGCAACTGCAGAAAGAAATGGCAACCTAGTGCGGGAAAAAAAATCTGCCTGGTCAGTCATGTATCGAAAGATACATGATCGCCTAAGCGTGTATCACGCATAGCACATAACTGAAGTGAAGTGAATATAACGAACCCGACTGGAATTAGAACACATCCAATTCCGAGCCGTTATCCAGTACAATACCGACACATCCAACCTCAATGCATCTGTTATTCACAAGCGGTCACCCATCTAGGTAAAGACGTTGCTTAACTTCGGTGATTGTACGAGACTCGATGATTCAACGTGTTTTAGCGGTAAGCCACCATGTAGGGAATACTAGAAAAGAAGTACTAATCTTCTAAAATACGATAAACACTAATCCGAGGAGGAATAGCATAACGTTCTTCTTCTATGTGTTATGTCCTTTCAGGACGTTGGCGATCATGGGTCTCCACAATTTCCTCTCATTTATAGCTCTTAATAAATTTTGCCTGTTTGTTATTTCTCCTAAAACCTGTTCTGCCACCCATTTAATCAAGCTCACTAAATATGTTATGCGTTATTTTACTGTCTCTTTTGCATTCAATTTTCCCTGTGAGTATCAAATTTTCCAATCCTTCCTCTCTCATTATGTACCCTATAAAGTTCAACTGTTTTTTTCCTGATGTTAAGTATAAATTTCATTTTTGGTGTCATTTTCTCTAAAACGTCGTCATAACTCACATATTCGAATCATAGTATTCTCAGCATCCTTCTGTAGAACCACATTTCTGCTGCTTCAAATCTTTTTTTCATCTGTGAGGAGATTGTCGAACATTCGCAGTCATATAGGAGGACTGATATAACGTAACAGTTCAGTAGTCTTTTCTTTGTATCTAACTTTCTTGTTTCTTAATACTTTGCTTAGGTTTTGGAAGTTACACCCTTATGCAAATTAATTGAGACGAAACGAATAATTCAGTTATTATTTATTTTTTTGTATTTTTTCAATGAAACATGACCCAGTGCACAGGTTAGTACTTCGTATGTCCATTCCATGAAGTTGCCCCTTGCAGATTGACCACAGATTCTCGATTGGATTTAAATCAGGAGAATTGCCAGGCCAGTCTATTGTACTCACTAGTAAGGCTTGCCAGTGTGTTCGTGCAGCGTTACAATTTTCGTACGCTTCCTTGGAGTAAAGTCCATCGCAGGCAATGGCCGTAGGACAACTAATCGACATTCGAGACAATAGTGTCTGGGCGTGATAAAAATCTGATGCAATCACGGATGACGCAATATTTTTCAAAGCCAAACAAATTTCATCATTACCCCCCCCCCCCGGAAATAGATTCATATTATTGCACAGCATTGCAAAAGAGATAATCTGAGTAAAAAATAGAAATCGATTACACCCTGTCACTCCAGTGGGTCTAAAACTGACCGCATGGTGAAAGAAAGAAAACTAAAGCGGTTGTTTCAATTAATTTGCGCTAGGGTGTATCTTTCGCTATCGTAATGGACATTAAAATTTCAGTGTTACACGTTACGTCCTCTGTTAAAACACTTCCCAGATATTTAAAGTTATGTACTTGTTTCATTTTTGGTATCTTCAATTCGTAATTTGATGGGGCTGTTCCTTTTGCTAACAACCATAAAACATGTATCTAAGAAAAATGAAAATATTACTTTTGAAATAAGGTTAAAATAACTGACAGAACAATTATTGGAAAAGTGTTAATGCAAAGTTGTTTGCCAAAAATAGATTGTTTAGGTAGTCCGTATATGAATTGAATTCTATGAGATACAGAGATTCAAAAGAACAATGTTTGGTCGTTAAGGTCCTCCGTAGCAAATTTTTAAGTATTTGTTTTTAAATTCATATTGTGTGATGACGTCAGATCATTCGCATTCATCAACTCAAAACCTGTTAAGAATTGTCGAATAATATGAACACGTAAGAAAGGCAGACGAACATATCGAGCGAAGCACCGCAATAAAAATATGACAGATGCGAATACGATTCAGAATAATTTGTGTAATAAATATAAACTGCTTGCTTCAGTGGATCGTTAGATGTATAACCAATCTTTTTGAAGTTTATGTGACTAAGAAAGTATTAGTCAAATATGAAAATAAAAAAGAAGGAAACTGCGCAGTCGTAATGAAGGAAAGTGATGCCCGATGGGGAAAAGTAATTAAAGAACATGATATCGGCTTATATCTTATTACGATGTACGTCCGTTAATCGCAAAAAAAAACCTAATAAATCATTTGTTCAGGGTCTCGATGGAATGCTAAGGGTTGCTAAACACAGAGAAAATATCACACACGCAATCCGACTTACGCTATTAGTTATGAAAAACTTTTCACAGATTTTTATACCAAGGCGGTTAACACTGGCGCTTCTGTGGACATACTCACGAGCGTTTACGTAACTTATATTGTCTTGATTGACTGGTTCGTTATTTTACGACTTATCAACCGTTTGCAGGTTATTTAAAGCCAGAAAATATTCATTTAGATTTTAAGAATTGTTTTTGAGGTAATAGTTATTTTAGTGACACAAGTCTCGCCCATAGCTGGGGGGGATGGCGAAGAGGTGGATCTATACGATTAACCAAGATTATTTGCGCGTAAGTGAATATAACGAACCCAACTGGAATTGGAACTCGACTGTCCGACTAACAATTCCGAGCTATTATCCATTACACCACCAGAATATCCAAGCTTATAGCACCTCATATTCCCAAGAGGTCAGCCATCAAGGTAATAACCAGAATCAACGTTGCTTAACTTCAGTGATCGTACAAGAATCGGTGTTTCAACGTGATATAGCCCTAAGCCACGTATTATGGAATATTAGAAAGAAACTAGCAACTTTCTAAAATACGAAAAACTCTAATCCGCGTTATAAGATCACAGCGTTCTTCCTCTTCATCTGTCATGTAACTCCAGGAAGTTGGCGATCATGGCTCCTACATGGCAGTGAGTGCTAGACAATCTCCTCACACATAAAGGATCCACTTGAATAAAATGAAATGTGGTTGTACAGAAGGATGTTGAGATTACCATGAACCGAACATGTGAGCAAAGACAAAACTTTAGAAAAAAATGGTAACTAAAAGGAAATTTTTACTTAACATCAACAACAGACAATCGAAAGTTCTAGAGCACAAAATGAGGAAAGAGAGCTTGAAAAATTTGATACTCACAAGGCAGATTGAAGGCAAGAGGTTTCAGACAGAAAGCAACGTATCACCTGACTAGCGAGCCTGAGTAAATGGACGGTGGGACAAGGTTTAGGACAAATAACAAAAAGACAACATTTGTTAAGGGCAACAAAGGACAGAAAATAATGAAGAGCCATGATCGCCAACACCCTGAAAGGACACGTCACATAAATAAAGAAGTAAAAGAAGAAGCGTGCGATAGAATCTGTTTTGAAACGTATTTTTATTGCATTGTGTGTTGGATGTACCGTTTAGTTTGGCGCAGTATCAGATCGAATCCAAAATGAAGGAACCCACGAGAAATCACCGTCAACGTTTTTAGAGTCATTTATTTCCAGTAATTTTTTTTTTTAAGCATTTCACCCGAATCAAGGCGAAAGTGTCACTAGCCCGCAAGGGGTTACAGAGAGTGGGAGCAAGAGTAAAGAGGCCTGATAGAGGAAAGGATGTAGAGAAGGACGGCGAATTAGATCAAGGCATATGAAAATGTCGATTGACATTGCATTTGAATAATTGAAGATTATAGCTTTCATGGAAGCAAGGAAGAGGAAGAGAGTTCCACAGACGTGAAGTGCGAGGCAGGAAGCTATTAGAGTAGAAGAGACGGATACATTTAACCGCTGCGACAGTGAAAGGGTGGGACTGACATACCATCCTAGTAGCACGCTTAAATTCGTGCAATTTGGGAACCAGCCGAAGTAGCTCGTCGGATCAGTTACCATAAAAGAATTTGTAAAAAAAAAAAGACAGTGCAAAGCGACGGCACGTCTGTGAGAAAGTGACTGTAAACGAGATGCCAGATCAGGAACAATCACATTGCATATCCGTCTCTGGATTTTGTCGAGGAACTTGAGACGAACAGCGGGGCCTCCAGACCTTATATGACAGCAATATTCATGCAAGGGTGAATGTTTGATTTATAGATTTGAAGGATGGACTCAGGCGAAAAAAATCTTTTGGCGCAACACATAGAACCAACTTTTCTTGCGGTAGATAACGTTATTGATTCAACGTAGTTGATCCATCTCAGGTCAGCGGACAGTGTGAGACCAAGCAGTCGCAGAGAGGCGCTCTCGTGGAGCTGAGCATCAGACATTCTAATGGGAAGCAGGTAGGGTTCTCTGTGGTGGCTAAAAAGGCAATTAACTAGCCCCACAAATGGCAATTAACTATTCCCACCCCCTAAAAACGGTCTCGCACAGCTAAGCCACACTGCAGTAGTAAAATTGTTAAGAAGAAAACATTTTGATGTAGGGTAGTTTTTTGAAGCGAGGGTTAAATCGAAAATTATTAATGGTATCATCATTTGAAATCTTTCTTCTCTTATTAACCAAGTCCCTTCAGGACGTGGGAAATCATTGCTAATCTTCTGCTCTGCAGAAATAAATCTTCCTAATCTCTGCTTTGCAGTCAATTGACAAACTTGTTACACTATTTACATTATTCGGAATATTGTCCTCATCTTTGTTGCCATATTTATCACAACGTTTCGGCCATTGTACGCTCCGGCCTTCTTCAGGGTGGTTGGAATGTCAAACTTTATTTCGCTCGCTGGGGTAGACTGTTCTAATTCCACGTGCCATGTCTAATGGATGTCAGTTAACAGTTATTTCCTGTTAATTCACCTCTCCAAGTTCTCCACTGCCTTAAACAAGTATTGAAATCACAACTTTTGGGGTCTTGTCACTGGATCTAAACAACTTTAAGGACATATGGCACACTGGATATAGGTGTTGCTTAGATCCAGTGACAGGACCCAAAGAGTTGTGAGTTCAATACCTGGTTAACGCAGTGGCGAACTTGGAGAGGTGAATTAACAGGAGTTAACTGATAACTGACATCTATTAGACATGGAACGTTGAACTAGAACAATCTACCCCAGCGAGCGAAATAAAGGGTTCAGTTCGACATTCGAAGAAGGCCGAAATGTTGTGATAAATATAGCAACACAGATGGTGACCATAGTCCGAATAATGTAAATAGTGTACATAATACCTCATCTCAGAAATATAGACAGATACTGAAACATTCACAGTATTTACATTAGTCGGACTATTGTCCTCATCTTTGTCGCCATATTTGTCACAAAGTTTCGGCCGTTTTACGCTCCGGCCTTCTTCAGGTGGTTGGAATTTCGAACCGGACCCTTTATTTCGATCACTGGGGTAGACTGTTCTTGTTCCACGAGCCATATTTGATGGATGTCAGTTATCAGTTATCTCCTGCTAATTTTCCCTCTGAAAGTTCTCCACTGCCTGAACCGGGTATTGAACTCACACTCTTTGGGTCTGTCACTGGATCTAACCAACGCCTTTATCCACTGTGCCATGTATCCTTGAGGAAATATAGACAGACACTGAAACATTCGTTAGGTAGGTTAGTTGCTGTTTTCTTTTGCCTCTTTCATTCAATATGTCCTTTGACTGTCAGATTTGTTTGGTTTATTTTGCTTTACGGTATATCAACCTTTGGCTGTCTAATTCCCCAAGCCTTCTTTCCTCATTATTCGCCCCAGTAATTTCAACTCGCAATTTCTGATTCTAAGCACAAGTGTCTTTTTTCTTCACTTTATCATTCAAACCTCTTCATTGCTGAAGAGTTCTTGCCTTTTTTTCTAATTTCATTTCTTCTTGCAGGTTTCCAAACTATGAGCCTATTTCTCAATGTCTGACATTTCAGTGACACTGATGGCCCAATATGTAAGAGAAAAGCATTAACAAAGTAGATGTACAGGCTATTGGGGCGGCTAGGTGAGAAAATATGCATTTGTTTGTATTTCAGTAAATAAGGGTTGCAAAAACGACCATGTAAATAACACATTTGAATTCAATCATATCTGTTTCACCATACTCCGGATACCCAAATTCCATCATCGCCATCTTCCTGATAGGACCACCGAAAGAGAATTAAAACATCTTTAGTTTGTTTTTCTTTGTTTTTTTTTTTTGTTGTTGTTGTTTTTAATCAGTTCTCGCTTTATTTAGAATTTGAGTAAGAGAGAGAAAGATATTTTTTTTATTTTTTACTACAAGTCCAGATACAAGGCTCAAGAGTGTCTGATGTGAACGTAAATGTAGAAAGTAGGAAGTGAAGATTATGAAGATATGGGGGATATATAACAATTGGTCCTTGACTTGAAGAGTTTAAGATTGTAGAATTCGGTGAGACATCAACGCAGGAGTCTGTTTCCAAAAAGTAGCGGATGTAAAAAGTTTCTTCTTTACACATAGTCTGTTAATTTCGAGCGCATCGAAATACTACCTTGCCGACACCGCCCCCGACTTGGGCTAAATTGCTAAAAAAAAAAAAATGCTTCCACTGCTACACACCTCACATGATTTGGTTCATTCCACTCTGTATAAACTCTATTTTGGCCAGACTTAATTTCACTCCACCCATGTCAAACAACCGACGTAGCATTTCGATATCACTCGACATCGTCAGACAAATTGCGTCTGTTTCGCCATGCCACTAAACATATTACAATAGTTTCAGCTTGAAGAAAGAAATACGGATTTGAAGTTAGACTGGAAATTAGTGCCAATTTAGAATTTGGCCAGTGCCAATTAAAAATACAATCAAATGGGCAATCATTATAAAAAGCTAATAAATAATAAATAAATAACAAATAAAAACTAAGTAAAAATTCTTCAGAACTATTAGAATCTCCAGATTTTCTAAAGAAGTAATCGGCTTTTATTTATTAATACGACAGATTTTATCACTTTAAACGTCCTTTTTAGGGCAATCTTATATTTGAGTAGAGGCTCCGTTTATTTATTAAATAGTACATCTATTTATTTTTGTCTACCGTCCTGAATATTCGAGAAATCTTATTAAAGATAAAAAAAGGCGCTCCCCGACAAGGTTCGAACCTACGATCTCAGTGAATCGTTCTTAGATCAGACATACTACGATCAACCGACTGAGCAATAGAGAACAGTGCCGATCAGGGTTTGGGGGAAAAATGTCTTTAAGCTAAATCCTTCTCGTTATAAATTCCTGAAATTTCTATATCTGCTCAGTATCCGTATCCATTCGTAAACAAAGCAGTTTTCTGAAGAAAAGGAGAGCGCATGTTTTTCTTTAATAAGATATCCTGTATATACAGGCCGGGAGAGGAAAATAAATAAATATACCATTTAAATTAACTGAGCATCGACTCAAATACAGGTATCGACTAAAAATAACGCTAAAGTAATATATATATATATATATATATATATATATATATATATATATATATATATATATATATATATATATATATATATATATATATATATATATATATATATATCGCTTCTTTTTCTATGTCCTTTCAGCACGTTAGCGATCATAGCTCCCCTCAGCTTCCTGTGTTTTATAGAAGGCTACGACTAGTGGAACTAAGGAATATAGTTCGTCTGAACATTTTCCATGGAAACAGCGATAGAGCAGCGGGAAGATTTTGACGTCTTGTCTACGAGAAAGATTTTGCCAACTCAAAACCAAAAGATGCAGAAAATATCTGATGGTATCTTGATGGTACCAAGACATTTTCAGGACTGTAAACCAAATAAAAATCCTAATTTATTTTCCCGTTATTTTTTCATTCAATGCCAACATGACTTGTCACATTATCAATTATCAAGAGATACTATATTGTCACTTCGATACGGTAAAATGGACTTACAAAAACAGGATTAGGGAAAGAAAGGAAAAACATTATAAAAGAGACTAAATAAAAGAAAGTAAAGATGATTAATGGTTTAGGAAGGAAGGAAAATTATTTGATTCATTTTTTACGGCTTATCAACCCTTTGCAGGTTATTTAAAGACAGACAACTTTTTTTTAGATTTAGAGATACAAGTCTTGCTAATTAACCCATAGCTGTAAGGGAAAGTGGTGCATTCAAGCATTTCCCAATAGTATTTGCGCGTAAGTAAATATAACGAACACAACGGGAATTTGAACACGGCTCTTCGATTTTCAATTCCGAGCCATTATCTATTGCACCACCTGCACATCCAAGCTTACAACATCTGATATTCCTAAGCGGTTACTCATCTATGTACTGACCAGGCTCGTACGGGAACCGGGGTTTCAATGTGATGTGTCTGTAAGTCAGCTAAGAAGATAAAGGGATACAGTTACATAAAGATAAAATTGATGAGTTAAAAAATGAAAAAACCGGTTATAAATGTACATACGTAATATAAAAAGATGAAAAAAAAACTTATATACGTAAGAAAAAAAAGAAGAAAAAAGAAAGAAAGGTTCAAAGAAAGAAAAAATGAAGAGTGTAACAAAGAAATAATCAAAGATAAAAATACAATGAAAAATAATTGAAAGAAATTTATTTTAAAGAAATAAAGATAGGCTTGGAATAAACCTACATGAAATCAAAGAATGAAAGAAAGAAAGACGGCAGGCCGGCCGAACAGACGGACGGATGATCGAAAGAAAGAAATCTTACAGAAATGAAAGAAGAAATTAATTATTTCATGTAAAAAAAGGAAGATTCAAAGACAATCTTGCAAAAGAGGAACTGTGCAACATAGCAAAAAGAAATACTCAAAGATGAAAATAAACAGGAACAAATGATAAAACAAAGAGACAAGCAATTCCAAGCAACAAAAAAAAGAATCAATTTAGAAATCATTTCTCATTCACGTTTTTGATAATTTTTCGTTGAGTGAATTTGAAAATAAAAATTACCAAGATTAAAAAACATCATCAGACATTCTCCCTGTTAAGATTTCCTGATTAATCACACGCACCTTAGCCCCAAGCAAACGTGTACATCACCACACACAATCTTCCTATGTCTCCTACCCCGTTTTTTCAAGTAGATTCTTTGACACCGGAAGTGCTTCAGTTCTGCCAAAAGGATTTCAGCACTTCCTGTTGTGACCAAAGATTATTTGCCGTTTCATGCTGCAAAAAGGAAAAGAAACAAGAAAAATAAATTAAAAGAATTAAGAAAAAGAAAGAAAATCCAAAATAAAGATAACCACTCCTATTTTTCTTTCGCAAAAGACCAACTGCTTGAAAATGTGTGTGTATATGTATATATATATATATATATATATATATATATATATATATATATATATATATATATATATATATATATATGGGGTTACGTATGTATATATTTATAAATATATTATGTATTAATCGAACTATATCTATCTATATATCTATCTATCTATCTCTCTCTCTATATATATATGTGTGTGTGTATATATATATATTTATATATATATATATATATATATATATATGTATATATCTATATATATATATATATAATATTTCTTTATTAAACTTTTATTTTTTCTCCATTTTAATCACTTTTTTCTTCTCATTCCCTACCCTCTGCTTTTCCACACTTGAAAGATTTCCTCAAACATTTGTTATTGCGTTTTTTTTTCTTCGTTTCTAATTTTCCTTTTTCTTGGCTCATTGGTTCTTTCGTTCTTTTCCTCCCTCTCGCCAGTTTTCTTTCCTTTCTGTTTTTCTTTATTTTTTGCGGGTGAGAGTACTTTTTTTCCATCGGTTCTTTTTCTACTTTTTCCTCCTCGCCTGCTTCATGCCTTCCACCCATTCTATTCCCACTCCCCCTTGTTCAAGAGCCATGCAAAAACCATTTACATGAAGCATCGTCAACAACCGGATGTGGCCTGTCGAACACAGCCACCTTTCTGTTCGTTCATAGGAACGGGACACGACTCCCTTTTGCCCACTCATTAAAAACATCATCCGACGAAGCCCCTGCCAAATTTCTCCCTATAATTTAAAAAAAGACTATAAATCTTCTCTCCCACTTAATTTCTTTCTCATCTCGTTTTATACATATATATATATATATATATATATATATATATATATATATATATATATATATATATATATATATATATATATACACCACTCCTTGTTTCCTCTCCTCTAACTTTCATCTCCAGACTTCTGACAATCCTACTCTCCTTGCTATATATTTTATCGATATATATCGTCCTTTTCTTTCTTTCATTTTTTAAGACTCTTTTGCTTTCTCACCCCATATTTTACAGATAGATAGATAGATAGATAGATAGATAGATAGATAGATAGATAGATAAAGAACAGCCTGAGATAGATAGATAGATAGATAGATAGATAGATAGATAGATAGATAGATAGATAAAGAACAGCCTGAGATAGATAGATAGATAGATAGATAGATAGATAGATAGATAGATGTTTTCCTCTGTTAAATTCATCCTCTAAATACATTCTCTTTTAGTTTCTTTTCTCTTTCTTCTTCATTTTGTGTCTTCTTGACACGCATCTGTTACTCTCTCTATATACTATTTTCTCTCTGTTCCTATGTATACTGTCTCTCTCTCCGTGTCCCTCTCTCTCTCCCTCTCTCTCTCTCCCTCTCTCTCTTTCTCTGAGTTTAGATATTTCAACTCATCAACCCTTTTTATATTTTAGATGCCTGCTTTAGAATAACAATGAATGGAGTATTCTTATAAAGCATTGATAGAGATGCATCAGAAAGTCCATGAACTAAACATTTTATTTTTAAGATATTCTCCTTCGTTGACAATACACTTAATTCACTTGTAAACATTAATACCATACACCGAACGTTATACAGTGAAAATTCCATATGAAAATTTAGATAGTAACTACAGCTACAGGTTTATTGATTCAGCCTTTTTGCGTCTTCACAGTCCACTCAATATGATTTCATCAAAAATAAAATTATTGATCCTAAAGAAATCCGTTTGGAGGATGAAACGTTAAGAGGACTTGTTTCCATTTTATCATTCAGTTCAATATTTATTAGTCTGATACATTGAGATTGTATATATATATATATATATATATATATATATATATATATATATATATAGAGAGAGAGAGAGAGAGAGAGAGAGAGAGAGAGAGAGGGATTGTATATCAGCATGACTCTTTGAAGAACTTGTAATTCTGAACGTCTTTCCTACCGTTAAAAATAAATGTGAACCCTTTCACCAAAACTGAACAAATATAACAACAGATATTCGTACTGGCGATATATATTAATCACAGAAATAGAACATTCTAGAATGAAAGCTACAGATCAAAATTCGGCTGAATGGTACATTCTTGCTGCTCAATAAAAGAGAGAGAGAGAGATCAAACTCACTGTATAAGTACAGAGATCTTGATCCTCGCTTATCTACCAGCTCATATAGTCCTGGGTCAGACTGAACTAAACAAAAGAAACAACTTTCAGCAAACTATTTACCTTTCCAAGGTACAAACTTACCAAATACTTTGTCGGTAAACACGTTCTAATTGTAAAATCTACCGTAAAGAAAGAAATACGATAATTTTATATATGGTAATGATAATGACATTAGTAATTATTTCCTTATAAGGAAACATTCTGCATTCATTGTCCGAGCAACCAGTGCTATATTTAGTTGAAATTTATAAAATCTTTCCCATAAAATAATTTTTCATGAAAATAAGTTTCTCAAGTCCACTAACTGTTGTTGCTCTTTCCATTAATGATAGGAGTTTCCTTCCTAACCATTTTTCAGAGTAGATTGCAATATCAGCATCTTGATTATGTCATTATTTTCTCATCAAGTTACATGTGATATGATAAACGCTAAATAGTTTAAACGAGAAATCATATGTAAAACTAATAAGATTTTGTTACATGTGATAAAAAGATTATTTTTATCATATATTGTTGGTTCTAATCCATTGGGGAACGACCTCAAAAACATCTTCACTTCCCGAATTTATAGACAAAAACAATGATGCGTGCTGGGATTTTCCTAGCCAATAAGAGTAGGCCAATACTCGATCTCATCCGACTTTTTTGTTTGTTATTTTATTCCCCTCCCTCCACAGACACTGAATTGTAAATATGGGGACTAGTTAGTATTATCATAGAGACAGTGTGGTATTATGGTGGTTGTAGTAAGAAAGGTACGTATGAATGCGTTGTTTTGCTGTAAGGAATATTGTTCGTACGATTGGGTCAGTGTTTGCGGCTAGCTAAGTTATAGTTAAGACAGAAGAAGACCGTCCTTTCCCCAATTCCCCCTTCGGCCTTGTGCCACATTTCTGTAATTTAAACAGAATAAATATCACTTTCTTGTTTGGAAGAAAGAACGCTACGTTCGCTATTCTGCATCCCCTTTTTGTGTGTTAAAACGATTTTTAGTTTGTTAACTTTTTTGCCTTATTGCTGTTGATATTGGTATTAGTAAAAAGGAAATTATCAATACCAATACCCAGAAAGAGGATTACGCAGGGGCGTCTCTTTTTTAATTTATGGATTTGATGTAAATATGGCTACAAAACATTTCGCTTTCATTGTTTGCCTTGATAAAGTCGGAAGACGAAACACGTCGGCAAGAATTACATTTTTTTCCAATTGTCATTTTGAACCAATTTGCCTTTATTTTCAGAATTAATTCTGGGTAATTTCACTATACGAAATTGTACAAACGCGGTTCATCTCGAGGTCCATGACAAAAGATGGATATGTAATGCGATAGGTCCTGATGTGATAGGTCCTCGTCTACAATCACTTTCTCACAGACGTGCTGTGGCTACCCTCTGTGTTTTTTTTTCAAATATTTTCATGATAACTGCTCTGACGAGCTCATTTCACGGGTGCCCCAACTGCATAGGTCTAAGCATGCTACTAGGTTGGGTCTTGGCAATGATTATTTCTCTTTGAACATTCTGGACTGGCGCTACAGAATCACAAAGAACTGTACCAAATAACAGAAACCACATCACTTGAGGACTACCAACAGCAGCAACAACTAAAATAGATAGCACATGCTATTCAAAGGGAAAGTAATGGCCATAATCAAAATGTTGCCATTTCACACCACTTCAAGTACAAAGGTTAAGAAGGAAGCCCCCCCCCTCTATCAATACTAGAAAGAGCGACAACAGATAGCGGACTTGAAAAATCTAGTTGCCTGAAAACTTGATTTAAGAGAAATATTTTATAAATTTCAACCGGCAGTAGTAATGGCTGCTTAGTCAATGAATGCCAAATATTTTCTTTTAGGGAAACGGCTAATGTTACCATTACTGTTATCATTAAATTAAAAGCCGATATTTTTATGGATTCTATTTTGTTATCGCGTGAAAAGATGTTTATCATATTTTTATTAGTGGACTTTTCAATAAGCACTTACGTTTAGATCATTATCATTTATAGAAACAGAATATGTCTCATATTATATAAAATATCGAAACATAATATTCGAAAAGACATATGCCTATATTGTATAGACTGGGCGAAAGCGTTTGACAAGATACGTTACAAAGAACTGTTTGAACTGCTAGGTAAGCTTTATTTATGTGAGAAAGATTTTAGAACAATACAGAACTTATTGAGAGTAAACCGTTTGCATGAAGACAGAAAATGAAAAGGAGGACCTAATGGGGCGAAAGAAAAGAATGCGTGTTCTCGCCAGATTTATTCAACCTTTACAGTAAAGCAATCCTGAGAGAAGTAGGATTCCGACCAGAATTCACTATTGCCGGCCACTATCTTAACAGTATTAAATATTCAGATGACACCGTGTTAATAACAGATACAAAAACTACAGGAACTCCTACGAAAGGTAGTAAAAGAAAGCGAGAAGGACTAAACGTCAATTGTAAGAAAGCCGAATATATCACGTTAAATTCACACGTATTTTTTCAGTTTTATTATTATTATTATTATTATTATTATTATTATTATTCCATAAGATATAGAAATATACTATTGGGTTGGTGCATAATTATCAGGCGTTTTTAAACAATATTTATTATGAAAAAAGAAACATAACAATTCAACAATAATATTTTTAAATGAGTGTGATTATCGATACACATTTTTTATAACCTGAAAATAAAATGATATTTTTATTAAAAAAAGTAAACAAAACACCATTTTTTATTAACAAATAACTCGCCTACAAAAACGCCTGATAATTATGCAGCAACCCAATATAAAATATAAAAACAATATATATATATATATATATATATATATATATATATATATATATATATATATATATATATATATATATATATATATATATATTTGTGTATTTAGGCAGCAATCCTTCTTTCAAGCACATTTCATTAAAAACGACTTTAGTTTTTTATATAATTTCTCGTGCGATCTAATAAAGTTTTTCTTTTCAGAGGATAAATTATATAAAAATTGTCCGAATGTCGGAAAAGAAAATTCGGACAATTTTTATATAATTTATCCTCTGAAAAGAAAAACTTTATTAGATCGCACGAGAAATTATATAAAAAACTAAATAAAAGCACCTTGTCAGTCGTTTTTAATGAAATATATATATATATATATATATATATTTGATGTGCTATAAGACATAGACACTATATATCTTATATTCCATAAGATATAGAAACGGTATATAGAAAAATATATAGAAACGTTATATAACTTATATTCTATAAAATGCAGACGCCTTTTCTCTCTGATGAAATCTTACAGAAACAAAATAAAGCTTAATTTTGACTGAAGAATTCCTTCTTTGCATCTATGAAATGGAATGATGTCAAGTGTTCTAACGAAACTCTCTTTGATTTAAAATGATGCTGATATCAGTCACATTATAGGCGGAAAGAAAACGAATTTGATGGACGGTTTCACTGCAGGAGTAAGAACAAGAAGAGAAGGAGGAATTAGAGTTTAAAATGCGGAAGATAAACTTAGAAACACACAAAACTGAGAAATTTGAATACAATTTTCTTTCAAAAACGCGTTTTGAAAAGCTTTAATGGAGAAACAATAAATGAAATTGATTGTCTGTATAAATTCTGACAAAGCCAGTAACATCGAAGATGTAAACGTGATAAAAAAAAAGTTATTATTGGAAACGATCATAGTATGACATCTTAGAGAGTCAAATTTGACTTTAAAATTGAGAGAGAAAAGAAAGAAAAAATTCTTGATATGGTTAAAAAGAACGCCAGCGAATTTCAATTAGAAGCCAAGATCTTTGAGTAATAATGAAAAAAATAACAGCGAAAATATTAATAGCATATTAACGCCTTCAATTATGGAAAAGACAAATGGATATGGACAATAACAAATAAATAAACAAATTCAACAGTGGAATGGATGAAAATATAAAACAAGATGGTTATAAATATCAAGTGAGAGTAATCTGAAAATAGAAAATCAAATAAAATGATCGACAAAAAGCAAAACACGAAAAAAGGAAGTATGAACTTAGAAAGAGCATGAGATAGTGGCATAGTAACATACCTTTACGAAGATACCCGAAAAGTTCATAAATAATTAACACTATTATTTATTTATTACAGTATTTACATTTCAGTTTAAGAATAATAACCCTACTATAAAATAGATAAGAAAGTGAAAAAGGTTAAAACATGCTCCATCCGCAACTTCATAGAAAAACAGAAGAAAGAAGTTACCAAGTGCAAGTTTTTATTGATTGATTCGTTTTCTACAGCTTATGAACACTTTGCAGGTTTTTTAAAGTCAGAAAATATTTTAAACTGTAAGATATTTTTTAGATAATAAGGATTTATTGATACAAGTCTTACTAATTAACCCATACTTGAGAGAGAAAAGGTAAATCTATACCTTTCCCAATGTATTTGCGCATAAAATGAACACAATAGAAATTGGGACTTGATCTTTAGATTAACAATTTCGAGTCCTTATTCATTACAGCACACACATATTCATGCTTACAGCATCTGGTATTCCCTTTGCTGTAACGATTCTCGTGATGTTAGTCCGACCATTACAATCTTAACCTCTTCAATCTATGGTTAACCTTATCTTTCCCACATATCCTAAATAAATATAACCTGCACAGTCAATATTACAACGCCTGGTATTTCCAAGCGGTCACCCATCTAGGTACTAACCAGGCTCGACGATGCTTAACTTAAGTGGTGTTTCAACTTGATGTGGCTGTATGCCCAAATTTAGGAACTAGATGTTAAGAATAACTGTGGAGTATTATAGACATAAAAAATACCACTAACAGTCACTTCGGCAGATACTACTAATGTATTTGAGATAACATCACATGAAATATGGTTTGCGCACCAAAATGTGAAACACGAGTAGCAGTAGATGGCATAGTAACAGACCTTTACGGAAGTAAAGGAAACGTTCCCAAATAATTAACAATATTATTTACACCGTGGATAGGGTAAGAAACTGTACCTCAACATGTCAGTATAGGACCAGAAATCCGACTATATAAAAAGACCATAAGACCATTGGCATCTATTGTTCTATCACATTATATTAAATACATGCAGAAAGTACTTGAAAACCACCTCGCCAACAGGCAGTTTTTTCTGCGTGACTATTTAATAATAGACAATCTCTAAATAATAAATCAACTGATTGGCAAAAAAAGAATATAGTTTATAGTTTGTTTAGGTTTGGCTAATAATGAAAATGCATTTTGATCGGTAGAATACGTGGCATTATTAACTCATTACGACTGTTGTATATTAATGAAAACTATAATGCTGGCTATTAAAGAACATTAGAGGTTTCTTTGTCCAACCTGAT
Source organism: Acanthosepion esculentum (assembly GCA_964036315.1). Taxonomy (NCBI): domain Eukaryota; kingdom Metazoa; phylum Mollusca; class Cephalopoda; order Sepiida; family Sepiidae; genus Acanthosepion; species Acanthosepion esculentum. The sequence goes on from OZ038478.1 coordinate 92,011,756, forward strand.
GCTACAAATCCAAAACATTAATTTAAGAATTTTTAAATAGCCTTGTCAGATCTCGACTTTCATGTGGATGTCATGAATGCCGCCAAACTCCTTCAGAGATGTTTAAACTGTTCACTGTATACAATCAATAATTAAAAATGGCTTCAGGCGAATGTATGCCTTAGAGAGGACCATCTATAACCGGAGCTCGTTGACTAACGCTACAGAACAACAAACAAGGAACTGTAGCAAATAACAGAAACCATAATACTAGAAGAGTTTCAATAGTAAAGGAAACTAAAATGAAAAACACATGTAATTCGAAGAGAAAATGATGATATAATCAAGATGTTGACGTCCCACACTACTTAAAGCAAAAGGTTAGAAACTACCATCAGTAACAACATTTTACTAACAACAAAATGATTGGATGTATTACAAGAAAATTTAAATGAACTAAATATGGGAAGTTTCATTATTTGCGTAATAATCAAGAGAAAATAAACAAAACCAAAATGCTTAGTTTTAAAGCCCCGAAAAAGAAAATAACAACAGAACTGGAAAAACAGGAAGAGGTCCAGGAGTATATCTACTTAGGACAGGTTATAACAGGTAAAAGCCCACGAAAAAGAAATAAAAAAGATAAGGCAGAAAACATTTAACAGCCTCGCAGCAGATAAGAAATGGCTAATCGTTTTATATATATATATATATATATATATATATATATATATATATATATATATATATATATATTGTTATATCGTGGATTATACGATATAAACAACAAAGTAATTCCGAATGGAAAGATTAAAATGACACAAGAAATCAGGTAACAAATAACAATGGTTTATTGTACGAAAAGTACAAATGAGCAAGAGTTCGTAATACTAAGGAAAACAGGAGATAAGTCACGGAGGTTCGTAAGGGTCGACTTCGCTCTCTCTGTCTGTCTCACTTTTCTTTTCTTCAATAGCTCGTCAGTCTTTTATAGACTGACCAATCCATGTCGAGGTGTGCCAGGTTGTTCCACTATAACATATATATATATATATATATATATATATATATATATATATATATATATATATATATATATCCAGGTAAGATGAGAACGAATCGTGTACAATTCCATCGTTTGTAACATTTAATTTAAAAGAGAGCTCAATACAAAGTAGAGCAACATTCTTTATTGACAGTTATAACAAATTTCCTAAAGAGAGTACACGAGAATTAATCATCTCATCTTACCATGGAAACATTCTCCTATCCAATAGTACTGATGAATATATAAACCTGTCTAGTCATAAAATAATGGATTATCAAAAAGAATTCTTAAATTTAGGGCTAAATTGCCATCTCCAAACTAAATTGGGCCTCCTCAAAAAGAAGACTGAAATTGAATTTTAGCACCTATCACTAATCCAGCTCTAGGCGCATGGCGGCATATCAGTTCACTCATACCTAAGAGATCTCGTTAAGGCAGAGGACTTAAAAAGCTACTCCCATAGCAACAACTATAATAATATCATAGCAAAAATAAAAATCGCTACAAAAGAACTCAAAAACAATTCCAATCATCATTGATGATACATCTAAATTCCCCAAATTAAATCGAAACCCCACGGAGACCCTAACAAGATCCATCAAAGAACTGATAACATCGAATAACGATGAAGTTAGTTCCTTGAAAATCAACAAAACCATCGGAGTCTACCAGCCAGTATAATTATTTGGAAATTCACAAAACCGGATACCCGTTACGACCAATCATTTGTCAGATCCAAAACCCTATATACGAGCTATCAAAATTCCTTAATGGCATCATTACCCTATACCTACCAATTACATTATCACATCAATCCATGAATTTCTGCAAATTATAAAAAGCATAAAACCAACCCAAGTTATTTTTGCGTCACTCGACGTTGAAAATTTATTCAAAAACGTCACCGTTGATCAAACTATTAGCATTATCCTAAACTCCCGTGTACACAAATAATTCCATTCCACTTCCATCCATCAAACCAAATATCCTCAGAAAATTATTACATGCACGCACACAACCACAGTCCCCTTCTCAGACCATAATGGCAACATCTACACCCAAACTAATGGTATTAGTATGGGAAATCCGCACGGCCCGTGCTTCTCCAATTACGTAGAAAACATGATATTTAACAGTAAACCCAAAATATATGTCCGCTACGTAGACGATATTTTTATTTTAGCAAAAGACAAACAAGAAATAGATAATCTCAAAATCACATTTGAAAAAAATATGTCCTTAACTTTACCTTCGAACTGAGTCAAAAGAATAAACAATCATTCTTAGACGTTCCCGTAGAATACAGTAACAACTCTTTCGCTACCGCAATATATAAAATCCCACAAGAAGAATCTCTCGCCACCTTAATTTTAAGAGTGAATACCCACTTAGGTATAAAATAGCAGTTATAATAATTCCTTAAAGAACTCAACAATGCAAAACAGATACTAGTTAACAATGGTTTTCCTAACTACGTCATCGTGCACCAAATTAGATTATTTCTTTCCAAAATAACTAATAATGATACAGAACAAACAAACAAAACAATAAAATTAATATCTTCTCCAAAAGGCAGATACACGTCAACTGTAAACAAGATGACTCTTCACTTAGAAATATCATAAAGAACAGAACAAGAAAATTAAATTATCTATTACAAAAAATTTAAAACCGCTAACCTTATCATCAAAAATAACAACATACCTGCAAAATGAAAACCATTTATGACTACAAATGTCCCTTAAGGGACTGTGTTCCTGATCAAACTAAACCCATAAATAATTACATCGGTCACACTACTACATGACTATCCAGACGATTTACGTTACACCTATACGATCATAGCTTTATTAGAAATTATTTAAGCACACACAAAAACCTGCCAGACACCATCCGAAACATACTTGTAGAAAACACAAGCATAGTAACCTCATCCACATGTAAAAAATATTAAAAATAATGGAAACCCTATTAATAATAATTTAAAAACCAACACTCAATAATATTAATTATGAACATGGCCACAATGTGGTGACTGTGTTTGGAAAATAAAACATCCCTATAACTCTAGATACATACATAACACAACAATACATTCATTTCAAAGTAAAAATAAAATTATCCTTGATAATGACCAAACATTATAGTCGAAAGCGTACGAACATGCATACCTTTTGGGCAGTTTTTACATACTTTGTGTGCAGAAATGAAAACACTTGTACGACACAAGAAAAATTAAATAAAAACCTTAATCGCAGTACCGAAATATTTATAAAAGAGGGATTGCTGCCTACATACACAATGTATATATATATATATATATATATATATATATATGATAAATTGGAAAAGGTTTTCTGGCGCGTTTCACCCGTTAGGATTTCAGCAGATGAAACGCGTCGCAAAAGCTTTTCCAATTTGTCATACATCTTTGAAAAACTGTTCTTGATATGTCAAAATTTATATAAAAAATGATATATATCGTTATCCCATATATATACATATATATATGTGTGTGTGTGTGTGTGTGTGTGTGTTGCGTGCCTGCGTGCGTGTGTGTGTATGTGTTCATATATATATATATATACATATACATATATGTATATAATTAAAACTTACTACATTTATGGACGAAAAATATTTGAAGACAAAAAAGTTTGCCTTAGATATTAATATAACTGGTAATTTAACTCCTCATGGTAACATCAGAACATGTGTTGCCTCTCTATCGGCCACTGGGAGATTATGGAAAGGAGGGGAAGCATTTTTCCGAATTTTTATTATGGGTATTTTTTTAGGTTATTTATTGTCCTAACCTTGAATTTATTTAATTAATTTACTCATATTTTAACATATTTTTTTTAATTTATTATTTTTGATTGTATCTTTCTTCTGTTTTATTTTAATTATTTATTTACTTATTGCGCATTTTCTTTTGTGAATAGAACTAGCAACACCAATGTCAGCGTAATCTATGGACGGCAAATCAATGGAGGAAGTGTACAACTTCAAATACTTGGAAGCAACCCTGTCAAAAGGTGGTATCTGCGTCCTAGAGATCCGCACACGCAGCGATGGCCGGAGTGGAAGAGCAGCATCAGCTTCCATACCAAGTCCAAGCTCTACAAATCGATAGTCGTATCAATCCGCCTCTACGGGTGTGAGACTTAGACATTTCTGGTTGAGACAGGAAAAGGATCTCTTCTCGTCGCTATTAAGCATCGGAAGACGTCATGGCTTGGCCACGTCACAGGGCATAACAGCCTCTGCAAGACCATCATGCAGGGCATTGTTGAAGGCGGACTCAAAAGCTGGTCAGACAACATCAAAGAGTGGACAAACAACGCCGGAATTCCTGAGAGCAACTGCTAACAGATCACCCTGGAGGAAGTTGTTTGTTTATTTTGTCCTTAGAGAATTTTACAGGAAACGCTCCACGATCACAACACTTCTAACTCTATTGGTGGTAGATCGGTCTGCAACTTGCGTCTTGTAGACGATATCGACCTTATGAACGTAACAGTGAGCAGCAAGACCTGACCAATAAACTCGTTGAAAGGCGCCGGTGTATATGGAATAGAATTCAACACATAGAAAACGAAAGTAATGGTGGATAGCATAATTAACACTGGTATTTTTAATTTCCATGTTAGTTTATCTGTGATTTGGTTTGAGATTCTGATATTTCGTATGTGTTGAGAGTTCTGCATTATTTCATACTTTTGTTGTTAAATGTTCGTTATTGCAAGCTATATTTTTCTTGGCTTCGTTTATATTTTACAATAGCTTCCTATGTTATGATGATTTGTAGCTAGTTAATGTTTAATAGGCATTCTGGCTTTATTCTCCAGTTACAGGGAGGTGTTTTTTTTTTGTTCTGAACCTGTGCTTTTTATGTGATTTGTAGAATATTTTTAGTACGTCTATAGCTGAATTTTAGAGTGTTTCTGTTGAATCTTTTGTGCTGTTTCATTGATTTGGAGAAAGCGTCTGTCGATGAGTTTTATATATATATCATACCTCTGTTTATTTTGACATTTTCTTATACATTTGTTTTCACATTATCTTTTATTGAATGGTGGGTTGAAACATATGATTCTTCTTCTGCAGTTTGTTAATTTCGATGTGGATGTTAGTTTTGACAAAAAAGCATAAAAGAACAGTGAATATATGCAAGGCCTCGTTCGAGGGGATTCTCATATCCTTCAACTATCTTCAATGCGATTGAGAAGTAGCCATTTCGGCGACTTGGAGACGTAGGTTCTATCAGGAAACAGGAAAAGCGGCAGTCGATGTGGGGAAAATGCAGCTCCTATACAAGTATCACTAACCTTCTGGGAGACTGCAACACACGTAGAAGATCGTCCTAAAACTTCGTACAAGAAACCAATCCATAAAACAATACACATATATATATATATATATATATATATATATATATATATATATATATATATATATGCGCGCGCGTGTGTGTTTTGAGTTTTTTGTGCGCACGTGCGCCCGTGTGTAATTAATATTTGGAATTCAAATAATAACAGTAGTAGTCGAAATTTTATTTTTTCAATGATAAGAATAGCACCACTATAAAGTAAACTCTTCTATGTGCCGTGTCCCTGTCAGACGTTGGCGATCATCGCTTTCAACATTATTCTGACCTTTGTAGCTCTAATTAAAGCATGTCGTTTGTCATACTTTTCTTTTTACACAAGCTTGTTAGTTAAATTATGAGCTTCTTTTTCTCTGGCCCTCAATACGTTTTGCGAGCGTCAAATTTTCCAAGCCCAAGCCAATATTTAAAATCGATTTTAAAGATGATAAACATCAGCCTCTCTCTCTCTTTTCTGTCCACCCCTCTCTCTCTCTCTCTCTCTCCATATATATATATATATATATATATATATATATATATATATATATATATATATATATATATATATCCGTGTAGGTTACAGGTTCGATCCCTGTCGGAGGACACATATTTTGTTATAAAATTCCTCGGACATTCAGGACGGTAAATGTTGTTAATACTGTTATAAACAGAGCATTTATTTAAATATTTTTATCTATAAAAAATATATATATACAATAAATATATTAAAATAATTGTCGCACTTAATCCATTTCATAATATATGACGTCATTTGTTTAGGTTAAGATACACTTCGAGTAGATGTGATCGTTCGAGAGATATCATGGGTAATTTGTAGTTTAAAAGCGGTATTCGACCTTGCTAACCAGACGTTTCATATATATATATATATATATATATATATATATATAATTTTATTTTCATAATTACCCAAGATATTTTAATGATACTATAAATGACTTACGATAAGTACTTACTAATGAATTAACGACATTTTTATTACTTCAAACGGTATTATTAGTGGGTACTTCTGTTTAATAAATAAAATCGGAGCGTCTATTTCAAATAAGCAGTGTCCAGTATAAATTATGTTTGACGTAATAGAAATAGGATAAGTATTTAAAACCACATTTTGAATATGGTCATTTATCCTTCTTTTTTTATAAAGCCACTAAGTCACAAGGGAGTTACTGAGTTTGAAAGAATAAGAAAAAACAAAAAATTATTAAATACTTATAACAATAACAATGAAAGGCGAGGAATCAATAAGAGAGTAGATAACAATTGACTGACATTGCATTTAAATTTTATTAAGATCAAAGTTAGCTGGAAGGCAAAGAGCCGGAAGAGAGTTCCACAAGTGAGACGTTTTTATTTCTTACAATGAGGGTCACCCTGTACAAGGCCCTGAAGCCAGTCAACGTAGAGCCCTGCACAGTGAGAGGCACATTTTAAATCAGTGGTTCACAACTTTCTTTTTTTTTCTTTTCTTTATGGACTTCTTTTAAACTTAATTTTTTTGGTGCCCCCCCCCCCTAAACTATTTGATGAAGAAAAAAATGCTTATTTTATTTTTTTACACGGAGATACGTTTAGGAACGCTGTTATAGAAATAATAATGTATATGCTTTATTTTGAAGTAAAATTAATTTAATGAAAATAAACTTGTATTTAACAACTAACTCATATGGAATACTTATGTACACTAGTAGAATAACTCATAAAAGATTTTAAAATATGCAATTATTACATAAAAAGTGCAGATTTATTCAATGACATCCCTGTGATTGATGCTGCTGAAGATGTTAATACTGTTAATCCTTCCTTTATATATAATCCTTATATAATTTATATATTAAATTAATTTTATTATTAATATTTTATTTTTTTTATATTAATATTTTAATATTTTATTTTATTAATATTATTATTTAATATAATAAATTATAATCTTTATATATACAATCCTTCCTTTATATATCCTTCTCAATTTTTATTCAACTTTTACAATGAAAGCAAAATGGACACTAACTTACTTCGCTTGATGTAATGTCTGCTATTTTTAGCGTTGTTTTTCTATTTTTATTATTTTGATATGGTGTAGAAATTCCAATTCTCTGTTGTAACAACTTTTCCGAAGTGAGATTGCTCTATTGACCAATAAAATATTACCCTCGACCCCCAATTTGCTATTTTTTATGTGGACCCCCAATAATGTTACATGGACCCCCACGGTCCATATAGACCCCAGTTGAGAACCACTACTTTAGACGGATATGTGTGGAGGATAAACGTTAATCCTAGATTTGAACAGGTAAAGATTGTAGTGATCGGGAAAACGCCCTCTTGGGAGTCAGTACAACGGAGCAGAGGTTCGCGGGAAGAAGCCTCTTGATTGGAACTTACATATCACAAATGGAAGATGAAAAGAATGTGGGTGCTTCACTACAATGTGTGTAGCATGGTAAGTTTTAACAATGAAGGTTAGAACTGCGAGAAAAGAAACTGTTAGCAAAGAACTTACGGTTACATATCGCCAATTCTACTGTAAACTGAGGAAACCAATCTAGTACAGCACTTAAATTAATAAAGTCTAGGTACCACAGAGCAAAGCTCGTCATAACAAATACTATGAGAGTATTTATTAAAAATACACAGGGAAGCTACATTACTGAAGTCAGGATTTCAGGTTAGGACAAATAACATAGCTGATTCTTTTTTTTTCTTTGATTTTATCAAGAATCTTTAAATAGAAGCACCAGACCAGATGTTGCAGCAATATTCGAAATCATATATTACATAAAGGAGTAATGAGTGCCGTTGGAGTAATGGATAGCGGCTCGGATTGAGGCAATCGGAGAGCAGAGTTCGAATTCATTACATTCATTTACGTGCTATTACCCTTGGAAAAGGTATGAATCCTCTTCTTTTCCCTCCAGCCATGGGTAAATAGCAGGACAGACCGGGTTCTATAGCCTTGGGTGGCAACTGGTCTACCGCAGAAAGAAATGGAAACCTACTGCGGAAGAAAATATGCCTCGTCAGTCATGTATCGAAAGATAGATGATTTCCTAAGCGTGTATCACGCATGGCACCTAATTGATTGACTGACGTGCTAATACCCTTGGGAAAAGTATGAATCCTCTTCTTCTCCCCAACTCCAGCTATGAGTAAATAGTAGGACAAACCGGGTTCTATAGCAATGGATGGCAACAGGTCTACCGCAGAAAGAAATGTCAACCTACTGCGGGAAAAAATCTGTCTCGTCGTCTCATGTATTACGCATGGTATATAATTGACTAATATAAAGTTTAAATGTTAATAGAACAGCGATCTCTCTTTTCCAGTTTTGGTGTAGGATTACATTTCAACATTAATTTCCTAATAAATGATACATTTGCCTATACAGTATTTGATGTGATATAAAACTGTATTCTTCAAAATAGGAAATTGTGCAAATGCTTCATATTGTGAAAGGTTTTCAGTTAGTCACAACTTACGTATTGTAACTATTCGGTTGTTTATTTCATATAAATATTATTTTTCTAAAAAAATATTATTTTTCTAAAAAAATATTATTGATGAATTTTGATATCATATTTACAATATTCCGGTATTGAATACCCTTTCTCTATAAACACAGCAAATATTAAAGAATATATATACATATGTGTATATATATATATATATATATATATATATATATATATATATATATGTGTGTGTGTGTGTGTGTGTGTGTGTGTGTGTGTGTGTGTGTGTGTGTGCATATGCGTGTATGTTAAGTCTATAATTTAATGGCCACTCGTATTCGAGGATACCTGTCTACTCGGGCGGCTAGCTAATCCCTATTGCAGACTCTTTCTCAGGCGCAGACATACTTCAACTATGCTAAGCAGACCATAGTTACAGTTTCTGCAAGAGAGCGTGTTATCTAACGTGATTAACAATCTGAACAAGGCCAGCACGCTCAAAACCCTAGATGACTTTTGACAGCCATCGAGGGTCTACACAATTTCGCTCACTTTCCAATGGGATCAATATCATCGAGAAGAGACCTTCCTGACAAATCGCGATAAGATTCGAACCCCGGTCAGAAAGCGAACGTTCTAACGACTCGGCCATGATGTTCAGTATCTAGATATTAGTTAACAGATACATCATTTGAAGTTCATATAATCAGTGAGTTATGTGCCATGCGTGATGCACGCTTAGGCGATCATGAATGACGAGTCAGATTTTTCCCGCAGTAGGTTGCCTTTTCTTTCTCCGGTAGACAAATTGCCATCCAAGGCTATAGGACCCGGTCTGCCCTGCTATTTACCTATGGCTTTTGAAGAAGATTCATAACTTTCCCAGGGGTATTAGCATGTAAATGAATGTAATGGATCTGACTGGATTTCGAACTCGGCTCTCCGATTCCTAAACCCGAGCCGCTATCCATTACTCCTATAAATTTATATAGCTGTTGTTTAAATAAAAAACTTAAATCAATGTTTTCATTTGATTAATTGTTACTTCTACAGAATATTTATGTTACTTGATATTGTTGGGAAACAGATGTTAACAGTAAGTTGTAACATTGGACATGCGCAGAAAGATTATTTATTTTGAATATTCGGAGCAGATGACACTGAAAATGTTTGCGCATGCTCAGAGCAGAACTACAGCTTATGCTCTATATTTGAGATTCAATTTCCACTCTTTGTGTTGGTAAAAAAAACAAACATTGTATCATCGTTACGTTATTTATTATATATTTATATTCTTAGGGGAATAAAAGACTGAAAATAAAATCCGTAACATCTCAGTGCCTCGAAAACGAAACTAGTTACATTCAATCATCGCCGATCGGACCTTGAACTACCACCAGTCACAATGAATGTAGGTTTCCTCAAAGAGGCCCTGTGACTTGCGTGATTATTGCACAACTCAACCAGAACTCAAGAGGAACTTGTACATATGGTCCATCACTAAATCGCTAAAGATGCAGGAAAAACAGTCGGTACTCTGTACCGGTCTAATAAGTACACGATTCCCCGTGCTATAATCTCCCTTTATAAGAGCCAGACCAAGCCTAAAATGAAGACTTTTTATATAGTATGGAGCGTGTTCATTCAGGACGTAGGAGATCATAATGGCATAAAAACAAACATTCAAATTATATTTAATAACGCATATAAGATAGATTGCATTTATACTTAAATATATATATATATATATATATATATATATTATAATAAAAAGAAAGAACAGTAAGATATATAATCCGTTGTTCTTATTGATATTTTTATTTTTACAAAACAGTGCTCAATGTAAATTTACAGAGCATAAATATAATAAATTAACAGATTTAAAATATGGTTTCTTCGCTACACAGAAATTACCATATATATATATATATATATATATATATATATATATATATATATATATATATATGTATATATATATATATATATATATATATATATATATGGTAATATATATATATATATATATATATATATATATATATATATATGTATATGTAATGAACTCTCCCATCGGTTTCGACGTATCAGGTGCTGACAACTTAACCAGTTGATTTAGTTATGTATTTTGTGCGATAATCTTAAGTTGCGCTTAAAACCCTCTAGTGATTTGCAAAGGAGGCGGCATATGAAGCAAGAGTGAGGATTGTGGGATGAAGTCAATGTTAGATTGGTTGACCTTTTAGATCTTGCTCTGGCTTCTTGAAGACGATTCAGAGTAGCAGATTGAAAACTGCTGAGTCCACTAAAACACGGTGATCTCCATTCTACCCACTCCAAGGCTGTTATGGGGCAAATTGACAGCTGACAAGTTGCTCTTCAGTTTGTCTTTGTATCTAAGCCACGGCGTCCTACATTCCTGTAGACTTAATCTAACTGGCTAAATAAGAACGAACGAATCAGGGTAAACCGCCAGAAAAAACACACAAGTGATTTCATTAAAGTGGTGAAGGCTTGTGCAGAACCATCTACACTTTTTGAAAATATTGATACACCCGGTCGGTGCAAATAAATGCCACAGATTAAGCAAACAATAGACCTCAGTATTTTTGTGTAAGAATTTTCCATCTCCTAGACCAGTCTTGTTGTCTAAGAGTAAAGAGCCTGGTCAGCTGTGGTAGACACTATTTGCCCATATCTGTGACTACCACCAGATGCCCATATCTGTGACTACTACCAGATGCTACCACCCCGAGTCAGATCTGGAAACAACAGCAATTAAAATGCGGTTCCACGCTCCTCAAATCCTCCGATCTCCCGATCAGAAGACTTGCTGCCAGATACAGTTTATCGTCATACCCAGGACACACACACACACACACACACACACACACACACACACACACACATATATATATATATATATATATATATATATATATATATATATATATATTATCATTTTACCACAAGCAGGGCGATAATGCCAATAGAACGCAGGGAGTTACAGGGAATGAAAGTAACAGAGAATGGGGAGGATTGAAGAAAGGACAAAAATTGAACAGGTTTTAAGAAGACAAAAGCTGGTAATTGATGTTGCATTTAAAAGTTTTCAAGATTGTAGTTATCAGGGAAGCAAGAAAACAGAAAGGACTTCCACAGGTGAGAAATACCAGAAAAGAAACTTTTAGAGTAGAAATGGCCGTTGCATCTAGCTAGTTCAACAGGAAAACGGTGGGACCTAGTTGACAATCTAGTTTCACGCTTAAATTCATTTCGTCAGGGTACCAGCGAAAACAGCTCATCAAAGCAGTTGCCATGAAAATATTTACAGAAAAGACAGAGAGAAGCTACGTAACGTCGGTGAGAAAGTGACTGAAGTTGAGATGCCTGGACAGGATCGATTATATTACAGATCCTTCTTCGAATTTTGTCAGGAATCTCGAGATGTTCAGCAGGAACACCAGACCAGATATGGCAACAGTATTCAGTGCACGAACGGATGGTATATTTATAAATGAGCAAGATGGATTCTGACGAGAAAAATTTGTTTACTAACATGTATTTCTATGTACGTAGGCTACTCTGCTTATAATTTTACAGTTGATTATTTTTATTTTTCATTTATTTATAAGTATTTCTTTTTACTTTATTTACAGATTTTGTTTGTTTTGGCACAGTTTCAGACTCCTACTTATTTAAGTTATTTGAAAGGAACCAGGCCGAGGCTTACCTACCTTGTGGTATGTATCCCCGAGGGTACTGAAATGTGTATATCTCATCATCTCTGTCTGGCAAGAGAGACAAACAAGACCGGACACTAGTATTTCCGGAATCAAACACTGGCCTCACATCTTAAGTAACACCCATGATTATATAAACGCTCACTTTTAAGATTTACAAGATACACACACCGAACCATCGGCTGGAAAACTTCTGTATACGATGCGTTGGTGAAAAGTTCTCGATCCGACCAAGAAGGGATACAAAAAAACGATTCCGTTCTTTAGTCAATTGCTTCGTGTTTATGACTTAACACGATCAACTGTGAATGTGTTTGGACGTGCAAATAAACGCAAATCTTTCGAGCGTGCATGTTTATTCATAGTTCTTTATGTTAAAATATGCAGATGCATGTGCACGTGCATGTGCACGATTGTATGTGTGTAAAGACAATCATAAACCACACAAAAAAGAAACACTATTTAATCTATAGAACTACTAGAAACGTTGCACTAGCGTATAAGACAAACAGGTAAAAAACGAAAATATTCATTTTTTAAAAATCCCTTCCTTGTCTGAGAAGGATTACTCATAATTTGGTAAAGTCGACCATTAAAATTAATCTACGCAAAACATCTGTCGTCTACAATAATATTTGCCTTAAAGAAAATTTGCTGCCTAAATGCACAGAATACATATATACAGGGTGATTGAAAAGTAATCCGCTATTTTATGTATGAGTGGCCAGTCAGGAGTCCTGACTTGACACCCTGTGACTTTTTTCTTTGGGCTTTGTTAAAGGAGCAAGTCTACTATACCAAACCAAGACTTTGGAAGAATTTGAAGGGTGAATACAAGTTCTGTTTTCCATATCACAAGAGTTCCTGGTGAAAACAGTTGATGCGATTCTTGGGTAGCTCGAGAAACTGGTAGCGAAATCTTGTGTGCATATCGAATTTTAAATAAAACCTCATGCTAAACGCTTTCCTCTCATATACATTTCTTGTAAAAATTATAGTTGAATAAATTATAATTATTTTAAAATGGGAGGTTACTTTTCAATCAACCTGTATATATGTTTCGTCGTCTGGGGGACTTTATCATTGCCTTGATAAAGCTGTCAGAAGAGGAAACGAGTCGGTAAGTATATTTTTTCCTTTTGTCTCTTTTTATTCATTTTGTCCCTTTAGAGAGATTATATTTAATGTGTACACGTATTTAAGTGGAAAATTATTTTGTGTGTGTGTATGTGCGCGCACCCGCGTCTCTCTCTGTGTGTGTGTGCCTGTGTTTAACAGTGAAATTGACATCCTACCTGTTCAAGCGAAAGTCTTATTTAAAAGGATTCTATATACAGCAAGAATCGAACCTGCATCCCAATTGTCCGAGAAACTACCTTTACACTAGACGAGCTTAACTCTTCTGCAGCTTTCTTAAAAGCGTCTTGCCACCCCCACCCCCCAATCTGGTAGATGTTAATTAAACATTACTTACATTATTTACATTATTCGGACTGTTATCCTCATCTTCATTTTCATATACACAACGTTTCGGCCGTTGTATGCTCCAGGACCATCTACGGGTGATTAGAATTTCAAATCGAACACTTTATTTCGTCCACCGAGGTAGATTATTCTAGTTCCACATGCCATGCC
>OZ038478.1:92031005-92033505 GCA_964036315.1 Acanthosepion esculentum
TAAAACCAATAATTTTTTTTTTAGTCAAATAATGCGATAATGACGCTAAGACTCAAGGAGCTACTGGGAGTGAAATAGAATTAAAAGATTTTAGAAGGAACCGAAAATTCAATCCTTAACAAGGAACAAGTGATAAACCTCTACTTCTGTTCAAACACCAGAGAGGAATGTGAACCGGGCACTAGGCGAATCTATCTACTCCAATTAGTATAATATTTATATCACGGTATTATTAACAGGTTAGTCTGTCTGACTGTGTCTTTGAGTTGCATATATTTAAAAAAAAGTTTGCCGTTATGAACGTGCTCATTTTTCACCTCAAGCCGAGCATCAATGTTTAAGGGCGAAGGTGAACGAGTTTTCTGTGCAATGAAACCAACGAATTATGAAAGCTTGAAAATTTTGGAAATTTTTTTTTAGCAACAGTGAAGTAATTTTTAGTAAACAAGACAACTGTAGAGAATATCAAGGATAATATCGGGAGACAAAAACCGCTGCAACTCATCTTGGAAACGGCATGTTTCACTTTAACTAAAACACTCCAAAATAATAAGTTTGCCACACCCATATATATCACTAGCGATGATAATAACTTTTCTCTTCCACACACGTTGTGACTGATTTCAACCAAGCAATTCAGTCTTAGAGCCTTCACTCCATAAAACTGAGTTCCAAAAAATCATTATATTTTCCAATTAGACGCTTGCAAATTCTAATCAAAACTTGGATGTTTTTTCGGACGGTAACTTCTGGCAAAACTTACATATATATATATATATATATATATATATATATATATATACGTGTGTGTGTGTGTGCAATAGCGCAATGAAGAACTAATTGCTAATCGATTAAACAAAAGCGCTCGCAATGAACAAACATTTGGACAATTTTTAAATACACATTGTCCTAAAACGCAAATATATTTTTTGCACACAGGATAAACACACTCTTAGAGTGGGTTTGCTGCCCAGATACACGACTCTCTCTCTCTCTCTCTCTCTCTCTCTCTCTCTCTCTCTCTCTCTCTCTCCATATATATATATATATATATATATATATATATATATATATATATATATATATATATAATACCACACGCCGATAGTACAACTCGGAGTTTCATGCATAATGCGATCATCAGGTACTAATGTGAGTTTACTCTGTTTGGTTAATATTTCTGTGTCACGCGAGATATGTTGTTGTCTGGGTGAATTATTACTGTTTATTAAATAATAATTGCACTATAATCTAATCTTGAATTTGAATTTAGGCTCAAACTTATATTTAAGATTGAAAATAAGTATTAAAAATTTTAATTTTCTGATTTTCGTTAAAAAGGGCGGTGTAATAAAATACGTTTAAAGTTCAAAGTGGGTAACTTATTTTGCTTAAAATAGGTAGTGATAAAATTAATAATAAAAATTGAAAGTTTTGTAGTGATAAAATGAAAATAAAAGTAAAATTAATAATAGTATAAAGATATAAAAATAATACTAAAATAAAGATAATATTGATAATAGTAAGTCCAAAAATAAGAATAAAAAATAATAACATTAATAATGCTTATATATTAAAAATAGTAAAAATAGTTGAAATAAATAATAATAACAATAATAATATCAAAATCTGTATCTGTGGCCTCCGAGACTGGTGAAACTACATGAATCTGGGTCAACGTGATTGAGTAGGAATTTACTTCTGTGTAAGCAGGTGCTCATTAATTCGTTTCTTTTGCTTAACAAACTAGGAGTTGCTCATATTTTTAGGATCATTTACTTGTCAGAAAGACATAAGCTACATTTATCGCCTTTCCCGTTAAAGAGTTTAGCTTTCGTCACGTATTCCCTGTTCATAGTTCTATTCTCGCTTTTTATTTTCCAGAAAAATTTAGAATGGACAGTGCTGTTACTATATATAATATTGCCTAATCTCATTTGGTGGCGTTAGGAGATGTTACTCGTCATTTCTTGTAAATCGATCCATTCCCCCCCCACACTGTCAAGTTAAGATATTTCTCTCCAGTCTTGCCGGATATTTTGTAATTCTCTCGAAACCAGTAATTAAAGAACATTAATGTCTGTCAAGTTTTGTTTTTGGAGGTAATCATCTCGCTTCTTAAATCATCTGAACTTTTGGGTTGCATCTCGTATAGAATACAATGTAAATCTGTATTGATTGCTTAGAATTCTTTACTCGAATCTCAGTATACATCCTTTAATTTTTTGTTCACAACTCTCAACTCAATATTATATATTGAGGTGTTGATATGCCGTATAACAAAACAAAACGAAACAAACCACATCCGTGCGCGAATTTGCCTTACTTTATCTTGAATATCACTTCTTTTTTTTCTTCTTACAAATTAACTGTTTCGCATTGTGTTTAACTTTTGTGTTAGATATACATGTTTGCATTGGTTTTGCGTATGTACCGTTGTAAAGGTGGAGTCCAGGAACGGATAAATCCATTTTGCACTGATTTCTGTGGGGAAAATAGT
>OZ038478.1:92036005-92106005 GCA_964036315.1 Acanthosepion esculentum
ACGTATGATTTTAAATGATTTTTTAAAATGAAAAATGTTTCTTGAAGAGTTTATTTTAATTTTAATTTCAAGCTAATAGATTAAACTTAATATTTCCAATAAGCAAAATATTTTGTTGTATTTTAAGACGAATTTAAATTGATTGGAATTTGTTTTGTTTGTTTTTTATTCGCTAAAAAACGACTAATGTTAGCTATTTTACCTATATTTACAAATCTGATAGCATAATGTAATTCTCTTCAAACTAAGTTATTTCTCTGCAAAATAATGTAATTCTCTTCCTAATAATGTAATTCTATTCAAAATAATGTAATTCTCTTCAAAAATAAAATGTGTTTTTTTCTGAAATTTTAAAGTTTAATTAATCTGATTTTAAACAAATATTAATTTAAAATATCACAGAAAAGCATTTTGGGATGTTTTTATGAGATATTGACAACTATCTCGATAAACTTATAT
The DNA here is from genome assembly GCA_964036315.1 of Acanthosepion esculentum. Taxonomy (NCBI): domain Eukaryota; kingdom Metazoa; phylum Mollusca; class Cephalopoda; order Sepiida; family Sepiidae; genus Acanthosepion; species Acanthosepion esculentum. Next base: position 92,036,465 of record OZ038478.1, read on the forward strand.
TTGGAATTTTTTATGTGGGATATTGTTGTAAAAATTATTTGACGAATATAACGTCAGCGCCTTTTTTATATAATTTTTTAAGTACCCGTTAATCTTAAAAGATTACGAAAATATTCTCAGTAATTTAATATTTTATTTAACTTTAGGTGCCTTGTCTTACTTACGTAGACGGTTATTGAGAAAATGTTAGAAGATTACTAATAAATTTTAATTTACTATAGTTACCGTTCTTATTTTCTGATAATATCGTTTATGGGCGTCATTATTTACAAAAAGCATCACTTTTCTATTCAAAATAACTCAAAATTCTTTTTAAAATACTGGGGGTTGGTAAATTCTAGTAAGCTTCACCATTTATGATTAGTAAATATACTTTTTACTTAATAACAATATCAGCTAACCGCTACAAATGAATACAGAATTTTCAAAGATTTAAAACTTTATAAATTGTTAAAATTAATAGTTAAGAAACGAAGAAGCTATTGAATATGGACGTTGACAGTAGATTATAGAGTGAAGACGAAAGAAAACAGAAGGAGAAAATACCAGACTCTCGTCCAGATTGAATTGAATTACAAGAGCGTGGATTGTGTTTATAATACCTGACGCATTTGGAATTGTGCAGTTATATAGGAATACAATTTTGCTCCCGACACTTGAATTTGAACACAGGCAATCCCATTATTGAATTAAGTGGATCATGTAACCATAGAGGAAACGCATATATAGGAAATCGCTTGACGGCTAGATTGATCTCTATTTCTAGTCTATCCTCTATACTACACGGATCGTATTTCTATTCTAACCTCTATTTCTATTCGGATCGCTATCTCTACTCTATACTTTATTACTATACGGGCCACTATTCTCTACTCTATTCACTATGCTATTTCTCTATTCAAATCACTATAAGGATTATTTGTCGAGCGAGTATTATATAGTAAGTATTATTAGTGCGAGTGTTATTCGAAGGCGTCTGACACCAACATTGTTCAACGGCGTACTATAGTTGTAATCTGCGATTACAAAGTCTCTACTACAACGAACATTACGAAAGTGACAACGAGTATTCGTTGGTATTACAAAAGTGGCAATAAAATCTCGCACCTCACACCTGTGAAACTCCCTTCCCTATTCCTGTTTCCCTGACAACTATAATCTCCAACTATTTAAATGTAACGTCAATCGACATCTCCAGTTGCATTGATCTATCCACTATCCTTCTCCACATCCTTTCCTCTATCACTCCTATCTGCTCTTGCTCCAGATCCTCTGTAACCCCTTGCGTGCTAGTAGTGACTTTCAGCCTTTGCATGGGGTGAAAAGCTTTAAAAAAAAGTGTTCGTTGACATCACTAAATGTGCCCAAATCACTAGAGGTGTAACAGGGAAAAACTGAAAATTCAGTGAAGATTTAAGATTTCACCCAAACATAACGTTGCAACTCTATCGCTATTTCCATGGCAAAAGCTCAGATCAGTTCCTTTCTTTACTTCCGCCAGTTCAGACATTCACAGCCAGGAGACGCCATGCTACCGCCCCGGAGTTGCATCACCCTACTTTGCCCCATGTAAGACGAAAGTCCTACTCAGACAGCTTTTTCTCGCGAACTGATAAATTATAAAACAGGCTCTCACGTAGATGCTTCCCTGAATACTACAATGTTTACCTCTTCAAGTCCAAGGTCAATCGTTATCTATCATCATTATCCTCAAAATATTGACTTTCCGCCACTTACACTTTTATTCATTTTATACACCTCATTCATCATAACTATTTTAGCAGTAACCCAAGACCTTGAGTAGCTGACGAGCATTGCATTGGTTGAATTTTAGTATTGGAAAATCAGCAACAGTAAAGTCGGTAATAATACTGAGGATGGTCTGGGAGATATTAGGAAAAATTCCGTCATTCGATCATCAATGACAACCACCAGACAGCACGTAGGACCGTGCAAATGAATGAAACGACATAGATCTTAAATGGACTTATAAACTGAGCAAAAAAATATTAATGGTGTAGAGCCAACTGATGGTATCAAGAGGAAAGGAAAAAAGAAAGAACTCGCATTGCTACAGCGTAATGTGTATAAATTCTCGGAATATCACAAAATGTTACGCAAAAAGAACAAGCATTAGAAATCTAGGATACAATTGTCAGTAAAAATGAACGCGAGATCAACGAGGGACAAAACAAAACCAGGAGAACTGAAAGTATTTTTGTCTATGGAATTTAAAAGACAGTAAATCACAGACAAAAATAAAAGGTCATGGTTACCAAGAGGTCAAGTGAAAGGTATCAGAATCGCAGTACATTATGTATAAATATAACTATTTACTACAAAGGAAAAATTTGATAATGTCGTCTGTGAAGTGAAAGCTAAAAAACAATTATAGTATAATTAAAAGTATGAAGTAGCCAAAAGAAATATATATATATATATATATATATATATATATATATATATATATATATATATATATATAGCCGCGATAATTTATTGACGTTGATGGACAAGCAATTTTACAAAGGATTTATGTTCAAGCATGACTACAAATGGTATTGTAGTGAATGCAAAGGCAAAAAACTCAGACCATAAAATACAAAAAACAAAGTCAAAGTCTATTAAAATATATTTTCCTTTCTACTTCCTTACCCAACTCACAATTAACTCTGTATCCTCTAAAAAAACTCAATCAGACAAACCCCAGAAAAGAAAGGGACGTGAATTAGGATCACGTTAAAATCAGACAACCAAGAAAGAGCGTTAGAAGTTACTAACTACGTGCGCCTACCATAAAAGGTCACACCGAACCCCAATATTCTCCTTCGCTTTTAGATAGTAAATCGACCAGTGACCCGGCGTAAAATGCTGCAGCGCAGACCGAAGACAATCGACTAAACTTCATGATATCCACTTTTCGGAAGGTGAATAAGCTAATTTACTAGTTACGCTTTGTCCAGAGACACCCCCACTCTCACCCAACGTCATCATTCCCTTTCGCATGCGTTTAGGTTTTATTACCAACGTCCTTATTCAGGTCCTAGCAGCAGCCACAGCCATTGCCGAGTGACATCAGCAACTACATGCAAGCCAGAACCGGCCTTCAGATAACACTGCGACGACTACCCACATGCGACCAAACATCACTCTACCCCGTACCGAAGCAAATCTTCCAGCACCCGACCAACCACATAATCATCCGAAATCAGAAGCTATCCTTGATATTGCTAGGATGCTTCAAAGCTTATTTCATGTACTAATCTAAAAACTATTACTACTATTCAATACAAGAAACATTCAACATTCATTGACTGAACAGTTAGCATTACTCGCTCGTTAGTTGAAATTTATAAATTCTTTCTCTTATAAAAGTTTTCCCGTAAATTAGATTCTCCTAGACCACTATATGTCATAACTCTTTCTAATATTGATGGGAGTTTCCCTCCAAACCCTTTTTAAGGTAATGTTGGAAGTCAGTATGTTAATGAATCTTTTGTGAGTATAAATCTTAAATCTGCCCTTAGTTTTAATCAATTTATTTTATTTAGTAATCAATTTATTACTTTTAATGTTATCTGCCTGAGCGGTAATGGTTTCTTTTAGTTTGGTTTGTTTTGTTTTGCAGTACATTAACCTGTCATTTTTAGGATAGGTTTGTATGAATAGAATACGTATTTTTTTTGCAAGAAATCAATTTGTATATCAGGTTTCATTGACGTATTTTTGTAAAGAGGGGTTTTGCCGAAAGTCAAATGTATTTCTGGTAATATATATTTTGCAAAAATGTATTGCTCTTATTTTTTATTTATTTTTTTTAATTTTTCAAAAATGTATTGCTAGTAATTTTTTAAAAATGTATTGCTGGTATCCCCACTACAAAAATCTATCACTACAATTTCATAGTGTTTTGACCCCTGTTTGAGGTTTAACTATTTGCCCATAGCTGGGACCCTGACAGGTACTACCACAACGAGTCAGGTTGGACTTAAGAACAAAAGCAATTAAGAGGTGGTTCCACGCTCTTCAAAACCTCCCCATTAGAGGCCTTGCTGCCAGGTGTAGTTTATCATCATACCCAGGATGAGGCGATAATGGTTCTTAACAGATTCCTTTTTTATTATTTATGAGTAGTCATGTTTTCGTTGGGAAATATATTAGAGCAGTTACTAGTTGCCTTCTCCACTTATTTGAATTCAAAATAACCCTTCCTCCCAACTGTCATCCAAAGCTAGAAAGTGCAGTCTGCTCTTCTATTTAACCTATAGCTGGGGACTAGTTTCATAACTTTCCTAAGGCCATTAGTGCGAAAATGAATGCAATATATTGGTCTAGAATTTAAACTTTGCTCGCCTTCTTCACTTTTCGCGCCGATAACTGTTACGATACAGATTTTGAACACTACATATATTTCTTAATATTGCACATTAATCTGCGCTTCACTCCCCACTTGGCTATATTGATTAATTAATATTAACCTTCTGTCCTTTCGGTATATCCGACAGCAAGGTCGGGATATTGCTGGTATTTGGAGAGCGTGGAACGACATCTTAATTGTTGTTGTTCCCAGGTCCAATCTGACTCGGGGCGTAGCACCCGTTCAGGTCACGACAATGGGCAAATAGTGAATCCCCCAAACACAAACAAAACACTCTGAAAGTATAAAAATAAATTTTTATAGTAAAAATACCGGCAATACAATTTTATGTAAAAAAATTACCAAGACTACACATTTATTGTAAAATTACCAACAATGCATATTGATAGCAAAATTACCAATAATACTTATTTATAGTAAAATTACCAATAATACATTTTTAAAGCATAATGATCAGCAATATATTTTATCACAAAATTACCAACAATACATTTTATTTGTAGTTGAAGGCATTCAAAATATATTTCGCTGAAGCCATAAAATTGTGCCCCCCAAAATTTAGATTTCCGTATTAAATAACACATAGAGGTTGATATACAGCGAAATGAAATCAACCCACTTTCATTTCAGAGTACCATATGAAAAAGAAATCCTTTAGATGCTTAATAAATAATTTAAATTGTAAAATGCGCCATTTTCTCAATATTCAATTAAAGAAGGGATACTAACACTTAATCTTCACTAAAACTACTTTTGTGTACCAAATATAAGTGCCAGCATGATTAATACTTTTCATATAATTTTCTCCTAGGCACGGTTATTTTGTTTCACGTATATTAAACTGATATATAAAAATATTTGATGGTATATTTATTCGAACCGGCACGCTTATTTTATAAGTTGAAATCCCCCACCCCTCGCCCCAGCATGACTATTTAAGACGCCACTTGTATCTGTTAGAAAAGCGTGTTTCCACTGATAATGTGCACATTTGTCTGGTTGGCCTCCAAAATTAATGATATCCATTATGTGGAATAAGTGGAAGCTTCTTTTATAAAGCGTGTTTATTCAAGATGTTAGCCATCATAACCCTCCACAATTTCCTGTCCGTTTTAACTCTTTGGATTTCTGTCATGTTTTGGGGAGTGCTCAATAAAATGAACAAAATCTGGAAATCAAATCTACCGGACAAACTGAAGTGAAACTTTTTCAGTTACAGTAGAATCTGTCGTAATAGATGGCTCATTAAATCGGATCTTAACGGCCAAACTGGAAAAGATGTTCGATGGTGCTTATACACAAATGCTTCGAGCAGCACTAAACAAATCCTGAAATGAAAGAGCTCTATGGCAACATACCTCCCATCAACAAATTAATACACCAACAAAGACTAAGATTTGCTGGTCACTGTTGGCATAACAAAGAAATACTAGCTGGAGACATTCTACACTGGGTACCACTCCATGGAAAAGGGACACAATTTGACCAAAGAAGATGCACATTGACCATCTGATTGAAGATATGGGATTCAGACTACTGGATGCGCTACAAATTTAATGAATGACAGGAATGGGTGGAAGCAGCATTCCACGGAATGCCGAGCTTGCTTGACCTGATGATGATGATGTAATAACTTTTACCTTATTGCCATCTCTCCCAAACCCTGCGCCGCCATCCACTCATTCAAGCTCGCCGGGTAGATTGTACATTACATACCTTTTTGCCTCTTACCTTCAATCTGTCATCTGAGTATCAGACTTTCCAAGACCTATTTCCTCCTTATGTGCTCGAGAAAGTTCAACTGCCTCTTCCTGATGTTACGCATAAGTTTTCTTTTTGTTGTCGTTGTCACTAAAACTTGCTCACATATTCGGTCCAAGGAAATCTCAGCATCCTTCTGTAGAACTACATTTCTGTCGCTTCAAGTCATTTCTTCATCTGTGGCTATGCATTCATTGCCATATAGGAGACTACATTACAGTTCAGTACTCTTTCCTTTGTTTTTAACGATATTTTTCTGTTTCTGTTTCTTGATATTTTGCTCAGCTTTTGGAAGGCATCTTTCGCTATCCCAGTACGCCTTCGGGTTTCCGTGTCACACTTTCCGTCCTCTCTTAATACGCTTCCCAGATATCAAAATTATTGCGCCTGTTTGATTTCGATATTTCCAATCTGTAATTTGCATATTCAATTGTTACTTAAAGGAAAAAAAAACAATACTAGTTTCAGATTTGTTAATCGCCAAATGTATTCCAGTTCGTGAAGTTACACATTTAAAAAAAAAATCAGTTATTCTGAAAACGTTTGACTAAAACCCAAAAAACTGCTAATGCATTTTATGATCAACCATACGATTTTTCTACCGGCACTAGTGTTTCGTTTTCAAACTCAGATTTCTTGTCCGTGATATTTTTTATTTAATTCTTCCACGGTTTGGAACTTTTTCCCGACTTCCTATGTCTGAGTATCTTCGGCATTATCAAAGAAACTTTTTTTTTTGTATAATATTGTGTCTATATGGATGTATTACACTTCTTTTGTAGTTTTCGAGAGTGACAGGTGTTTTTTATTTTTTTTTTGTCATTTTTAATGTTTTTGTTTTTGTTTTTTGTTTTTTTTTGCGTCGGCACATGTCAGTTCACTTACATGAGATAAAAAGTTTGTTTTTAATGGATACAGGTCATTTTATATATATATATATATATATATATATTATTCTATTTTACTTATTTATTGCAAAAAGTTGCTTGGGATGCCTGTTAACCATCTTTACTCTTTAAAATATTATCCTGTCATATGTACAAATATTTTTTTTTAAATGGCTAAATATTTATTTACAGGATGTTCCTATTAAATGGCTGTTGTGTAAAGTAAACCGAGATACGCCCGGTGAACGTGCATCCATTATCATGCTCTCTTAGCAACAACATAAGTGGCACATATATACTTTGATATCTCACGACGGTCGTAAGTACGGATCGTTGTAATTTGCGTACGTCGCAGCTTGGGGTTACGTGTATTATCAGAGTTCATACAAATGGATGCGGATTCGCACAAGTGAACATTTATGGAGATGTTCACAAGTTTGTTTTTTAAAACGTGCATGTATATTTATATATGAGATTACTACTTTCAGAAGTGTGCGAAAGGTAATATATGTTGTCTGTTAAATTGTCCTGTGTTAGTGAACTGTTGACGCTAGCCAATCAAAACAGTCTTTGAAGACCGCCTGCTTAGAGCGGAAGTTTGGGAATGAAAAAGGCAGCGGGAGAGAAACTACTGGGAAACAAATAGAAACATATTAGATAAAAAGAAAACTAGTGAAAAAAGTGTCGGTAGAACATTAAAAAAAAAACGAAAAAGAAAGGTATACGATAGATGTGAATTTTTTCACCCTTCAACACCGCCTTTGCTAAAGACGAATCGTTGATAATCACTCGCTATACTATTTTAATGACAGATGTTGCAGTGAACTACGTTCTTTGTTGTCACCAGTCCAGATCTACGACCCGCCAAACCACCTTCACTGAGCTGGCTCATCCACACCCATTCATATTGCAATGGTAAGCAATAAGTTAATCCCAGAAAGCTTCTTTCCCATTACTATTGCAATATGGAACGGAATCCCGAGGAGATATTTCCCTGGTCAATACAAACTTACCCTCTTCAAGTCGAGGTCAAACGTTATCTCTTCTACATATCCTCATGGTAAGCAACCCTTTCTCCCTCTATATATGCTCTTGCAACATCTCTATTTTAGCACTGAACTGGGTGAACACTAGTAATATATATAAAATATATATATATATAAAATATATATATATAAAATATATATATATATATGATGAAAATGTGGAAAAGACAAAGCAAAATCCGAATATGTAAGTTTACTGTTTTTATTTTGTTTTTGTTTTTGTTATAAAAATAAAAACAGTAAACTCACATATTCGGATTTTGCTTTGTCTTTTCCACATTTTCATCATACCGTCGGATTTACATCCACACATTTGCGTACATATATATATATGTATATATATGAAGAAATATAGTCTTAAAGTGTGCTATATTTATGGGATAAAGTGCTCAATATCAGAGATAGAGCGTGTGTAAATATAAAAGTGGACATGGAAGTCAGCACTTAGAGGCGACAGTCTGTTTCATGCTAGAGCAATCGTCAGGCAACTCTCTCTCTCTCTCTCTCTCTCTCTCTATATATATATATATATATATATATATATATATACTATTTTTTTATCATTTCAATGCAAGCACCATCATTTGTTGACTGTAGTCGGGATCATCGAGCCAATAATCCTCTTTTTAGCTGTATAGGGCTACATTCAGTTTTGAATTAAGAGTTACTTTAAATTCACGAGAATATAGATCTCAGTCTGTCCTACTATTTACCCATAGCTAGGGGTGGGGAAAAGGGGATTCAGGATTACCATGTAAGTGAATGTAATTGATTAGAATGGAATTCGAACTCGGATCTCCGATTTCTCAATCCGAGTCGCTATCCATTACCCAACCATGCCTCCATGCAATAAAGCCACTAAGACGCTTGGAGTTGCTGAGTCTGAAAGAATATAAGAAAATGAAAACCAATTTTTAAGGAGGGGGGGGGGCTCAATAAATAAAAAAGGGAATAAGAAAACAGAAGGTAAGTATTTGAGTTGCATTTAGATTTTTGAATATCAAATTTGACCGGAAAGCAAGAAACCGGAAGAGAGTTCTATGAACGATAAGTTAAAGAGAAAAACAATATTTGTGTGCGTGTGTGTGTTCGTGTATGAACTCGTGTGCGCGCGCGAAGACGTATTGATGGGGTAAAGTTACGACTATGCGACGGATGCCATAAAACATTCCAATTATAAAGCATGAAAGTTTTTTGGGTTTTTTTTTTTTTTTGTTCTTTAGACTGTGCAGTGCATTTCTTGTGCAAAAGGATAACATCTTTACGGAAAAATCCTAGTTTCTTTGACGGGACGCTGCCGTCGGTCTTTCCATTTTTTACCAATACCTGACTGCGTTAAGATTTCAACCATGAAGTACGAAGTCCACAAGCCATGCGTCTTTGACATTCCAGAACACCGTTTTCATCAATAGGGATCTCGGTGACAATGCATACTTCCAGGTAATGGAACGAACCTGTCTCCTTTAGATTTATAATCTGTTTGAGTCCCGAACAGAACGTCTTTCTGGAAAGCAGTTACGCAGGTATGAGACTGTTGTTGCAGAGGTGCCAGGGTGGCTCCAGTTTTTTGATGACACGATCAACGTGTCGAAACGATTTCTTTCGAAATGTACATTTGAATATATATATATATATATATATATATATATATATATATATATATATGGACAATATATATATATATATATATATATATATATATATGTGGACAATATATATTTCGAAATCATTTTCAAATAAAAAGTCTCATTAGAGAATATGAGAAAATTCAAAAGAAAATATGCAAGACTATGTTGTCTTTAACAATCAATACTACATTTTTAAAAGAAAAGTTGCTGCCAAATTACACACACACACACACACACACACACACACACACACACATACACATATATATATATATATATATATATATATATATATATATATATATATATGTAGCTACTGATAATTCCTTTTGCCGACAACCATGCATTCTTCTGGTTTTTTGTTTTGATTTATCTATCGGATTTCAAGTACGCCGATACAATTCTCCTCAGGCGCAGATAACTCTCTTGAATTTATTAACAGATATTATATCGATATACGCTATATAAATATAAATGGCTAATTATTGACGTCAAACAAACTAAAGTCATGACGATGCGGAGATATACAAACTTGTCGAAATTTATATAATATGTAATCAATAAACTAGCTACAGTAATTAAAAAATGATGTAGTATTATCAAGAGATGATGATCTATTAATATTAAGAAATTGTACATGCAAATTGATATACAGGGTGTCGCTAGAGTCACTTTAGCCAAAATCTGTAGATTAATTTTCATGTACAATTTCTTAATACTAATAGGACATTTTTCTTTGTGGAAAACTCGAAATTCCTTAAGAGTTACCTGCATCGACAAGCACCCGATGAAGAGCGGGGGACATCACACCCGAGACGAACAAACATGAGGACACAACAAACATGAGGACACTAGTTCGAGTGTAAGTAATGTAAACAATGATAACTCCCGATCACAAAAATTCAGAATTTGGAGAGGTACGTTGAATTAAAAAGAAAGAAACACTAGTTTACGCGTATTTTTCCAATTTGTTAAAACAGATGATTATCTATAATTTGTAAGGAAATATTTATCATGCTCTTGTCTAGATATTGACAATATATGTAAATTTTCTTAATCTACTATATTTGATTTTTGTTCAATAAAAGTTGCTAAATAAGAAATGGCGCAACCTACACACGCACAAGCACACGCACACACACACACACACACACACACATATATATATATATATATATAATATTATAATAATATTTTTAGTTTTTAAAAATATGATCCCTCCGCTACATAAGAGTTCTCATGTTTCAAAAGCGAGAGCCGAGACCCCTAACATAATTTTTTAAGTTATGTAGAGTTAAGGTGTCTGGACCCGCTTCCTTGTCAAGCGAGATTTTGGGAATACATGAGAACTCTTATGTAGCGGAGGAATCATATTTTTAAAAACTAAAAATATTATTATAATATAAGCTCTACTTCTGTATGGAGCACTGTCCTTTTGAAAATAAAGCTAAATATTAAGGAACACCGGATTATCTACCTAACGTGTCCTTTCCTATTTCAATGCACACCTGCATACATATATATATATATATATATATATATATATATATATATATATATATATATATATATATATATATATATATATATTATTTTACTTATTAAACCAAAAACATGTTGAAATCGCTACACAATAGCTTTCTTGTTTCAGCACTACATTGTCATTGTGCCGCTTCAGGCGAATGGTAAGTGACTGGTGATAAAATAACATTTTAAAATTTTCAAAAGCAAAATGGTTACCTCTTTTCCGAAAGATAAAGATGGGGCGAGAAAACACAAGGTCAGAATTAAAAATAGACTTGTGGTTTTCTCTTGATCAACCAATTAAATGTCAAATCTACGCTAAATAGAAAATTAAGCTCGGAGGGTGGAGGTAGTGGACTTATTGTTGTATGTCATGATAAACCGGAACTTTGACAGATCATCAATGACAATTACGGAAAACATGTAAGCAACAAATGTATTCTGATTGTAGACAAATATAGCAGAAATTTTAATTAATCTGTTCTTTCTCTCATTTGTATATATATATATATATATATATATATATATATATATATATATATATATATATATATATATATATATACTAAGCGCTTTCCAATAAGTACTGCGCATATATAATATATAAATAATATATGATTATGATAAATAATATATGAAATTACACACACACACATATATATATATATATATATATATATATATATATATATATATATATATATATATATATGTACCGCCGTAGATTCGCTAAAAATGAATATATCATGATGAAAAATGCCTCAAACTTTATAAAAACAAAATTTTATCCTGAAATGCTTTGTTATTATTAAGAGGAAAAGACAAAGTATTTTTATTATTAAATTATGTATTATATGCATTTTAGGAGATTCAACATTTGTGTTAAAAATTTTGTTTTTCTTTCATCAGCCCAGGGGTGTAGGTAGAGATTAGTAAAGGAAATTTTTGCTTTCATTTGTGTTTGCACAGCACTCACGAAGTCAAGCAGTAGTTTATATTCCGAATATGCTGAGCGGACCCTTGTTAGAGTTTCAGGGAGAGAGAGAGCGTAATTATGCATGATCTGCAGTTTGTACAACGCCAGTACGATCAAACCCTGGGTCACGATGGCTTGTGACTTCGTGTTAGAACAACTGTCGACGGTTTCCAAACAGATTCTTTTTACCCAATTTCTCCCACATTTCTCAACCCATGGTATATTTTTCAGGCACTCTCCAACATTGCCAAACGTTGGGTTCGTTTTCCCAGCCTGATATCATCAAGAATTCACTACAATGAGAAACATGATCGGAAACTGAGTGACAGTTTCTGGACTGATTTCTCTACACCATTCCATCCAAAAGTCTTAGGAAACCAGTGATATGGTTTTCAGGCAGTTCTTGATAAATCGACCATGGTGAGATTAGGGTCTCATAGTCTCATAGAAAGTGTATGCTCTAACCACTTGATCACGTGTTCATTATATATATATGTATATATATATATATATATATATATATATATATATATATATATATATATATATATATATATATATATAATGTAAAGGAAAAACAGACCACTTTAAGGCTAAATGTAATAATTTATTTCGCCAAGCACTTTATTAAAGGACACTGGCTCATCAGACTCTACTTCCAAACGGTGAAACGAAAATTTATTTATATATATATATATATATATATATATATATATATATATATATATATATATATATATATACTCAAATGAAGGAAAGAACAGATGGAGTAATAATCCACTGTTCATAGCATTTAATTTTTAAAAAGTGCTCAATACAAAGTAGATGAATATATTATTATTATTATATTTTTATTATAAGAGATTATAATAAAACATTTTGAAATCGCTACACAAAAGATTTCATATTTCAATACTGTGATTTTACTTCTTCAGGCGATTCTAAGTAACTGATCATTAAATGATTTTTAATGAAGTTTAAAAGAAAGTTTTACCTCTTTTCCGAAAGATAAAGGGGAGTGACATAAGATCAGAATTAAAAATAGACTTGTGGGTATATCTTGATGAACTAATTAAATGTTTGATCTATGTGAAATAAACCTCAGAGGGTGGAGGGAAGTGAGTTATTTTTTCATGTCACGATAAACCGAAACATAGACATGTCATCATCGATGATTGCGAAAAATATGCCAGCGACAAATTTATCAATGCCAGCGAGACATGTTCAATTTTTTGAAAGGGCGTTTGAAGAGAGGGGTGTGTTAATCATAGGTAAAGTTAACAGAAATATATTTTTTATATTCAGGAAGCTTCTTAAAGCGACCTGTAGATAAAATTAAAAATGTGGAATTATCTATATACGATATTAATAATACTAACTGGACAGTAATGCATAGTAATATTATAGATGAATAAACAAAATAATATAATTACCAGTAGAGGGTGGACCATTAGATACTAATAAATTATGGCTATAAGAAATGGTAATAAGTAATTTTTTAAAACTTTAATTATATTCTAAGGTAAAAGATAACCTGTGTCGGCAATTTACAGTTAATTCACTCCTTTATTTTAACAGACATTTTTGTCAACAAATTTGATTATTTGTAATTTTTCATGTAAACATAAGAAGCACGGGTCATTTAAAGATTTACAATTTTATTTTTTAATATTTTCCATTTTACCGTAGGGGGTTTATTAACTTCTTTTAAGTTTCAAAAATATTTAGAAAGGGACGTCCTATATCCCTATCCGTTGTTGGAGAAAGATAATACATGTTGATACTATTTATTTTTTTTTAATTCTTGGTACTTCCGATATAAATTTTCTTAACTGTTCGATTTTCTATAGTAGAAATAGTGCTTAGGTGAACAAGAGGGTCTGTTTGACATCTGTTTTGTAATGGACATTCGTTAGAATTTTTCAATTACACTTGTTAGTATTATCTGCGCTTTTTGCTTTGGAATGGCAATTATTAATCAAATTTTTGTATTGATTTAAAATTTTATTATTATGTTTTTTTAATAATTTTTTCAAGATTATCGGTACAGCTAAAGCTTAGTTTTAGTGTATTTCTATTAAAAATCTTACTTTGTGGATTATTTCTGGGGAAGTGTTTCTCAATTAAATGGAGAAACTTCTACCCTTACTTTGTACTAACCATGTGGTTAAATGTGGGTGTATGTACCAAATGATTTTTCTGTTTCTAGTTTTATTCCTACTATCGCTGTTATTTTTTATATATTTGATGTCAGGGCACTTATAGCCACTATTTTTTTAAGGCAGAATTATAAAATTTACTACTTGTAAAAGACATATTCGCTGGAAGAGTTATTGCTTATCCGTTATTCTATGGAGGATGGTATGTGTTTGATTACGGATGGAAGGTGGTTAGAATTTTGGGGAATATATATTGGATTGGCGATTGTTTTCATGTAGGGTTGGAATGAATTATTAAATAAGTCTAATGTAATATCAAGGAGATCTACTTTTTTTTAAATTAGCGTTGATCTTAACTTTAAGATTTGAAACTTTAAAATTCTCTGTGTATTAATTTCCTGATTTTGTCAGCATTAATTTTTGTGGAATTTTTCACCACAATAAGGCCATCATCTCTATATAACCCTATATCATCAATGTTGATATCTTGGTGGGCACAACGAGTCTATTTTTAATTCTGATCTTATGTCCCCCACCTTAAATTTCGGAAAACAGGTAACATTTTGTTTTTAAATTTTTTAAAAATCATTTAATCATCAGTTACTTACCATCGCTTGAAGAAATACACTCATGACATCGCAACATGACAGCTTTTTGTAGTGATTTCAAAATGTTTTTTATTATAATATCTTATAATATATATATATATATATATATATATATATATATATATATATATATATATATATATATATATATATTGTATAATAATATTTTATTTTAAAATATTTTGCATCGCTACACAAAAATCTCTGTTTTCTGAACTTAGAATTCTTCCATCATCAGGCGATGTTGGGTAACTTATGATGAAAAATGATTTACTTGTGAAATCAGAAAACAATTTTGTAGCTTATTTGATAGTTAAAAAGGAGTGGGGAACAAGATTTCAACATTTTGTGGGTATGTCTTGGTTAACCAATCAAAAGATGGATCAAAGCTAAAATAGAAAAGTAAAAACCTCGGTTAGTAGTTAGGGGTAGGTAGGTTATTGATTCATGTCCAGATGAATTGACACTTAAGACACGTCACCACTGACGACATCCGGTTGCGAATATAAATTTAAGATACAGTTAAGTAGATAGGAAGATATATTTAACAAAAGATTAATTTTAAAGAATTTCAAGATTTAAAAAAATAATATACTTGAAAACTCTCTTAAAGGGGCCTCCAGTGGGATTAAATAATTTTTATATATATTATTTTGAACCCAAAATACAATACCTTATTATATTGAATGGGCAATAATTAAATATTAAAGTTGAAAATCAAAGAATTAAATAAATATTATGTGGACCATAATATATTAATAAAATAATGGATATATAATTGTAATGCATAGATTTTTTATGAAAAATTCTATTAACTATTTTTTAAAGTAAACATTATACAATGCCTACAAATTACTGTTAATTCATTACGCTGATTTAGGAGACCGTTATTTTTATGAATATTAATATGCAGAAGCAGCGGACATGGTTTATTTAAGGACTTACTAATTCTCGTTTTTTTAATATTTTCCATTCGATGGAAAATATTTTTAAAAAGACGAGAAATTGTCAGATAGCGAAATATACTTTCCAAAAGCTAAGCAACCTGTTAAGAAGCAGAAAATTGTTTCCTTTGGAATAAAAACAAGCACTGAAATCTTATGTAACATCAATTCCCCATTATGGCATTGAATGCTGGACAATCTTCTCACAGATGAAGAAGAGACATAGAAATATGATTCTACAGAAGGATGCTGAGAATACCATGAACTGAATATGTGAGTAACGACGAAGTTTTAGAGAAAATGATAAAAAAAGACACTACTACCTAACATCAGAAATAGAATACTGAACTTTCTCGAACACTTAATGAGGAAAGAGGGCTTGGCAAATTTGATACTCGCGGAATTGATTGAAGGCAAGAGGGACAGAGGTAAACAACGTATAACCTAGCTAGTGATCTTGAGTAAAATATATATGATGGAAGAAAGTTTTAGAGAGATAACAAAAGGCAATATATTAAGAGCTAAAAAGGACAAGGAATTGGGGAGATCGATGATCGTCTATGTCCTGAAAAGACACGATAAATAGAAGATCAAATATATTGAGCTATTCTTAATGTATAACTAATATATAACAATTAGGGAAAAAAATTCCGAAAAAAAAAAAAGAAAGATTCCGAAAGAGATAGATAGATAGATAAATAGCGAGAGCAAGATGGGAGAGGGAGAAAGATATATATATATATATATATATATATATATATATATATATATATATATATATATATATATGTAAGCAAATGTGTGGATGTAGATCCGACGGTATGATGAAAATGTGGAAAAGACAAAGCAAAATCCGAATATGTGAGTTTACTGTTTTTATTTTGTTTTTGTTATTCTGTCGACGTCAGACGTTTCGGTCAAATAGACCTTCTTCGGGACATGGTTAATGGAGACATATTTATATTAGATTTAAGTTTGATGGAGAGACGATATATACAGGACTGGTCAGAAACAGAAAAAAACTGAAATTCTAAAGTCAAGTATTCTTTCTTAGAGTCGGATATGCTGGCATCGCGTGGGCGGCAACTACGAAGACCTGCGCACGGGGAAAAAGATTGTGTCCTAAGTGGAAGGTGAGGGGGACTATTTAAAACTATAGCTTATCGGTACGTTTGTCACGCATTAATCTCGCCACAGAGCTCGCGATCTGAAAGAAACCAGGTCTATTATTTACTGTATGTGAGGTGGCTATCATGCCAGCCTCATAAATCTAAGGTTCTTATTGTGGATATATTTTAAGATCTTCACAGAGTCGAAATCAAAATTGTGATCAGATTTGGCTATGTGTATAACTAAAGCACTGCTTAGATTACCGAGGCGAATGTCACGTTTATGTTCGGAAATGCGAGATTTCAATGATCTACCTGTCTCGCCTACATAACTCAGGTTGCAGTCTCTGCAGGGCACCTGATAGACGCAAGCATCGGATGTAATATGTTGTCTGTTGGTATTACTCAATATGTTACGTATAGATTTAGTGGGTAATGTAGTAGTTTTAATTTTTAGCGCGTTTAGATTGTTGGAGATGTGTTCGGTCAGAGGGTTATTCGGTAGAAAGATGCGGCCAACAATCTAAACGCGCTAAAAATTAAAACTACTACATTACCCACTAAATCTATACGTAACATATTGAGTAATACCAACAGACAACATATTACATCCGATGCTTGCGTCTATCAGGTGCCCTGCAGAGACTGCAACCTGAGTTATGTAGGCGAGACAGGTAGATCATTGAAATCTCGCATTTCCGAACATAAACGTGACATTCGCCTCGGTAATCTAAGCAGTGCTTTAGTTATACACATAGCCAAATCTGATCACAATTTTGATTTCGACTCTGTGAAGATCTTAAAATATATCCACAATAAGAACCTTAGACAGATTTATGAGGCTGGCATGATAGCCACCTCACATACAGTAAATAATAGACCTGGTTTCTTTCAGATCGCGAGCTCTGTGGCGAGATTAATGCGTGACAAACGTACCGATAAGCTATAGTTTTAAATAGTCCCCCTCACCTTCCACTTAGGACACAATCTTTTTCCCCGTGCGCAGGTCTTCGTAGTTGCCGCCCACGCGACGCCAGCATATCCGACTCTAAGAAAGAATACTTGACTTTAGAATTTCAGTTTTTCTGTTTCTGACCAGTCCTGTATATATCGTCTCTCCATCAAACTTAAATCTAATATAAATATGTCTCCATTAACCATGTCCCGAAGAAGGTCTATTTGACCGAAACGTCTGACGTCGACAGAATAACAGAAACAAAAACAAAATAAAAACAGTAAACTCACATATTCGGATTTTGCTTTGTCTTTTCCACATTTTCATCATATATATATATATATATTCACTATCGGTTGGTAGACAAACGGAGAGAAAATAAGTATATTGAGGGAACACAAATTCCTGTATGTGCAACACACGCACGCATGCGCGACACACGCACGCATGCGCACATATATATAGTCACACACTCACGCAAGTACACATATGCACACACACACACACAAAAAAAAATAAAAATAAAAATGAATGAAAAAAATCTAATTTATAATTTCTCCATTCGCACACAAAACTAACTTTTCACGGTGTTTCGCATAATTTATCGCTTTTAACCCAAAAATTTTAATGAAATATGTGTACTGTCGTTACGTTTTCCTCGACCTCGAGATGTTTACCAAGTATAGCATAGTTTCGCACAAGGCGATATGAACGAGCACCAAAACTCTTCGTTTTTTTACTGAGCATACAAGGGAAACGACTTGTCTACATTGATAACCAGCATTCATTAATTCATTACCCTGATTTTTTTTTTTTTTTTTTTTAGTTTGCCAGTGATCAAATACTACTGTGATAAATGTCAAAAACGCGCCAATTTGACTCGTTTTTCTTTTTATACGGACTCGTCTACTCGATTTGGGCTTGCCTTGGGGTTGAGACTATGTATTTCACTCGGATAGGTGTTCAAACCTAGGTTAGAGCCAACATTTCGAATGCTGATTTTCAAGTCAAACAAGATCTGTCTACTTAGAAGATTAGTGGAATAGTCAATGTCTAATAACTAAGTCTTTTGCTGTACTAATAGTTATTAATAACTAATAGTTACTAATAATATTTGTACTAATAAAGGGTGTTTCATTTAGACGGATTATATATAAGGGTGTTTCATTAAGACAACTCAAATTCAGCAATAAATAAATCAGTGTTATTGGTGAAAATTTATTTATTTATTTATTGGATCATGTTATTTAAATCATGGCAATTATGTGTCAAAAGTAATATCGCCCAAATGTCCGCCAAATCTGAAAGAAAAAGAAAAAAATCATTAGACGGTTAAACTTCATTCATATTTAAAATCGGTCCAAGTTATTGAAACGCCCTTTAGTTATTAATATTAATAAAAATTATAATTGCCTTTTCGAATATCTGCGGTAAAAATCCATTAAAAATGTCAAATCTATCATTGCTTTCTAAACAAGTTCTATTTACACTTGGCGGCACGGTTGAGTAATTTTTGCGTATCGGGTTGGTGAATCGGAGAGCCAAGTTCAAATTCCAGTCGAGCTCATAACAATCACTCGGGAAGGGTACCTCGACGTGGTGTAATAGTTAGAAAGCTTGTCTTGGTAGAACAATTACAACTGAGTAGTGAGTTCGATCATCATTGGGTGCCCTATACTTTCGACCTTGTGTTACATCTAAACTACGCTTAGAAAATAACCATTACAATCACTTAGGAAAGATAAGGATCCATCTCTTCTCCACTGCAGTAGCTCTGGGTAAATAGTTGAACAGACTGGGAGAGACGGAGAGAAATCTTATTAGAGAAAAATATGCGGTGTCATAAGATTTCTCGAATATTCAGGCCAGTAAACGATAAAAAATAAATATGTTGTTTAATAAATAAAAGGAGCGCCTACTCCAATATTATTATCCACCAAATATAATGTTTAAAGAGATAAAAATATGTTGAATAAATAAAAATACATTACTTAATATATATATATATATATATATGAAGAAATATAGTCTTAAAGTGTGATATATTTATGGGATAAAGTGCTCAATATCAGGGATAGAGCGTGTGTAAATATAAAAGTGAACATAGAAGTCAACACTTAGAGGCGACAGTCTGTTTCATGCTAGATGCAATCATCGGGCCACGAGTGCTGTTATTTTTCTCGGCTATCAACCCCAAAATTCAACAAATAGCTTTATCTTCCCAAACAAAAACAAAACTGTTAAATAAGCTATATAGACAAATTTTTATTACGTTAATAAAAACACCGATCTAAATAAAAATAATAAATAAATAATATATAAGATAAAAAAATAAAAACAAAAATAAATAATAACAAGCAAAATAATTTGACCCAAATAAATGAGTAAAATAACCGCCATAATAGACCACCCACAATCAGTTATATAAACAAATTTTTACTACGTTAATAAAAACACCGATCAAAATAAATAAAAAATAAATAAATAAAAATAAAATAAATATAAAGGATAAAAAACAAAAATAAAATTAAATAAAAACAAGCAAAATAATTTGATACAAATAAATAAATAGACAAATAAACGACTTCCGGTAAAACACCTGCCAAAAATGATTACCCACAATGCACCACTGACCCGTATATATAAATAGCCGAGAAAAAGAACAGCACTCGTGGCCCGATGATTGCATCTAGCATGAAACAGACTGTCGCCTCTAAGTGTTGACTTCTATGTTCAATTTTATCTGCCTTGATCTATCCTCTTCCCTTCTCCACATCCTTTCACCTTTCATTCCCATCTGCTCTCACTCCAAATCTTCTGTAACCCCCTTGCTTTGATCGATCCACTATCTTTCTCCACATCCTCTCCTTTACCACTCCTATCTGCTCTTCCTCCAAACCTTCTGTAACCCCCTGCGTACTAGTGGCTTCCAGCCTTGCTTGAAGTGATATACTTAAAATATATATATATATATATGTATATATATATATATATATATATATATATATATATATATATATATATATATATATATAATTAAGACAAATTTAAAAGAAAAACCTCACATTTGAATTTTTAAGCTATAAACTTAAATTTATTTTTATTGTTGAAAAAATTTAAGTTTATAGCTGGAAAATTCAAATATAAGTTTTTTCTTTGCATTTTTTCTGAAATAATTATATTGCTCTGTATGATTTATATGAATTTCATTTCATGTACCAGAATCGGAAAGAAAGGTTATTTAAGGGACTTTGAATAAGACATTCTTAAATTCTTCCGTTTGTTAGGAATGGGCGAGTACAAAATCTGTCCATACCGTCAATTGTCTTTCGGCCACTTTTTTAGCCATTTTCAAGGGAGTTGTTTTGGGTGTAGTTAGTTTATTTTCATGTTTTGACTATGTGAATGTATTGTTTGTGAATTATAGTAACAGCTATGAGTCATCATGTGTTGGGCATGTCTGACGGTCATTGGCGCCAAAGTAGTTGGGTTGAGTATTTCAAATATTTTAACTAAGATTTTCCGGTACTGTCATCGCTAGGATTTATAGAGAACGCTCAAAAAATGAAAAGAATCCAGTGAACGTCAATTCTGTGGACAGAAATACCATGTTGATGAAAGAGGTCTGAAGAGAGTGGCCAGAATCGTTCAAGCTGACAGAAAGGCAAAATTAGCTCAAATAATCACTCTTTACAATGTAGGCATACAAAAGAGTATTGAACGCACCTCACGTTGAACCTGGAAGTAGATGATGGTTTTCTAAGCGTATATCAGATGTAGCACTAAGTTGAAAGTTTTGGGGCACCGAGTGAGGATCGAACTCCCTGCTCAGTTGTAATTGATCTAGGAAGGCAAGCTCGCTAACCATTACCCCATGTTGAAGTGCCCAAACCTGAAGGCAGATGGGCTACAGAACCTGAAGACTCCACCGAGTGCCACACCTATCAGTTACGTAGAAGACACTGAGGCTATAATTTGCTAAGGATCACAAGAATTGGACAAAAGATGATTGGAAAACTGTTTCCTTGTCTGATGAGTCTCAATTTCGATATTCGGCTGGTCGGAACAGAACTTGGCGTAAACACCACAAAGAGTATGAATCCATTCTGCCTTGTATCAACGCTGGTGCCTGCATTGGTAAGGAGAAATATTTTCATGGCATACTTTGTGCCCCTTGGTATCAGTAAAATATCATTTAAATGCCGCAGCCTTATTGTGGTTGATCATGTGACTCAGTTTATAAACTCAGTTCAACCACCCCTTGGTCATTACCTGCAGGACAACGCACTGTGTCACAAATCAAAAATAGTGCTAGATCGGTTCATGCAAGTCACCAATATGCTTTCTGTTTTAAAGTGTCCCAATTTAACCCTGTTTTTTTTTTAAATAAAATACGCATACAAGTGAGACAATTTGTTTGATGAAACATTTCACATGGGATAAGACACACTCACATATAGAAGTTTATAAATATAAAAACTGTACTGACGTTTTCTATAAACCTGCATATTTTTAACCCACCGTAAGTGATGGGGCGCATAGTATTGTCAAACGGCTTTCCAACACTCCATTTATAACACAAGGTGTGACGGAAATACCTCCCACATTTTAAAGGTCGACAAAAGATCATAATAACTGCTATTAAAAAATATTTCACTCTTGTTTTAAAAAAATGGCTAAATCTTTTATTCATTGTCATTTTGAAAATAACATTCTACAAATGGTCACCTCTATTCGCCATACACTCTTGTAGACGATTTCTAACGTTTTCCATCGCCCGGAAGATCGAGCGCTTCTACGTCTTCCAGGTGATTTTCTTTTAAGCGCTGAACCTGTGACCCTGAAAACTTTAACCCATAGCAGTATCGATGTCCTATCCGGAAGAGCATCATTCCGACGTAACATGAAATGAACACTAAGAGCTCTCCATGTTCTAATTACAGATTCACCAGTTTTAAAAATCGTTCAGCAGCAAGTGCACAGTGTTCAACGGGTCAAGCTACGATGGTAACTGATGGTATCTAAAAAGTGGTAAAACATTATTTAGATGAAAACACTATTGCCACTTGTCTACGTTCACTAACACATCACAGGTGACAGATTAAAAAGTGGGAGGTATTTCTGCCACACCCTATATTATAGTTATATCATTTAGCTCTTCATTTTCTTGAGAATTCATTATGAATTTTTTTAGAATAAAGGAAAAACAAAATGGTTTTATTTGGAAAAATGGAATTTAAAAATAAATATTGTAAAATGGATTAGCAAGATCCAAAAGTTCAAATATATAAAAATGGGTTTCAAAACTGTAATTCACACAAATATTACAACTTTTGTAACCTAGGGAAGGTTATTGAATAGAATAATCACACGAAGGTTGTTAATGAACGATAATACTTAGGACAAGAACAACAGATATAAGATTCGCCAGCAGCGCAAAATAGTCAACTGCTAGAAGTAAATCAAGTGAATTCCACAACGAATATCCAACTGCAGGATATCTACCAACCGCCCCACACGGTCAAATGTGGCACAAGGCCGAAATTAATGTGGGATATTCGAGCTCGTAAGCTCGTCCAAAAATTCCCCGTAGATCCTGTATAAAATGGGGTCGGGTAGCTGTTTCCCGAGACGATACTCAGCCCTTCGACATAGCCTCGTGTGGGGATACTCTCTGCCCGGTGGCAGAGTTTCTGAACAGCACAGTTGGAGACGAATCTCCAACTGCAGACCAACATGCAGTATTTACTACTGTATTTATGCGAATGGGGACATATCCATTATCGTCCGTAGGTATGCTACAACAACAACTGAAAACAGAAATTATTTAACAGAGAAAGCTATATTATGGAAAACATTTTGTGGTGTGTTCAAACACTTCACGGTACTTACATTTTCTTACATTGATGTTCACCCTATACAATGCCCGAGAGTCACTCGAGATAGGGTACTACAGTGTAAGAGACACAGTTTACGCGGATATGAGGGCAGATAACAGTTAACCCTAGTCTTGAACAAGTTAATATTGTAGTGATCGAGGAAGCATTCTCTTGGGTGTCGGTTTCATAATGGCAGTCTTTCAAGAACTTTAACTATACGATGTACATATAATATACAGAATTTATCCATTGTATGGATTGTATCTATATGCCTGCTCGTTAGCAAAAAGGCGAATCTGTCATGACTACTAAGTACAGCAATATTGGTAGCTGAGCTGGGTCAGGGACCCCTATTCCTAAACAGATGATGCAAGAGTAGATACCACTTTGGGGCCTCACACGCTTCGTCAGCGGTCGACTGATGTGTGAAGACAGATCAAGAGGGTTGCAAACGTATTTGAAAGAGGCGTCACAATGACAAAGAGCCTGAGACGACGTGAATTGGGGCAGATCGCGGGTTTGCTGGGCGGAAGTCAGCAATTGTCGAACGAAGGATAAGCAAAGCCAGATGGTCAGTGTTAAGTTTAATGAAGATTAGAGAAGAGCCCGAAGAGTTGAAATTTGGTGGAGGTGGGAAATGATAGAGGGGGAGATGGACGAGGGAAGAACAGAGGCGTCAGGTTGGGAGATAAGGGTCAGGACATTATAAGATGAAGGGTGAGAACAAGAAAACATTACATTTTGCAAAAAAAGCAAAATAAGGGAAAATTACAAAAGAAAAACATTATAATAAAAAACGTACATTCGCTCATCTCTTTCCCTCTTTCAAGAGAGATGCCTGCATACGTGATGTATGCACACTCACATACACAAACATATATACACACATATGCATATATGTGTGTGTGTGTGTATGTGTGTCTGTGTGCATACACACAAACATATATATGTAAAATTTCAGATAAAGTATATCTGCAAAATGACAATAATGACAAAAGGACAAATTATCTTAGCCGATGCGTTTCGTAATTTGAATTCTTAAAGTACATGAGAGGACGAAACGCGTCGGCTAAGATAAGTATTCCTTTTGTATTTATTCAAATACACACACATACATACACACATACACACACATACATAAATAATTGTGCAACAGTCCCTCTTTCATACATGTTTCGTTGAACAAAATTGACAAGGTATACTTGTTTGTTTTATACGCATGCAGAAAAATATATAGTGAAAAAAATGCCTTATCAGTCTTGCCCAGTGAAACACACACAGACACACACACACACACACATATATATATATATATATATATATATATATATATATATATATATATATATATATATATATATTGGCTTATACATTTACTATTCCTTCGAATTCGCACTAAAACTTAAACAATATATAGAGAGAGAGTGAGAGAGAGAGTGAGAGAAAGAGAGTAATAAAACTATGCACATACATGAACAATTAAATATAGGGACAGACCCACACATACATACACATGCACACAAACATGCATATATATTTATATATATATATATATATATATATATATATATATATATATAAATTGGGTGACCATAATTAGTACAAAATTTAGCTGATAAACCGAAAGAACGTTTCGGCTAAACCAATATATATATATATATATATATATATATATATATATATATATATATATATATATATATATATATATATATAAGTTGTTCCCCCTGTCTATCTGTTTATTAGTTTTGGAAATAGTCCCCATAACTATATATACTCTGAAACTACATTACCCAGGGTACTTGAATAAGTATATTCTATTTTGATCAAAGGGAGTCCCCGATAGATACAAACCATCACTGAAAGTTTGTTTTTGTTTTTCCTTTAATATTAATTAAATTTAAATTTGAACAAGGGAACGACATCTGGGGTACTTGGATAATGTATATTTCATTTTGATCAAAGGGAGTCTCCAGGTGGCACAAAACCCCCACAGAATTTTTTTTCCCTTTGGTTTAAATTAGAATTAAATTTGAACAACCAAATGACTCCGATTCAAAATATAGAAGGAGAAATCCAGAAGATAGAGGTCACATCGGCAAGATCATTGAGTAATATTTGAAATGCATAATTTTTTCCACAAATTATAATGATTTGAAATCAATCATCATTTTCTTACAAAAAATGTGTGACACACAGAAAGGCGCGGGTAATTAGGCTGGTGTATGTTATATATATATATATATATATATATATATATATATATATATATATATATATATATACATTTCTAAAGAAGTGATGTATTTTTATTTATTAATCCGACCGATTGACTTTATCACTTAAACGTTAATTTTAGGAGTTATCCGTATTCGAGTAAACGCCACATTTATATATATATATATATATATATATATATATATATATATATATATATTACAGGGTGTCCATAAAGTTCGTGTGCACTTTAAAAAATGTATAACTTTATTTGTATTTGCGATAGAAATAATTTGTAATATTCTATCGGATTTCGATCCATACTTGTTTTGTACTTAATCCTATTTCATATATATCCTTAGGTGCTACATATGGTTTTGAATTCAGAGGTTTTCTTTTTCGTAGACAGGTTGGCGGAGAAGCCAGAAAGTTAATGTAAAGAATTCGACCGAAATTCGAACTTGTGTCGCCAATTTCGTAGTATTTTTTTCCTTTTTGCTATTTCTCCTCTATTCTGTTCTGCCACCCATTTACTCAAGCTCATTAGATAAATTATGTATTGTTTTCCTCTACCCTGCTTGCCTTTAATAGGTCTTGTGAGTGTCAAATTTTCCAAGTCTGCTTTCCTCGTTATGTTTCTGGGAGAGATGGCATGATTTATCATGGTCAGCTACTTAAACAACGCCAGCACGCCTAAACCCTTGTTTACGGTCCCTTGTGACTTCGTTTTAGGACAAATATAAACGACATTCAAACAGTTCCGTCTACCCTGTTCCACTTACAAGGCCTGGATCAACCGTATTATGGCTTTCAGCGCCACACGTTAAGATCGCTGTTATATTATTTAATACATAGAATTTATGTGAAATATTACTCCATATAACATAATACACAACATAGTCTATTTTTTACATATTACATAATATTTACAATTTACAACAATACACGAAATAATATATTATTTATTTATTAAACAATACATAAAACAGTATGATGGTTACATATTACGTAATATTTACATATAACATAATACATAAAATAACCTAGTTTATGCATATTACATAATATTTACATATTGCGTAATACATAAAACAGTCTATTATTTACATATTACATAATATTCACATATTAAATAACATATAATAGTATATTATTTGCATATTACATGAAATAATATATTCTTTACATATATAATACATATATATTATATAATATTTACATATTACATAATATATAAAATATATTATTTACACATTACATAATATTTACATATTACACAATACATAAGATAGTATATTATTTACATATTAAATATTTGCATAATATTTTAAATAATACATTATTCCCATATTGCATAATCCATGAAATAATGTATTATTTGCATATTACATAATATTTACATATTACATAATCAATAAAATAGTGTATCATTTATATTTTTTATAATATTTGCATATTATATAATACATAAAATAGTATATTATTTAAATATTACCTAATATTTACATATATATTACATGAAATAATCTATTATTTACATATTACATAGTAAATGAAATGGTATATTATTTACATCTAACATTATATTTACATATTACATAATACATAAAATAGTGTATTATATCTTAGTTCCGTATAAATTACGTTTGAAATTCTCGCGGCAAATTATGTGGAAATATGTGCCTGAATACATGTGTGTGTTTATTCATTTACGTAATTTATAGTTTTATATGGTGATTTTCTAAACAAATCTTAGATGTGGCACAAGGCCGTAAGTATCGTGCACCGATTGTTAATCGAACTTACTACTCAGTCCTAATTGTTCTAGCGAGACAAGCACATCGGGGTGCCCGTGTTATTTTAAGCTACGCTAGATGTGGCACAAAATCGGACGTATGGGGCACCCAGTGAGGATCGAACTCACTAATCCGTCGTAATTTTTCTAACGATGCAAGCTTGTTAACGATAACACTACATCGAGGTTCCCATGATTTTTTTAAGCTACGCTAGATGTGACACAAAACTGGATGTATGGGGCACCCAGTGAGGATCGAACTCACTACTCGGTTGTAATTTTTCTAGCGAGACAGTCTTGTTAACCACTACACGACGTCGAGGTGCCCATTGATAGTTTTATATGTATCTATATTTTTCTGCATGTGTATGCATATGCGCGTGTCAGTGTGCGTGCGCGTTTGTTTATGTCTGATGCCAGTGCGTGCGTGCTCTTGCGTATATAACGCACGTACTAGTATATTCCTTCGTCTGAGATTTAAAAACCTTCCCTGGTCTTGGCAAGAATAATGCTTACCAAGCATATTGTTGGAGTAAAGTGAAAATAAATGTATTCTTTTGATCTTACCACCATCTTTACCTCCTCATATAGAATCTTTTGCCCTTCCACGTTTCCCCTTACAACACCTAAAAAAAGCATAAACAAAATCAGAGATTAACAGGTGGATCTGCTTTCGTGCTAGTGACATGACAAGGATTCCCCCAAATCATTTAGCTTAGATGTGCAGCGTCCGCTTGCGCAGTTACAGCCAGACGCCATTAAATTAAATAGTGTCTCGTCGGAGGTCGTGAACAATGACATCACGCCTTCCGCTAAGACCCGGCCTCACCCTCTTGTTATCTTGCGTAAGTAACAGACGACAATCAAGATGATCTATAAGCTAACAGTTAAAACCTGGTTGTTGGGAGATTGATTTAGTACCATCGAGGGTGGTCGACTAAGGTTCAAGTTTATGCAATAAAATGGTAACTTCTAAAAGATTATTAAGGTCTCCATAATACCCTTCAAATTGGGAAGTATTTCAAGAGCCAGTTTACGTCCAACCATTCTTAATCATTTCATCAGGTAAAAGACCTGCTTCGACTGGCTGTTGAATTTAATATGGTAAGAAAGGATTATTTTCTCAACTGGGCTTTCGAGATTTTTGAGTATTTTAGCTTCACTTCGTCTGCCGTTAGGAAATTGAATAAGTATTTAGTGTTCATGGTTGTGAGGGACGCTTTAATTTTTAGCGTTTGTCATTAATAGTTTTTCCATTATCTAGCAACTATTCCAGTCCAGAATTTTTCCACAGCATAACTAGTTACCTCCCCTTAAATGGTATCTGTCACCCAAGCCATGACACAGCGTTCCTGAGTCCACATATAAAAATGGTAATCTTCGGATGACCACAACAATTTTTTGTCTTTCACAATCAGGAACACTAAATACTTACTCTATAATTATCAATACCCTGATGATGACGTTATGCTATGTCGAAAGTACTCAAAATAAATACAGTATGAGCCAACACGGTGTTTTCCTCTCGTCTTTTACTGACCGCACAAAAAAGCTTATTCGCGAATATGATAGGATCCTATCGAGAATAAGTTGACAGAACGTGTCTAAATTATTTAACGAAACCTGTCTTAATGAAAATATACGCATATATATATATATATATATATATATATATATATATAGAGAGAGAGAGAGAGAGAGAGAGAGAAAGAGAGATAGATAGATAGATAGATAGATAGATAGATAGATAGATAGATATGAATAAGGAATATTTCTCAGACTCCCGTTCTATGCTGATATCAAGTGGGAAGATTATATTGAATCTATTGTTAGGTCAATTGCTAAGAAAGTCGGTTCACTATGTCAGGCCGGATATTTTTCTTTCCAGAATCTATCTTACATATCTATGCCTACCATCCGTCCATACTTAGAATATTACTGCCACATAGGGTCCGGTGCCCCTGATATTTACCTTGAGCTCCTTGATAGGATCCAAACAAGAATCTGTAATATTATTGGTCCCGATCTGGCGGCTCGGCTCCACTCACTTTCCCACCATCTTAAGATGGCTTCAATATGTCTTTTCTATAAATACTTTCATTGTAATTGTTCGAAAGAACTGTTCACAATAGTACCTAGAGTTTTTGAATTTACTAGACTGGCGTTGAGATCTTATCAATTTACAGTTGAGCTGGCTAGATGTAGCCGTAAATTCTATGCTAACAGTTTCTTCCCTCGCACTTCTTCCTTGCGGAACTTCTTTCCGGCTCCATGCTTTCCAGCCAACTTTAATCTGCAAAAATTTAAATGCAATGTCAATCGATATCTGATTACTCTCTTCTCTTTCTGCTCATCATTATTGTTTCAGTCCCTAATTCTTTCACACCCTGAAACCCTTTGTGTTTTACCGGTATTACTGCTTTGCTTGGGGTGATCCAGATTAAAAAGAAAAAAAAAGTTATTCATCCAAACAAGTTTGGTTAAAAACAAACAAGATATGCCTAATTTTTTATTTATTGATTTATTTTTATTTTATTTTTTTTATTTTATTTTATTTTTTTATTTTTTTATTTTTTTAATAAGGTGTTGCTTGTTGGGATCTATATCGTGGATAAACAGTCCGGAGTTCATGTTTGTGTTGCTGAAAATCACTGAGACGGTCGAAAGTATTTGCAATTAGGAAATGGTCGGAAAATCAACGTTCTAAACACGTACCCATATACGTACATACCAACATACTTGTACATAACTATCAGACAAATAATCTATATCTGAATGATAAAATGCAAAAAATAATACATGTAACGCATTTTGTCCCGAGCAGGAACTTTTTCAAATTAATCCTCTTTTTAGCAACAGAGTCAGTCACACACACACACACACACACACACACACATATATATATATATATATATATATATATATATATATATATATATATATATATATATATATATATATTACAATAAAAAGAAAGGACAGTAAGATATATAATCCGGTGTTCTTATTGATATTTTCATTTTTACAAAAGAGTGCTTAATGTAAATTTACAGAGCATAAATATTATAAATTAACTGATTTAAAATATGGTTTCTTCGCTACACAGGAATTACCACGTTTCAAAAACCGAAGCTAAAATCTTTAATTATATAATTAAATTAAAAGCATTAGTTCAGTTTCATCTTCAAGCGAATTTTGGAATAACTTATTTTAAAATTTACTGAGTTTAAAACGCACATACAATCTATAATATTTTTGTTTCCAAGGATACAGAGAAATCCAAACATTTAGACAGGGACGGTAGCGTGTTCATTTTTATTAACTATTATTGTATCAATTATGAGTTACGTTCGAAAAAGAGGTTAAGTCTAGTGAGGGTCAGGGTGCATTTTTCAACGAATTTTGACATCCGTTCAACGCATGTCGTCTGATTCTTTTTTATCAACGACAAAAAGGTTTTTGGTATTCTTCCGTTAAATTCATGCTTGTATACTTAAAGATTCTTTCTAAAAGGTGTGTTTGCGATAGAATACGTTATATTAAACTACAATTTAAAAATTATTTTACCCTTAATTACTAATAGACTATATTTCTTTTTAAATCAATTAAAAGTAATAAAATTACTTAAATTATTTAAAAATTATTATTACATATCAAATATATGTATGTGTATTACCAGCTCAATTTTTTTTATTTTTACAATTTTTATTTTATTTTTAATATTATTTAAGGAAAGTTTTTTGCAATGTCAGCAAAGAATAGCTATTTCATTTCTTCAATTCAGTAAATTTTTATTTTTTATGAACTTAGTAATATATAGTTTCTCATGTTTGCACAAAGGACATGGGTCATTTAAAGAACTACATATCCTAGCTTTTCTTATTAATTTCCATTTTTATGTAGGTGTTTATATATATATATATATATATATATATATATATATATATATATATATATATATATATATATATATATATATATATATATATATATATATATATACGTAAAAATTAGCCTTCCTCTCAACCGGGCGCTGCTAGCTCAGGGATAGAATCTCTGACTGATGCCAAATCAGTCGTGTTTCGATCCCGGCTTGAGGCAATCGGGTGTCTAGGCACACTGATGACCTGGGATAAAGCGGAACAGTCTGTCTGTGGACGACAATATACATACATATATATAGATAGATAGACAGACAGATATATAGATAGATACCAGGTGTAAAAGCAAAATTGTCCAATTGTTAGGTTATGCCCTACTTTGAGCAATAAGAATGTATAATTACTCTCCAAGTTTAACAGAAGAATCGAGATGAAATCGATAATAAACGAAAATGACAAGTTCATCATTAATTAATCATAGCCAAGGATTGAAAGCTCATGAAACATTGAAATAAAGTTCAAATATATATATATATATATATATATATATATATATATATATATATATATATATATATATATATATATATATATGAGTTAATCTGAAGAAAAAGTCAATATTTATAAATGTATAAGACAATAGGAAAACTGTAAAGTTAACCGATGCGTTTCATCCAAAGTGGACTTTTTCAAGGCAAAATCGAAATTAATTTATTAAAACAAAGTAACTAATAATAACAAAAAGTAACTAATAATAACAAAACAGAATGTCCTTAGCAACTGGAAGAATTTAGAAAACGTTATTATATTCCTATAGTCAAATGAAAATTACGTCAAGTGCTGTCACGTGTGGAAATACTGTTTTTATTGTTGTGTTGATGGATTTAACCATTTTCTTTTGATTTCTTGATAAAGTTGTGTACGTTTTCTTGGGAGAGTAGTAATTCTGTTAGGAAAGATGAAATAGGGAAAATATTATTATTCCAAGTTCATTTTTCAACTTACTGAAGATGATCGTCGCCCTCTCTAAGCTTCTAACTTTCCGTCCTGGACTAAAACGGTGCCTCACACATTTCACGTACGATTTCATTTTCAATTCTCTTTTTCACTGTTCTTAGGACTGTCATAGGTGAAACTCCTCTCTGACGAGACAAACGTCTTATAGACTGAGTTGGATGTTTTCTAATTGATCGCTTTAGCTCTAAGATGAAATGATGATCCCTCTTCCTGTTGTGACCTCTTGATCCAGTTTTCCTCTCTACAGTTCCCTTGTTTTTAAAATTATTCACCATTCTCTTGATGGTTCTTGAATGGACTTTGAAGATGAAAGTCAGAATATGAATGTTGGTACCATTACTGAAGGCCTGAATGATCTTTTCCCTCTCACCACTGTTCAGTTGAGAAGCCAGTGGGGCTGACACGAAACGACTTTGACCTGTTCTCTTTCTAGCTGAATAACTCAAAGGTTTTTTCAGTGATTCTTACGGCGAAGGGTATCAAGAGGGCTAGCCATTTTATCTGAAAACATGGAAAAAAGAAATACAATTAGTTTAGTGGTTTTTAGATATTAAACATTTTGTGGGATGTACAATTATGGTGTAACAGGATTTGAATAATTTTGCTGTTAGACACGGTATAATATATATATATATATATATATATATATATATATATATATATATATATATATATATATATATATTGAAGTCAAAATGCAGCTGAAGATAAAGTTTAATCATAAAACAGACTGTCAATGGTGGGTATTGACTTCAATGTGTATTTATTGATATATATATATATGTGTGTGTGTGTGTGTGTGTGTGTGTATGTGCGTGTGTGTGTTGAATGTGACGTCTTGTCAGACGATTGCCACTCTTTCATTGATTGACTGTCCATTACCCGTTGATGGTTTTTCAGTCCTGCCAGCGACTTGCACATCTTGAAGCAGATTTGGCACCCATGATCATTGGCGTTGATTGAGACGACAGACATGGTGCTGGCATCACTGTGAACTTTCGTGTGACGTTTGAAACCACCAGCAGATTCACAAACTCTATCGCGGTACGAGCATGATGTTGGGACTCAATGCGCGGCATGGGAGGGACAACAGGTGTAGTCGGATTGCTTTCATGCGATTTAATGTGATTAACCAGGCCTGCCTTTGACATCAGGGTCCGGTCACACACCTCACAGATCCACACATCTCCACAACAGGCCGGCAGAGGTTCCCGTTTTCTGCATACTCCTTTGAGCTTTGCCCGGTCTACTCAGGCGGCTTTAAAACGTTCAGCGCTCTTGAAAATCACAACCCTCCACCGGTCACGATCAGATGCCAGGGACTCCCAATCATCACCAGGAACACCAAAATACGCTAAACTCTCCTTAACACTATCTCGAAACCGCTTTTTTTTCTTTTTGGCTTGTACTGGGGTCACTTGCCAGAAAAAAGCTCACCACAAAACAGCTGTTTTGGAAGTCTGGAGTCATCAAGCCAAACAAGATGACCAGCTCAAATCATCTGGCTCCTAACCACAATTCTAGCAATGCTGAGTGTTTTGACATTGGTCAAGACACCTGTATCTGGAACACGGCTCTCCCACTTCAGACCAAGAATATGTCTGAGACTTTCAAGCTGTTTTATATGATATCGATAAAAGGTCCAGATCTCAGAGGCAAAGACCAATTTTGACAACACACATGTTTGATACACAGACACTTTAATTGCCAGAGTTAGATTATCATCCGACCAGAATCTAGCTTACCAAATGACACAGATTCTTTGTTATTCACTGTTTGATTTCCGCATCAAGAGAGGCACCAGTATATAATGTTCTACTAAGGTAAACAAACTCTTTGGCGACTTCATGACGCTTCCCATAGACAAAGATTTCATGTACCACGTAAAGATTCGCCAGAAGTGGGTCTGTACATGACCTTGGTCCTTCTTTTTATCATTCAAAAGCAGGTACAAGCATTAATAAAGCGGTCAATCACTGACATTCCCCGCGGAAAGTGTGCAACTAAATCGGCGTCGTTGCATATAGAAGCTCCCTAGCAAATCCTTCACTAACAACGGTTCTGGCCTGGAATCTTCTCAAATTAAAAACTTTTTTGAGTTGTTCGGAATCTGATATAGACACCTGTTTCAGAGTAATATATATATATATATATATATATATATATATATATATATATATATATATATATATGTATATATATATATATATATATATATATATATATATATATATATATGCATATATATATATATATATATATATATATATATATATATATATATATATATATGTATATATATGCATATATATATATATATATATATATATATATATATATATATATACCTATGCATATATATATATAAAGAGTTGTTCGGAATCTGATATAGACACCTGTTTCAGAGTAATATATATATATATATATATATGTATATATATATATATATATATATATATATATATATATATATATATGCATATATATATATATATATATATATATATATATATGCATATATATATATATATATATATATATATATATATATATATAGATAGATAGATATAGATAGATATATGTTATTCGGAATCTGATATAGACACCTGTTTCAGAGTAACACACACACACACACACACACACATATATATATATATATATATATATATATATATATATATATATATATATATGCAGATATATATATGTATATATATATATATGTATGTATATATATATATATATATGCATATATATATATATATATGCATATATATATATATGCATATATATATATATATATGCATATATATATATATATATATATGCATATATACATATATATATGTATGCATACATATACCCCCACACACACATATATAAGTGTGTGTGTGTGTCTGTGTGTGTTTATACGCGTATTTGATGTCGAATAATAGTTATTTTCGTTAGGGTTTAGATATTTTACATTGTGGTTCTTTTTATTCGTTCTTGAGCTAAGGGGATGACCTTATTCATCATGAGTTCTTTTATAGAAGAGTAGAAATATTTTCTATCTAGTTGTATAAATTCGCAATTATATTTGTTTTTAGGTAGCAGAAGCAATCCATAGTTGCTTTTGTCTTTTTCTACTGATTTACTACTAACCTCTTCCTTAGTTCTGAGTTAATTTTTTCTAGTTTTATTTTACCTAGTTCACATTTGGTTGGGTTTATGTGTCTGGATGTTCGGTTTGTTTTTAAGCTTTCTTTGTGGTCTTTTAGTGTATTGAATCCTTCTGATTTAGCGATGCAATTTAGTCGGTCGTTAAGGTTTAATGTAAGTACCGCCAAAAACCTCCTAAAGACGAGCATACCATGATGAAAAAAGACCTCAAAGTTGATAATAACAAGGTTTTGTTGTCAAAATGTTAATGTCAATATTAAGAGGAAAGACCAGTTGATATTTTTGATTATTTTCTTAAATGCTGTAATCCTTTCTAGCACGTTCGAAATTTTAGTTAAAATTCTGTTTTTCATGCTTCCGCAGGAGGGGTAAAGATTAGTATGGAGAATTTTAGCGTCATTTTTGACGTTAAAACAGACATTCTTTTTTAAATTCTTGCAAAATTAAAAACTTGTGTGATTTTAATTACATTTTCACGAGTAATTTACAACTGAATTTAATTATTTATTATTTTTTTTAGAAAATCTTCTTAAAAATATTTTTTTAAAAACTTTTACCCTCACTTAATTTCATGAAATTTGGAGAAATTAAAATTTCAGCCTTTTCATATTAGATTAGTTTAAAGCAGGACTCTTTGAAGAATTTAAATCAATCTGGTTTTATCAAACAGAAACACCATTTACCAAAAATCTGCTCTGAATCGTAAAATAAAAATGCAACAAAATTATTTAATTAGAAAAGCTTTTAATTACTTTTATAAATATGATATATTAAGGACACTATTGTATTAAAAAAACAAATTCGATGAATAATGAATTTTACAAAAGAATTTAATTTTATAAAATTTTAATTAGAAAAATTTATTAAATTTTAAATATTCTGTATTAATTAAAGCCGTTTAGATGATATTATGAAGTGAAAACTATATTTAATAATCATAAATAGAAACGCTTAATACAAATCATCAAACACCAATATTTTTAAAGAATTTCGAATTTTTTCTATGGATATAAACGTGCCGTTTTTTGTAGATACGGTTGTTCATACACGACATTATCAGAAATTAAGAGCGGTAACTATAATAAATTTAAAGTCGAAGTATGTAAAATTCAATAAAACATTAGAATACGGAGAATATTTTCCTAAATTCTTAAGATTACTGAATACTTAAAAATATATAAAAACAAAAAGGCACTTACCTCATTTGTTTCAATTATATTTTACAGATAAAATCTCCGTAGAACAACATTAGATCTGTCATCAGGCTGTCAACAATAGGTTAAAAACACTGCTGCTGTCGGGTTGAAAAATACATTTCTACGATATTTTAAACTTAAAGTAAATAATATTTGTTTCAAATCAGATTAATTATACTTTAAATCAGCTAATACTCCTGAAATAAAGTTTCAGAAAAGTATATTTTATTTTTGGAATTTTTTTTTTTTATAAAGAGAATTACATTTACGATAAATGACGACTACAAAGGGAGCTAAACAGCTCTTTTAGCAAAAAAAAAGTCTTCCCAGTCAAATTAAAATTGTTTTTGAAATACTTTTTAAATTTGCTTATTGGAAATATTACAGAAAAACTATTAGCTTGAAATTCAAACTAAAATTAAAACTTAAAGAAAAATTTTTCATTTTTTTAAATTCATATTAAAGTTTAGGTAACATTTTTTTTTGTGAATGTCCCTAGTTTAATGCTTGGGCGATTCTTTTAGCTTCCATAATAATATCGCATTTTTGGTGCTTTTCTGTATGTCTTAGATTCGCTGCCCTTGTCTAGTTTGTTGCGTTTTGTAGTACATATACATTTTAGTTTTCTTCGCTGTGATAAATACATTAGGTGAATTGTTTATTTTATTTGATGTTAGTTATGTTTTCTTTTTTTCTTTAAAGCATCTAATTTTTTAAGAAATGTTATGTTTCTTAATAAGTTAATGAAGTTTTATCGACGTTGTTTAATTCCTATGTTGAGGGAAAATGTTTTGTTGTTTTAAAGCCGTATTTATCCTTGTGTGTGGCATTTGTGTTAAGTTCTTGGTTTAAGTAGGTTTCAATTGCATTCTTTTTATGAAACTTTCTATTTTTCTATTAATTTTAGTTTGTAGGTGGATGGTGTTGGGATATATATATATATATATATATATATATATATATATATATATATATATATATATATATAAGGCTCAAACACTAATATTCCAGGTTTAAAACTTCTTACATTGAAATCGTAATCACGATCCAATTCCTCAGACCTACAATTTTTTTTGCTTTTTCAATTTGTAGGTCTAATGAATTGAATCGTGATTACGATTTCAATGTAATAAATTATAACCAGGGAATATTAGTGTTTGAGCCTTTTATATTATATTCTTGCTCTCTCCTGGACATTGAGCTCTACCTGGATTCTATCCTCTTGGAAATTTATACATATATATATATATATATATATATATATATATATATATATATATATATATATATATATAATGACCATTAACATTTTCTATCTATCCACTATATATATATATATATATATATATATATATATATATATATATAGAGAGAGAGAGAGAGAGAGAGAGAGAGAGAGAGAGATAGATAGATAGATAGATAGATAGATAGATAGATAGATAGATAGATAGATATGTGAATAAGTTATAATTATTTAAGCAGCAAGTTTTCATCTGAACAAGTTTGCTTGCATTATTTACATTATTCGGACTCTTATCCTCATCTTGCTATATCCACAAAGTTTCAGCCGTTGTACTCACTGGCTTTCTTCAGGTGATTGAAATTTCGTACCGAAACCTTTATTTCCTCCATCAGGAACACATGGACCAGTGGATAAAGATGCTGGTTAGATCTAGTGACTAGACCCAAAAAATTGTGAATTCAGTACCAGTCCACAGCAGTGGTGATCCCTAAACTTGAAGAGTTGAGTTAAAGGGAGTTAAATCACTGAGACATCCGGAAGAGGCATGGCACGTGGAATTAGACAATCTAGTGAACGCAATAAATGGTTCGGTTCGAAATTTCAATCACCACTGAGTAAAACGGCCGAAACGTTGTGAATATGGGCATGAAGATGAGGATAACGGTTCGAATAATGTAAATAATGCAAGTAATCATAATACCTCATATAGACAGATAAGCAAGTTTGATTAAAAAAAAAGAACCGACAAGTTCGGTCGCTTTAATTTTTTATTATATTTTCCCAATTTTCGGATAATGTATTGAGTATTGTGTTTATAGACGCTGTAGATAAACTGTTCGAAGTTCATATTTTAGTTAAGACCGTGTATCTCGTCTCTTAGCTTAGTTAACAATGGATACGCAACGTCACATAGAATATACGATACGCTGGAACCATTGTGCATATTCCTGTGGCTGTGCCTACCTAAGTTGTGACAACTGACTTTAAATCTAACGAGTGCCGGAGTCTTAGGACATATTACTCATTTAAAATAGGACCTCGTTAATTTTGGTGGGGAAAAAAATTATCATTTTACCGGGAAACTTAGTGTGTAAAAATCTGTAACAAGAAGGAGATCAAATGCCGTATTGATATGGGTTGTAGTTTTCTTTTTATAGCGCCAGTCCCGATACTTTTTGATCAGACTGCGTGCGTCACAACTGACAAGACGGACTTGTTTAATTTGTGGCCTTTGCGATATCCAGCAAAACTCACCCCACACGTTGAGATCATCTTCCACCAACCGACCAATATGATTTCGTTCGAATGGTAGCATAACCTTATCCAGTATCACTAGATATAGCTCTGTTGTATGAACATTTGCTTTCTTCTAAAATATTTTCAACCATCAGAACTCAAGATGACAAAATCTGATACGCACATCCACATCGCTTAACACTACTGCTTGTAGCACCATCCATAGTGAAATGGATGCATACCGGTCTGTTATTTAAGTAAAGGCGTGGCTTTTTGCATACAACGCATACCAGGAACCCAAATTACTTTAGACATTTTATGTTGGTCACAAGCAATTTGGAATTATATTACATCCACCACCTTACTTTACTGGTTGGCCTAAAGTCTGTGAATGTACCTATTCATTTGCTTTAAGGTGTTTCTCTTTGTCCCCACTTTTTCTAATGTTTATACAATAAGGCACAAATAAAACCGTAACAACAAAATAAAAACAGCGTATTTTTTAAATAACAAATTAATATACAAGGAGTGATGGATAAATTGTCTAAATCAAGCAAAAATGAAAATAACGCTATATTTACTAAAATTACACAAAATATCTTGAGATACTAAAAAGTCAATTTATTCAATAGAATTGCCATTGGCATCAACCACATCATCCAGACAACTTCGGAATTTCCTGAAACTTTTCTGGGCGGTGAATACTGCCATATTCCTTGTCTTCAGCACATTTTGGTGTTACAAGCAGTTTAGTTTGTCTCTCGCTCAACTGCGCCAACACAAAAGGGGGTTGCAGTCTGGGGAGTTAGGTGGCCAAATGTAAGAGATGAGGTGGTCGCAGAAATTGTCCGACAGCCTTGATTGGGTTCTCCTGCTTGGTGCAGTGTCCTGTTGCCAGACATAGGGTCTTCCAGCAGTAACACAGGGCAGCGTTACCGCCTCAAGGCACTAGGCCTCAGTGTTGAGCTTGAGGCACTGTGGGAAGATGAATGGAGGCATTGCTAGTGATCACTGTAAACACCATGATACCGACTGGATATATCATCAAACTCTTTCCGAATCCTCTGCACTGTCCTCAGATTGACACCGAAACACTCTGAAATTTTCTCATTGGAGCTTTCAGCACGAATGCCAAGCAGTACAGCATTCCGTTTCCAAATTTCTGGTGGAGTGAATTGCGTCATGTTGCTCTTTTACTCACACACGTTGTCCAACTGATTTTACTGTAATGTCCAGTCGACAAAATCAAACAAATAAAAAACAACGCGCATGCGCGAAATTAAAAATTGAAAATGGTGACAATTTATCTATCGCACCCTCTGTTTCAGTGAAAATTTGCACACAGTTAGGCACAGATATAAGATACAAAAATCGCTCGATGTGGCCACTATCGGCGGCCACCACTTTCTCCGGTTGAGACCGAAATATGGAGCAGGGCATAGTGATGATGGTGGATGCCTTGAGAGCCTCCTTGGTGTTGTAATGCCTACTGTTAACTTCCCTCTCCAAGACACTCCACACAAAATAGTCGAGAATATTTTAGCCTGGCGATGAGGTTAGCACATATGTTGGGTGACCAGTTGGGTATGGTCAACGAGTGGCGCCACTTGAGCCCAAAAGATTTATAATTTAAGTCCTCCTTGACAATACGCACGATTTTCATCTGATTGTGCCCATGTCCTTGCCAAATTTCCTCATGCTTTTGCTAGGGTTCTCCTTGATAACCTTGGCAAGGTCGGCGACGAACTCGGGCGTCATCATGGCGCCAGAGAGCTTCTTATGAGTCTTGGGTTCTGGCATGAAATTGTCCTTGTCGTCTGAGGCACCATATGCTTTTGCAAGGTCGTAGACCATTGTTTTAAGTATTTAAACCACTGAATGATTTTCTTGGCTTTGTGGCCGGCGCGAAGGCTCTCCACAACAGCAGCTCGGCCATCGTATTCTGAAGACATGTCGATTACTAAGTAAGTACCTTGTGCGTCAATGGCTAGAGAGCTACTGAGGTATAATACTTTCTAATGACGCTCGCCAAACCTCGCTACGCTGTAACGTCACGGCGCTGTTGCCACGTAAACAGATTCGGATTTATCTGCGTCACACTGTATACGTTTTTTTTTTTTTCAAATTCCCAACTTCAGAATCTACTGACCTGTACGAACAATTAAGCCTCAAAAGTTTTACAATGATAACTTAATTTCTGGTGACCAATTAATTTTTGTCCATTACAAATACCTTAATTCGAACAGAAATCATTATAAATAAGCCTTCTTCTTCTTCTTCTTCTTCTTCTTCTTATTATTATTATTATTATTATTATTATTATTATTATTATTATTATTGTTGTTAAGGGGTCTCCCCTTTTCACACAAATGAACTCACCCAAGGTATACATATATTACTACCAGTGAATACCCGAACTGTGAAGGAGTCGAGACGGAACGACAG
Organism: Acanthosepion esculentum; assembly: GCA_964036315.1. Classification (NCBI taxonomy): domain Eukaryota; kingdom Metazoa; phylum Mollusca; class Cephalopoda; order Sepiida; family Sepiidae; genus Acanthosepion; species Acanthosepion esculentum. The sequence goes on from OZ038478.1 coordinate 92,078,511, forward strand.
AAGAGTAGTAGAGTTCAGTAGTAGTAGAGTAAGTCACACACAGAGACGGCGGCAAGCGTCACAGTTAGCGAGCACGTAGACTCAGTAAGAAGTCATACCGCGATACTTCAATACCAAGACTGTATATATATTAGTGCTACTAACCCGCATTCCTGGATCTACTAACCCGTATTACCAGTTTGTATTATTACGTTAATACATTTATTTTCCTTATCCATTCCTGGCGTTTGTTATTCATTGATATCGGATTTCATCCCGGAATCCACAACAATTATTATTATTATTATTATTATTATTATTATTATTATTATTATTATTATTATTATTATATGCGCGGTGTCCCGATAGAACATGTGCGATTCTGGCTCTCAACAATTTCGCCTTCTTTGTAACCTTATGTAAAGCTTGTCGCTTTGCTATATCTCCGAATCCGTGTTCTGTCAACAATATACACAAGCTTGTTAAGTAGGTTAAGCGCTGCTTTCATCTCAACCATTTGACTTCAATATATCCAGTGAGTGGCAAATTTCCCATGCCTTCTTTCTTCATTATGTGCTCAGAAAAAAGTCTTTTTTCTGATGCAAACTCTAGTACCCATGCGATATACGTAGAGATTTTTGACAAAATTCAAAGACTTTTCAGTAATATTATTGGTCCTGACCTGGTGTTTCGGCTTCAGTCACTTTCCCACTGGCGTAATGTAGCTTCCCTGTGCTTTCTCTATAATTACTTTCATGGGAATTTTTCGGGTGAACTCTCCGCTATGGTACTAAATAAATATAAGCGCAGAAACTAGATTAGCGGAAAGGCCCCGTGAATTCACAGTTTAATTGGCTATATGTAACCATAAGTTCTGCGCTAACAATTTCTTTTCTTGTGGACCTCTCTTCCGGTTCCAGGCTTTCCAGTCAAATTTGATCTTCAAAAACTGATATGAATATGACAGTCGTTATCTACTATCTTCTTGATTACTATTCTGTTCACGTCCTTTAATAATGTTTCGCTTTTTCCTTTTTTTTTTTACTTTCACACTCAGTAACCCCTTGTGGCTTTACTGCCTTGCATGGGAGGAAATGATTAAAAAGTTTTCGATGTCTTTTTTAGTTCCTTAAATTCATCATAAAAAGAAAGAAAAGAGTACTGAACTGTTATATCATATCAGTCCTGCTATGTGGCAGTGAATGCTGGACAATCTCGAGAAAGCAAGTTCAAGCAACAGAAATGTGTTTCTACAGAAGGATGCTGAGGATACCATGGACTGAACATGTGAGCAAGGACGAAAGTTTAGAGGAAATAGAAACATAAAAATGACATACTTAACATCAGAAAGAGACAGTTGAAATTTCTAGGCCATATAAGGAGGAAAGGTCGCTTGGAAAGTTTGACACTCACAGGGCATATTAAAGAGGGAAAGCAGAAAGCAGCGCGTAACCTACCTAGCGAGCTTGATAAATGGATAATGAAACAGGGTTTATGAGATATACAAAAATACAACATTTATTAAGAGTTACAAAGTATAGGAAATTGTGGAGAGCCATGATCGCGCAAACACTGAAAAAAAACTTGTAATTCTAATAAGAGTTCGATGTTGATAAAATTCTGCTTACAGCGCCATAAACATCTACAACAAAAGTGGAATCGGACAAGGAAAACCCAAAACGAATATAAATAGGTATATATTCAGCCCACTTTCTAAAGCAATAGGAATATGATAGCCCTCGATAAAAGAAACGATGTTCTGCTTTGAAAATAGGTCTGGCCACCATAAAAAATTGTCTAAAGCACTTTGCGTTCAAGGAATGTGTCTTTAAATATTTTATTATAAGCATCATAAGCAGCAAGTCTAAGAAAACTGCTCGTAATAAATTCTGTTATATTTGCTGTTTATAAGGGAAATTAATTTTTATATAATTATTTCTGTTGGGCTTGTGGTCATTTCTTTTTAAGCAATTCACCCCAAGCAAGGCGGTAATGTCACTAAAATATAAGGGGCTACTGGGAGTGAAAAAGAATGAAAGACTTTAGAAGCCAGAAACCCAATCCTAAACAGGGAACAAGGCATAAATCTCTATTTCTTCACAAAAGACTGGGGAGGGTGTGAACCAGACAAGGAAAACTGCCCACTCTTATTGGGAGAGAATAATAAATAAATAGTAAATGAAAATTCAGAGTCCAGACGGAGAAGTATACAGTTGAAATAGTCTTTAGAACGGACCGGGAACCCAATGCTAAACAGGAAACAAGGGACAAACTCCTACTTCTGTTCCAAAGTCCTGGGAAGAGTTTTAAGCGGACGATAGGCGAACATATTTGCTCCTATTGGGGACAAAAATAAATAAATAAAATTTCCGAGTTCAAGCGAAGACGTTAGGAGTAGAGAGCTGATGTAGACTTTATAGATTTCCATTAGAACGTAAGGGAACAGACTGTAAAACATAAGCTTAAGCGAAAATACAATTGTAATAGCTTCTAATTTTGGTTGTTGGTAAAAAAAAAATTCTACCTATGATGTCATAAGCATTTACAGCACATCTGATACGCAAGCAAATATTTTCCAATTCATACCGCTTGGGCTTTTTCTCTTGGACATTCTTCAGTATTTCAAATTCATACGGCTGGGTTTTTCTTTTGCAGCTGATGGGGCGTTTTTCTTGTACATACATCCGTATTATATATACTCAATTATTTTCCAGTTCGTACGGATTGGGATTTTTTTTTTTTGCAGTTGATGAAGTAGTTTTTTCTTGTACATAATTCAGTATTATGTATAGTCAAGTATTTTCTAATTCGTGCGGCTTGGGCATTTCGTTTTGCATTTGATGGAGCAGTATTTTCTTGTATATCCGTTAGAATATTCCAATTCGTACGGCTTGGAGTTTTCCTCTTGCAGTTGTTGAAATCGTTTTTTCTTGTATATAATTTAATATTATGTATACGCAAGTATTTTCCAATTCGTACGGCTTTTTCTCTTGCAGTTGATGAATATTTTTTTCTTGTAGAACGTTTAATATTATGTATACGCATGTGTTTTACAATTCATTCGGCCTGTGATTTTTCTTTTGCAGTTGATGAATCTTTTTTTCATGTACATCCTTCAGTATTATGTATACGCGAGTAGTTTTCAATTCGTACGGCTTGGGCTTTTTCTCTTGCAATTAATGAAGCATTTTTTTTTTCTTTTACGTCGTCTATTATTTTGCATACACATGTATGTGCCTGAGAACGATCAACTAGAATAATGCATATGAAAGAAAGTTGATAAACGTCGAAACTTAATTATTATGTTTCTAAATTCTGTTTTTTTTTTCTATGCAGGAGATTACGTAGAAACTTACGACATGATATAAAATTGCCGACATGTCTTCGAATGCGAGTTCAAGATTTTCTTTTTACAATTTTTCACCCAATATATGGCCGTATAACTAAACAAGATAGATATAGTGATTTTCCAGGCGTAGTTTAGATGTGGCACAAGGCCGAAAGTAGGGAGCACCCAGTGAGGATCGAACTCACTACTCAGTCGTAATTGTTCGAGCTTGCTAACCATTACACCTCTTCGAGGTGCCCCACACAAGATAGATATATATTGAATAATATTTTTATAAGAGTGTAAAGGGAAGATGAAGTGGGGCATATTATGAGAATATGTAGGACAAATATTTGTTGAGTCAAGAGATAATAATGGTTTTATTATACAAGTATTACTAATTAACCCATAGATGGGGAGAAGGTGTGGTTTCAGACCTTTCCCAAGTGTATTTGTGCGTAAGTGAATATAACGAAGCCAACGGGAATTGGAACTCGGCTTTACGATTAAAATTTCTAGCCATTATCCACTACACCACCCTCACAACTAAACTTACAGCGGTCACCCATCTAGGTACTAGCCTGGTTAGACGTTACTTAACTTCGGTGTTTGTAACATTACTGTACGAAGAAAAAGGATTATGTACGTCTGAACTGCTAGAACTACGCAGTGTAGCTCATTTGAACATTTACCACGAAAATAGCGACAGGCTTGGAATATTTCGTCTGCGAGGAAAGGGGCTGTAGGGTGGAAAATACTCCACTCTTAGAGGGATCAGGCACTTGAAACATACAGAGTGGCTACTGGAGTTAGTTACATTCTGGAGCACTTATAAGGAAACGATTAGGATTGAAATTACATTTAGTGAAAACAGTTGTATTTGTTAAGTATTAGGCTATATAGTTAGAATTTACTAAAACACATATTTGACTGGACCGGAAAGAAACGCTAGAAACAGAAATTACGCGATCATTCATTGTCTATAGTTGAGCTCTTATTCAAAACATCGTTGTGTCTCATCTCCTGTTTGATATTGGTGTATATTCCATCACTATTTTTGTATGTCTCTGTTCAACTCTAGTTAAAATTCAGGGTCTCAAATACTGATTGCTGCTGCATAATCTTCCTACCACAATTTCTGCCTAAGCATGCTAAATAATAAAACCTAATTAGGAATATATTAACTCATTTATTATAAACTTATCTAAAATACTACATGTAAAATGCGGCATTGAAAAATTGCCACTTTTCTTGTTCGTATTGCATAAACAGAAAAAAAAATCGGACTGAAAATGCTATTTCTATATTAATTGCGATATTCCCACGCCTGTCTGTAAGTAGTTGTCAGTTGTCAATTCTCATCGCAGGACTGAACCGATCCTCACAAATAAATAAATATTCGTTTATGTAACCACATGTAAACTCATATATACGCTTATATTCACGCACACACACACATCACACAACACACACACACACACAGATAATACACACACACAGATCACGCACACACACAGATCACGCACACACACATCGTGCATTACACATATACACATATCAAGTGAAATGAAATGGTAAGGATAGAAAAATATATGTGGGCCGCATTATATTGCACCGGAAGCCCCTGTGTTACCAAACAATCAAGTCCTGGACATTATGGAGAATTTGGGGTTTCAGGTTGTCGTTAGTTGCGGAAGAGGATAATGTTTAGGAAGAAGATATGGACATAAAGAAAATGGTCTGAGTAAAAAGTAAAGAAAGAAAAGTAAAGTTACAGGATAACAAAATAAGTTGAGGAGATAGAAGATAAATATTAAAGGGGGTTAGGGAAAAGAGAAGAGAAACAATAAAAAGAAGTGGGGTTAAACAAATATAGATCAACTGAAAAAAGAAGAAAATCTGGACAGGAAGGGGCTAATAAAGGAATAAAAGTGTTTAGGGAATCGGTAGACAAGAGAAAAGTAAAATAGAGGGAGATCAAGAGAAAAAGAGGAAGTGTAAATTTGAGGAAGGAAAAAGTTAAGAAAGAAAGAAAGAAAGAAAGAAAAGTGAAATGAAGGAAAGAAAGAAAAGCAGAAATGAATGGCAGAAAGAAAGATAAGTCAAAATGAAAAAAAGAAAGAAAGAAAAAGAAAAAGAGAAAGTATAGCAAAAATGAAAGAAAGAAAAACCGAAATGAATGACAGAAAGAAAGATAAGTCAAAATGAAAAAAAAAAGAAAGAAAGAAAAAGAAAAAGAGAAAGTATAGCAAAAATGAAAGAAAGAAAAGCCGAAATGAATGACAGAAAGAAAGATAAGTCAAAATGAAAAATAAAAGAAAGAAAGAAAAAGAAAAGAGAAAGTATAGCAAAAATGAAAGAAAGAAAAGCCGAAATGAATGACAGAAAGAAAGATAAGTCAAAATGAAAAATAAAAGAAAGAAAGAAAAAGAAAAAGAGAAAGTATAGCAAAAATGAAAGAAAGAAAAGCCGAAATGAATGACAGAAAGAAAGATGAGTCAAAATGAAAAAAAAAGAAAGAAAGAAAGAAAAAGCAAAGGAGAAAGTATAGCAAAAATGAAAGAAAGAAAAACAGAAATGAATGATAGAAAGATAAGCCAAAATGAAAGAAAAGCAAGAAAGGAAAAAGCAAAAGAGAAAGTGCAGCAAAAATGAAAGAAAGAAAATCAAAAAAGTAATAAAGAAAGAATGAAAACAATATGAAAGAAAGGAAAGCAAATATGAAAGAAAAAAAAAGAAAACCGAAAAAGAAAGAAAGATAGAAACAAAACAAAAGGAAGTGAGATAGTAAATACAGTAAAGAAGGCCATTAAAATGATTTTTAAAAACGCTAGAAAATTGAATGAAGAAAAAATTATATCCTCGAGCAGACAATTCAAATGTAAGATTGAAGAACAAAATGTCTAAAAGAAGAAGGAAAAAAGAAGTTCGAGTAGAAAAAAGAAAATAACAGAAGCTGAGTAGGAGGAGAAATAAAAAGACGATAAAATTATTTTGGACACAAATGGAAAATATAAAAAGAACAAATTGAAACAAGCACAAAATATCAGTAGATTAGTCTTGGGCGTGATTGATTACAAAGTTAGAAATGAATAAAATATAAAAAGAAAAAAAAGAAAACTACAGGGAAATAAAAAAAAACAAGAAAAGAATACAAGAAAATATTTCACAGTTGCTTTGATAAAAACACTCCTCAAACATTAAAAATACATCGGAAACAGTTGCTGTTCGTTGTCGGTGGCGATACTCTTCATTTCATTTATTATTATTATTACTAATAATAATACTCCTATAACCACCATTTCTATTTATAATAGTAACAGTGATGATAATGGACATTGCGAACTTGAGTAAGTTTCTTCTTATTATTATTATTATTATTTTTATTTTATTATTATTATTATTATTATTTTTATTTTATTATTATTATTATTATTAATATCGCCATTTTCTAGCTGTATGGGATGTTTGAGTAGATGGAGGAACTAAGCTGGAACTACGAATGAAGTGGTATTTTAGGGGCGGGAAGTAAGTAGGAGATGGAGGGGAGGCAATGAATTCCACTAATTAACACCAATTCTCTCTCTCATATATATATATATATATATATATATATATATATATATATATATATATGAACATGAATGTTCACGGACAGGGTGGGACGATATTCTACTGACATCCTACGACTGTTTCCGTGCGAATCTTGATGGATATCCGATTTCATGTAAGATAGCGATATACGTAGTTTCTTACAAACTCCAACTTGGAGTTTGTCTGTTTGTCTGTTCGTCCGTCCGCCTGTCCGTTTGTCTGTCTGTATGTTTGCTTGTTATAGGTAAACAGGTAAAAAAAAAAGATTTTACACTTCACCAACTTTTATTTTAATGTGCCCTTTCCTATCTCATATATCACTCATTGAAATAAAACGATTTCACACCAAAGACATGTATTGCCAGTAATTTTTATTTATCCAAATGTTTGTAAAAACTTCAAGACACATTATGAATTTGGGGACCACCCCAAAAAAAAAACGCGTTACCTAATGTGTAAAATGAATTTTTACAAATGAAAAAACTTTCTTGAAGCTTTTATTTTAGTTTCAATTTAAAGTTAATTGATTAAATTTAATATTTCCAATAAATAAAATACTTTGCTGTATTTCAAAAACTAATTTAAACTCACTGGTAGGAGATTTTTTTCTAAAATAGCTCATCACTGTCTTTTGTTAGTCGTCTTTCATCTCAATTTAATTCTATTTATTAAAAAAATCTTTCAAAAATAAAATATACTTACTGAAACTTAATTTGAAGAATAGTAGTTGATTTAAAGTATAATTAATTTGATTTGAAACAAATATTATTTACGTTAAGCTTAAAATACCGCAGAAATGCATTTTTAACACGATAGTAGCTGTTTTAACGTGTTAGAAGCCTGATGACAGATCAAATGTTGTTCTACGGAGTCTCTATCGATAAAACAAAACTTTTTTATATAATGCTAAGTACTCAGTAATCTTAAAATCTTAGGAAAATATTCTCCGTAATCTAAAGTTTTATTGAATTTAATGTCGTGTATGAGCGCCCATACTTACAAAAAATGTTTATATACATACTTTTAAAAATATTTGTTTGATGATTTATATTAAGACTTTCTATTTATGCTTAATAAATATAGCTTTCACTTAATAATAATATCATCTAAAAGGGTGAAATTAATACAGATTTTTAAAATATTTAAAATTTAATAAATTTTCCTAATTACATTTTTTTTAAATTAAAACATTTCTTGTAAAAATTCATTATTAATCGAAAATATTTTTAAGCCAATATAGTCCTTAATATATCTTATTTATAAAAGTAATTAAAAGCTTTTCTAATTAAATAATGTTATAGTTTTATTGCATTTTTTATTTTACAATTCAGAGCAGATTTTTGGTAAATAGTGCTTCAGTTCGATAAAAACAAATTGATGATTTACATTCTCCAAGAAGTCTTACTTTTAACTAATATAAATATGGAGAGGGTGGAATTTTAATTTCTCGAAATTTCATAAAATTAAGTGGGGGCAACAGATGTTAAAAAAATATTTTTACCAAGATTTACTAAAAAACAAAGAATTTCAAAAATAATTTCATCCATTTGTGAATAAGTTCTAAAATTTAATTAAAATCCGATAACTTTTTGATTTTTGCTAGAATTTCCAAAAAATGACGCTACAATTCCCATAGTAATCTTTGACCCCATCGCCGACGCAAGATAACTAAGATTTTTAACCAAAAGTTTGAACGTGCTAGAAAGGAATAAAAAATTCAATATAATAATCAAAACATACTTTGATCTTCCTCCTTAATAATAACATAAACATTTTGATAAAACTTTGTTTTTATCAAGTTTGGGGTCTTTTTTCATCATGGTATGCACGTTTTTAGAAAATTGTTGGCAGTACCTATAGAATTCATAAAAAAACAAACTTTGGCTAAATAATGATTCCAGCATTGTGCAAGTTTTTTTGTTTTTTTTAATTGTTTGAAACCTCGTATGGAATTAAAACTCGGCTCTTCGATTTAATTCCGAGCCGCCTTTTGTCATATTTTACTACCGTGTCCGGACACTAAAAAAGGTTAACCAAGAAACTTGGCGATTCTCTTTTCGTGTCAATAATCTTTATTTTTAAAATAATAAATTTTGTGAAAAACATAAATTCAGTAGATTCTTGATAGATGGACTTCCAGCTTCTCAGTACATTCTATTTGTTTCCTTTTTTAAAAAAAAAAAATTTCTTTATTTAACCGTTATTTAAGAGTCACGATAGAGAACTGGATAGCGGCTCGGATTGAGGATTCGGAGAGCCGATTTCGAATTCCAGTCAGATCAATCACGTGCTAATAAACTTGGTATGAATCCTCTTCTCCTTTCTTAAGGATAAATAAGAAATAATTATTGGTAAATAACAGGACAGATTGGGTTTTATAATTTTGGGTGGGAAAGAAGGAAAAACTCAGAATTCGAAACTTGCCTGGAGAGTATTGGGCTCCTTCAGGTTATCTTGCCAAAGAAATACCATTTCTACTCCGGTTCCAGTATATGTGGTGATCCTCCGACCCTGATGGATGTATAGAAAAAATGAAAACCAATGAAGCAGATTTATGAAAACTTAGGTCATTTATTTGGACCATCCAAGTCGTTTAACTAAGATCCGGATAAACAAAGCAAAATTACATTTCCTATTAGCCAGAACAAACAAAACCGTATTTGTTGTGTATCTGCCGTAAACAGCATTTTAGAGTTTAGGTACAATTATATAAGTCCACATGAAATTGTCATCATTCAACCCGCAATAAAAGGGGTTAAATGATAAAAATGGCACTAAGACGCAAAGGGTTACAGAAAGTGAGCGAGAATGGAAAGACTTTAGTGAGAAGAAAGGGCAATAAAAGGACGCGTTTTGATAGACAGAACATGGAGATTGGCGTTGCATTTAAATTTTTGAAGATCGAAGGTGACAGGGATAAAACAAACCGAAAGAGAGTGCCACAGACGAGAAAAGACAATATTAGAATAGAACTTACGGCTACACTTTCAACAGTAAAACGATAAGACCTGGTTGCCAATCTATCAGTACGCTTAAATTCATACGCTCGATAGACCAAAGAGGTACGCACATTAGAACAATTGCCATGAAAATATTTATAGATATTCACTATGACAGAGTAGGAAGCAATGAAACATATACATGAATTTTTATGCGAAAACATAACAAAGGTGATCCATCATTTTCACAAGATACTTACGTGGATAGCGTTCATATTCACTCACTTAAGAGTATATGGTTGAATGCACATTTTTGGATTGGCATATTAAGAATATGCAGTTTAATCTGTTATCGAATCATTAATATAAAAATATTAAATATTTTCGAGATCTTTGTTTGAAAAAATGTGTTTTATTTCATGCTTAATAGAAGTTTTCTTTTAAGTGTTTAAACGAGAAAATTCATTTAATTTTTATCTCAAATATATATTGGACTGTAACTAGAGTTTCACGTATTTATATATGTGGACTCCGATCATATTAACAATCGCCAAATTGAGCTATATTCTAATCAAAAGAAATCCAAGCACACACACACACACACACACACAAAGGGGAATCAGTTAGTTCGTAGTCTGTAGCCTGAAACAGATTATTTTGCACAATATAATGTTTGATATACATGATTAATATTTATCACAAAATTAAGTGCATTGGCAAAGAAGATTATGAGGAAAAAGAATTATTTGCTGTACAAAAGTAGTTAATTTTTAATTAAGCCTGTTTCTTTTTATTTCTAATTATAGTCTATGTTTATTATTATTATTATTATTATTATTATTATTATTATTATTATTATTATTATTATTATTATTATTATTATTATCTGTATGCTATATTTCCTGCTTTGTATCATTTCTTAGTATATGGGATGTTCCTAGTAGGGTGATCTTCTGAGCTACTTGTATGTTGATGTTACCTGGGACACTGTTAGTAAAATTGGCCATTCTTTTTCTCACGAAGCCCAGAGTTCCGATTATTATTATTATTATTATTATTATTATTATTATTATTATTATTATTATTATTATTATTATTATTATTATTTCATTTTGGTTTCTGCTGTATACACAGAGATGAGCCAGAAATGACTTCATGACATCTTCCACTGATCATTTTTTGTAATAAAATAAAATAAAATAAGATCACAGACATTTTTCATAGATAAGACTAGATAAAAAATGCATATTTTCCATTGCAGATATTGGCCCACTGTATCATGCCGAGTTTTATATTCAGTGAGTGTCAACACCGTGCAACATGATACAATATGATCAATTGTTTATGGATATTTATAGTTCAGTATGTGTCCTTGGTAATTTCTAATTTGGCTTTGGTCCTGTAAGAATAAAACATTTGGTTTCAGCTTTTAACTGTGCACTACGTAACCCACTGATGGAGATTAGGGGGTCTGTCTACATCAGCTTGTTTGGTACAGGCAGAGTATTGACCATGAAAAGGTATATTTTGTAATTTTTCCTGCATTTGATACATTGCATTTTTTTCTTTTTTTAGGTTCTTTGCCACTGCAGTAGTGTATTATGGTTTATTTGCACGTCTTCGCCTATTTGAAATTCTCTTTCGAACGTGTTGGTTTCCTTTATTACGAAATAACGTTTCTTATTTTTTTCATGTTCTTTGACACAGATCATCATCCAGTATTCTTATTCTTATTATTATTATTATGATTTTTATTTTCTTTGATATCTGGCGTTTACATATTTCTTTCCGGGTCCCGCCCATGGACCTAAGGTTAGAAATGGCATCATGACACTTTCCACTGCAAAGAAAGAAAAATAATAATTACATAGATAAAGCCCTTCGTAAAGTTTGGGCTGTACTTGTCAGAACAATTTTTGTATCTCTTTGAGGCATGGATTTCCAGGGATCCCTTCAATTAGCCTACTGGAATCTTTTCCAACCAGTCCAAGGGCTCCAACTACTACACGGATTGTTGATGTTCCCATGTGCCACATTTTTGAGATTTCTATTTCAAGGTCCTTGTATTTTGGCAGTTTTTCGAATATCTTCAAAGATACATTGCAGTCTGCAGGGACTGCCATATCAATAAGGAGGTATTTTTGTTTGTTTGTGGTCTTTAATAACAATGTCTGGGCGGTTGGCTTTGATTGTTCTGTCAGTGTGTATTGTGTAGTCTCATAGAATTGTAACAGGTCCTATCTCCGTAACCGGGTCAGGGTGGTGTTCGTACCAGTTTCTTTCAGTTTCCTTCCCGTAGGAGTTGCAAATTTTCCAGTGCAGATATTGGCCCACTCTGTCATGCCGAGTTTTATATTCAGTGGGTGCCAATATCGTGCAAGATGATCAATGGTTTCTGGATATTTATCACAGAATCTGCATTTTGGTCTAACACAGTATTTTAGTATATGTTCTTGATAATTCCTAGTTAACAAGCATTGATTCTGTGCAGCAATGATAAAACCTCCAGTTTCAGCTTTCAACCCTGCACTACGTAGCCACCATTGTTATTTTTTTTTTATTATTATTATTATTTTCGTGTCGCACATTGTTGGGGACAAGGGAAATTCGGTTCTTAAGGCACAGTGCCACAAGTAAAAGCATTTTTCAATAAATTATCGCGGAATAAAAAAGGATGTCAGTTTTCTGATGGTCTACAATCATGGTCGCAATTCCAACTTTTTCTAAGAACTCTTTCAAGTTCCTAGGTGGTATTCAAAGAGCACACATTACAACAGGAATTTCATCAACAGTCCTGTTCCATGGTTTCTTCAACTCCCTAGCCAGATTATGGTAGTTTTCCAGCGTTTCAGTTTCTTTGCGGTTTACCGTATGAAATAGCAAAATCGATAATTTGACACTTGCGATTTTCCCTGTCTATCAAAATAAGGTCCAGACCCCGTGTCTTTCCATGACATGATCGGTCCAGAAACCTGATAATATATTTGTGACTGTTATGTTCCACCATTGCCACTGGCTGATATCAATACAATCTCTCTTTTAGATTTTTAAGCGAGATTCACGGCATAAATGGATTGTCTTACTAATCCAAACATACAGTCGTTTATCCTCTTTCTGTGCCAACTTGGAACATTCACCGAGTGCGTACATGGTTAACTGTCTCATCGGCTTGTCTACGCATTCTCCATTTGCTTTCGTCTGCTGCTTTATCTGTCTTGGCGTTAATAGCATTCGTCCTGATGGCCTGTCCCTGTGCTGCAAATAGAAACACCTGTTACCTAATTATTACTATTATTATTATTAGAATTTAATTAATACAATGTGACTATATATTATGCGTTCATATGAGAACATGATACAGTTATATATATATATATATATATATATATATATATATACACAATTATGAACATGATACAATTATATATATATATATATATATATATATATATATATATATATATATATATATATACTATTATATATAATTGATAATTGTCTCATGTTCATTATAATATATGAACGCATAATATATATATTCACATTGCATTAATTAAATTCTAACAATAATATATATATATATATATATATATATATATATATATATATATATATATATATATTGTATGTGTATGTGTGCTTACGGGTGTGCATATTTGCGTTTGTGTGTGAATGTGTGTGTTATTCTAGCATAGAATAATATCAGAGTTCAATTTCTGTTTGTGAAAGCTTTTGCTAATGTAACAGACCAAAAACAGAAGTTATGTCTCCAATGGTTTTATCGATGGAGTCATTGGCTTATATATATATATATATATATATATATATATATATATATATATATATATATATATATATATATATATATATGTATGTATTATGTCATTCACAGACAGTACTGTTTCGCTGTATCACAGCTCCGAATGCCTCAAGCCAGGATTGAAACACAACTAATTTGGTGTCAGCCAGAGCTATCTTCACTCGGTAGAGTTACACAACTAATAGTCAAACCTAACCAGCCAGACAAACCTACCAAGGTTTCACTTAAGCAGATCGTCAGGGTCAGCTCATTAGGTTTGACTAGGTCTGCTCTACTTTTGTATCGAGCACTTTAGTCAGTTCTTTACTCGTATCGGGTTTTTTTCTTTGGGCTTTGAACCTGTATCTGTGCGATTATTTTCGACAGACTTTCATGTCCCTGGCTCTTTCATTTTTTAAAACCTTTTTTTTCCTTCGAGATTGATTTGATTATTGGCAAATCAAGAATTCGAAGGTTTTTTCAGACGAGTATAGTTACTTTATATATATATATATATATATATATATATATATATATATATATATATATATATATATATATATTTAGTAAATTGTCGCTATTTTTAATTTCGTTCACGTGCATCATTTGTTTTGTATTTTGAGTGTACAGTATAGTAGGGGCAGTTGGGCACCGTCTGTGATAAAAAAAAAGAGTACCATGACGCAATTCACTCCGGTAGAAATTTGGAAACGTCATGTTGTACTGCTTGTCATTTGCGCTGGAAGCTACAGCTACAACTATAATAATCGGCTACAACTATAATATAAATTATCACATATATATATATATATATATATATATATATATATATATATATATATATATATATATATATATATATGGATATATATATATATATATATATATATATATATATGGATATATATATATATATATATATATATATATATATATATATATATATAAAACAATTGTTAGCTTGAAGAATTTCCTTTTTCTCGAGGTTTTGCGTTTTCTTGTTCCATTTCTCAAATGAATATTTATATGTAAGTAAATTTACCAATAGTACTGGAGAAATGTTTTTAATTGTTTAATTTACATGTTTTTCCCCACTTAATTTTCATTAGGTTTTAGTCATATGTAATTTCCGTTTTACAGAATCAACTTAAATAACAAATGCCTCATTCCAAAGCAACCGTCGAAAATCTGTTCATATTAAAACGGATTTTTTGCTCAAATTGTATCGAAGAGCATTCTTGATGTGAAAACAAGTGACAACAAGTCATTACGAATAATGCTGAATATATAATTGACTACAATGTAATTGTACTTTATTTTCTGAAGAATAAATTTGACAAACAAAAATGGAATTTATTAATCACTCAGACTAATAAAATATATAAATTATCTTTCACTGTTATTAATCATTGTCATATGAGGATTACTTTAAATATAGAAATGGCGTTCCCAATGTGATCGTTTTATAAGTAACAGCAGACTACTTCCGGTCTCTGATGAGCTTAGGAAATATTTAAAATTAAAATGATTACTTTATTTCACGGAACTCTACAGTCAAAAATATTCAGCCGTTTATCAGTATTCTTTAAAAGTGTAATATGATCTTGTGGTGTATATAATGCTAAATATAAATACATTCATACGTACATACATACATGCATACATAAATAGTTGCGTATTTAGGCAGCAATTCCTATTTAATACATGCTTCTTTGGACGAAACTGGCAATGTACTTTTGTTTAATTCGTGTATTATGTTTCTCTTGTAGGCGTACTAGGGTTTTCTTTTCTGGATTTAATTAATGTGATAATCGTCCAAGCGTTTGTTGATTCAGAATGGTTTTCGGCTAATCTGTTAGTCATTTTCAGTGATTATTTTTTGTTACAATACTATGATAAAGATGTTCTATTGTAGACAGTATAAAAGGTGCTGAAAGTAGACGGCTTCTTAGTTTATAGATACGGCTAGTTCATGATCACTGTGTTCACATCTGGAATTATTAAGGGTTGTTTTCTTTTTTGTTGTTTTTTAAAATAAGGACTTTTAAACGCTTTTCCTAATGGAAGTTACGTATCAAATTCGTGTTCACCACACACACACACACACACGCACACATTTGTATATTTGGATAGCAATCCCTATTTTATGCAAGTTTCGTTAAAGACGACTGTGTTCGTATAAATTTTCTTTTCTGGGCATAAAATGTGTAAAAACTATTCGAATGTTCTATTCTATTGGCCATTATCAAGGATTTTAAAAAGTTTTTAACTGAATCTGTGGATTTTTATATATGTGTATTTATAGCGACGGGTTGTTTTTTTTTTTGTTTTTCAAAACACGGTCAGCTCATTGTGGCCGTATCCAGAGTTGATGTTATTGAGAGTTGGCTTATTTTTCTTTTTTATTATTTTATTTTTTGTTACATGTGGATGAGACTATTATAGTTGTATTTTCTACGAGTATTTTGGGGTGTGTTTAAATAAGTCTTAATTCAGCTATCTTCAGAAATATATAACGTGGGTCTTCTTGATAGACATGTAGTGGTATATCCAATATAATTATTCATGAATTTGCTTTGATAAGGTACAAAGTTACTTAAGAAACATGTGACTTCATAAATAATATTGATCCGCAGTAATTTGGATCTTGTAGGCAAGTTGATTAGTTGTTTTAATTTTTTTATAGTAGATAATTTAATTTTCTTATCCTGATCGACTGAGCTCTTGTATTTCTTTATAATGTTTTCTAAAGGAAATTTCATCCTACGAGTTAACGTGTATTTGATTCTTAGAGAAAATGTTAATTTTATTCGTTTTTTTCTGAATGTTCAGTGCTGCCATTGCTTACTTTAGACAGAAATAGTCTAATTTAGTGATCTATGAGAGAGTTAGAAAAACCATTAGTAACTAGCGTCTGTTTCACATTGTTGAGTTCTGTAAAGAAAATTGGACGAGAGGATGAATTCTCGTGCGCTCTCTTGAGGAAATTTTTTATAACATCTATTTTATATCTAAGTGGAAGTTCATAATCATCAATGGCTTTTAAACATTTTCGTCTATCGAATTTCTCTCACATGGTTTAGGTAAAACCGTGCAAAGATTTTCAGGCACTTCAAACAGTGTTGCATCTTCCCAGGCCGATTTTATTAAAGATTCACTTCATAGATAAATCGACCATGGTGAGAGTCAAATCTTATGTCGCATAGTCGTAACGCTAATGCTTTTTTAAAAATAGAACAAACAAGGAATATATATTAAGCCTTTCGGTGAATTTCTCTTGGTGTCGAATAACTCGATTCATGTCGGCTGGAAGATTGAGCAAAGAATATAGCGAAATTGTAATATTCCGAACAGATTCGACTATCAGAAAAAAAGTATTTTAATCTCGGTCATAAAATGTTGAAATGTCTCTGATCTGTTAAGTTAGTTTAATCTATGACGTCATCACGAATATGAAGCCACTATCATTTCAAACTGGACAGCATAAAAGCTCTACAGGTAATCTCGACTTCTACTCTCTCGAATTTCTTTGAAGATGCCCAACGATGATCGATGGCACACGCTACTTTATGCACATACACAAAGTATATAGTTTCTGGGTATAGTGACAAGATATGTTATTTTAATATTCTACATTAATTAATTAATTACATTATATTAATATAACATGCTATGTTTCAGTTCTCTAGCTCTATATTTCTTATCTCATTCACGTTCTCTCTTTGAGCACAAACATACACGTACGCAAACATGCACACAGACGAATATAAAAACAAATATTTGTACACATAGATACACACACGCACTTGACAACCTAACTGTCAGGGTTTCAATTCTCGGTAGTGGATGCGCACTGCTGATGAGTCCCAAATATAGTACGAAACGGCAGTCCAGTGCTTTCTGCATTCTGTTGAGGTTTCTTTCAGACTCAATGAATTACTTAATTATAATTATCAAATCCTCCTTACAATTTCTATCATATGTATATCATTGCTTGATCCGGCTTCTAATGCTTCAGTTTGAGCGACTTGGTGATAGTAGTCGTGGCTCCGGGGGGCACAGTCCTATGGTTACAGAGAACTTCAGTTGAGTTCCACCACGGAATATGTGAGCGAGCGGCGCTATATTGAGTCTGATTTGCTATCTCTTCATCACCGAGGCCCGATGGAACAGTTGGTATGGTGTTCGCTTGACAACCTAACTAGTAGTGGATGCGTACTGCTGATGAGTCCCAAATATAGGACGAAACGGCCGTCCAGTGCTTTCTGCTTTCTCTTGAGGTTTCTTTCAGACTCAATGAATGAATTAATTTTTATATATATATATATATATATATATATATATATATATATATATATATATGCTGTCATTGTTTACATTAAGATACGTTTAGTTAGCAAAAGTGTTAACTCGAAAAAAATTGTCAACGGTTGTCTGTTTATAACCAGTAATTCGGATTTTACTAACCAGACGCTTCTCTGTAGCTAAATGGTATAGCATGTCAGATCAAATAACGGTTTCCGTATAGGAATACAGGTTCGATTCCTGTCGGAGAACGCATATTTTCTACAAAATTTCTCGATCATTTAAGTTGGTATATAAAATTAATACTGTTTTATTAAAAACAGACCATTTACTCAACTTGTATCTATAAAAATAACGTATAAACAGAATATATATATATATATATATATATATATATATATATATATATATATATATATATATATGGTGGACTCTCCCGTCGTATTCGATGTATGAGGGTTAAGTAGCTCAGTTCCTAGAAACCGACAGCCCAGACACCAACACACATGATTTGATTATAGTGGTGAAGGCTTTGTGCAGAACCAACCACAGGGCTGAATATAGAGACCTGGTGCACTGCGTGCCACAAGGTCCCCAAGTGACCCTCCGCAGGTTTTGAATTCAGATTCATCCTTCTCCTAGACCAGTTGCCATCCAAGGCTCTAGAAACCGGTTCGTCCTACTATTTACTCGTACCTGGAGGGAGCAGAAGAGGATTAATACCTTTCCCAATGGTATTAACACGTAATGTGAATGTAATATATATATATATATATATATATATATATATATATATATATATATTTAGAGAGAGAGAGAGAGAGAGAGAGAGAGAGGGAGAGAGAGATTCTGAGTCCATTTATTGGGAAAGAAATATACCCAGATAACAAACCCTGTATTGCAACTTTGTACAGATAAAATTTATTGCTTAGCGATTTGGATGTGTTTTTGAAAGTATAGCAGTGGGCAAGTTTCCCTGACATCAATAGCTGTCATTTAGATACTGATTAAATCCAAGTTACTTAAATATATTTAGAAGATTTTGAGTGTTGAAATGGACCTGTTGTAGAATGTTCTTGAGTTCGTTCATCTTGCAGAACTTTGTCGAGCGAACTCGATCCACACCTGGCATCCCATAATTGCGTCTGTTTAGTTACTTTTTAATTTTAACTACATTGGCTGGAAACGGAGAAAATATCTACTATATTTTGCAGTCTATAAAAGCGGCGATTTATAAGATGCCTCGTATTTTGCATGAAATATTTAAAAACTAAACCGGAAATTTGTGTAAGCCTTCAAAACTTCGCCTCCCATATTAATATATACTAAACAGTATATAAGTTATGATTCTTCAGAGAAGCAGAAATTTAACATAGTATCAAATAGATTTTTTTAAATTCCAGAATGTAGGTGACCATGGCTCTCCAGAGATTCCTTTTCTTTATTATCTGTGAATTGTCATGACTTCTTAGGAAGAATCTCCAGTTAACAAAAAGGGCGTTTTACAACATTTCTATGATATTTCATCTATTTTTATGTGCCGTGTCCCCTCGAGGCGTTGGCAATGGTGGCTCTCCACAATTTCTTGTCTTTTGTAGCTCTTAATAAGTGTTGCCTTTTTGCCATCTCTTCCAAATCCTGCTTCACCATCCATTCACTCAATCTCGTCAAGTAGGTTATGTGTTGCTTCCCTCTGTCTCTCTTATCTTCCGTTTGTCCTGTTTTACAGACCCTCTTTCCTCATTATGCGCCTCAGAAATTTCAACTGTCCCGTTATGATACAAGTGCCCATTTTGTTTCCATTTTCTTTAAAACTTCGTTGTTGCTCACATGTTCGGTCCATAGTATTCCCAACATCTTTCTGGAGAACCACATTTCTGTTGATTTAAGTCTCTTCTTCTGTGACGAGATTGTCTAGTATTCGCTGCCAGGACATTTCATAACATTTCAATATTCGTTTCTCATTGTTTCTTTTTTTTTTCTTTTTTTTTTTTTTGTTCGGCTTTTGGTAGGCACCATTCGCTATTCCAATGCGCCTTCGAATTCCGTGTCGCACTTTCCGTTCTCTGTATTAACAGAGGAATGAAAATGCGCTTCCCAGATATCGAAATTGTCGCACCTGTTTGATTTCGATATATCTCAGCTTAAAATTTGCATAAATGTTTTCTTGTCAACTCCCGACAACGTGCCAAAAACGTTAACTTGTAACGTTGCACATATATATTGCCATGTCGACCCTCGACAGCGTGCCCATAACGGTATCTTGTAACGTCGCATATATATTGCCTTCTAACTCCTGACAACGTGCCCAAAACGGTACCTTGTAACGTTGCACATATATTGCCTTGTAACTATAGATTAATAGAAAATGGATAATGAATTCCAGGAAAATATTAGAATGTGCATTCATCAACTAAATTAGTCATTCCCAACTTAATAAATTCGAATTTAAATATTATACCTTCTATTCTTATTGTTAAGCGAACAAAAAGTATTCTGATTTTATTTGACTATGGTCAAGGATGCATCCCAAAAGCTGGGCAGAGTACTGCGAGACAGGAGGATTTCTTTGGTGACAAAGAAAAGAGTACTGAGCTGCTACGTGACATCTGTCCTCCTATACGGCAACATATACTGAACAGTCTCTTCAAAGATGAAGAAGAGACTCGAAGCAACGGAGATGTGGTTCTACAGACGGATGCTAAGGATATCATGTAGCGAGCGTGTCTCCATCCTTGGAGAGGATGAAAACAAGGAAGAAGATTATACTTAACATAAAGAAAAGGCAGATGAAATTTCTGGGACACGTAATGAAAAAGGGGGGCCTGGAGAATGTGATACTCACAGGTCGAATAGAGGGAAAATAGGCAAGGGAAAGCAACCTATGACATTGCTTGTGGGCTTAAGCAGAACGTGGTTTGGGAGAGGTTGGAGAGGCACGAAACTTCTTGAGAGCCACAAGGAATAGGAAGAAGTGGAGAAACATGATCGTCTAATTCCTGAAAGGACACGGCGCATAAAAAAAGCTCAGGAGTTTTCAACGAGCACTTCGTAAAGTTAGCATAACATTGTAACAGCGCTGGAGATGAGCGGCGAGTTGGAGAATATATATATATATATATATATATATATATATATATATATATATATATATATATATATATATCTGTGTGTGTATGTGTGTGTAAAAGTTAACATTGAAGTCAAAATTCAGAGGCGACAGGCTGTTTCAGGCTAGACGCAATCATCAGGCCGCGAGTGTTGGATTTTCTCGACTATATATATATATATATATATATATATATATATATATATGGGTCAGTGATGCATTCTGGCGGTTATTTAAGCGGAAGTGGCTTGTGTATTTATTTATTTGGCTTAATTTGTTTTTATTTTTATTTTTTATTGAATCAATAGCTTCATCCACCATAAGGAAAGTTGGTTCCCTGTGTCGCGCCAAAAAGTTTTTCTCGTCTGAGTCCATCCTTCAAATCTACAAATCAACCATTTGCCCTTGCATGGAATACTGCTGCCATATATGGTCTGGTGCCCCCGCTGTTCGCCTTAAGGTCCTCGACAAGATCTAGAGACGGATAAGCAATGTGATTGGTCCTGATCTGGCATCTCGTCTTCAGTTGCGCTCTCACGGATGTGACGTCGCCTCCCTCTATCTTTTCTACAAATACTATTCACGGTAACTGCTCCGACGAGCTACTTTCGCTAGTTCTCAGACTGCATGAATTTAAGCGTGCTACTAGGCTGGCATAACGGTCCCACCCTTTCACTGTCGAAACGGTTAAATGTGGCCGTCTCTTCTACTTCAATAGTTTCATGTTTCGCACCTCCCCTCTGTGGAATTCCCATGTTTCCCTGATAGCTATAATCTCCAACTATTCAAATGTAATGTCAATCGACATCTCCAGATTCCCTAAACTATCCCCTGCACTTACCTTCATCCTTTCCTTCATCACACCTCTTTACTCTCGCTCTCACGCTGTAACCCCATGCGTACTAGTGCCATTCCGCCTTGCTTGAGGTGAAATGCTTAAAAAAAAATTCTTTTCGGTTTTCGATGTTTTATTAACGTAGTAAAAAATTGTGTGGGGGATTTGTTTAGGTCACTTACTTAATATTTTGTTTTGGTCTGGAAAGATAAAGCTATTTATTCGTCCAATTTTTCTATTTTGTGCCGTAGTCTATTGCTATTTTGGCGGAGGACAGTTTTTAATTTGTTTATTATTTTATTTATTTATTTATTTGGATTGATTATTTTTACTTGTTTTTGCTTATTCATGTTTATATTTATTAGATCAAACGGTTATTTTAGCGGGAGCGATTTGTTAATTTATTTATTAGGATCATTTTTTTCTTATTTATTTGCTTAATTTTTATTTTGTATATTTTTATTTTTATTTACTCTGTTCTGTTTTCGATTTTTTTCTACTCGCGGCCTGACGATTGCGTCTAGCATGAAACAGTCTGTCGCCTCTGAGTGTTGACTTCAATGTTCATTTTTATATTCATATTTACATACGCTCTATCTCTGATATTGAGTACTTTATCCTATAAATATAGCACACTTTAAAACTATGTATATATATATATATATATATATATATATATATATATATATATATATATATATATATATATATATTTAGAGAGAAAAAAAGTTAATGGTCTGAATTACACTAGGAAACATCTATTGCAGTGAGTGCGGTCTTCTGAATTCTTGCATTGTAGTTTCCTCTGTAATTTTTGTAAACAATCGTCGTGCGTTCGAAAAAAAAATAGTTGGGAATTCGGAAAAAAAACATATATTAGGGAATCAATACACGTAAAATATAAAATATAGAGTGTACCGGTTAAAGATGGTTTACTAAAGTGTAACCAAAATACACTAAAAATGAAAGGGTTCAACTGTAATATATGAGCGAAAGTTATAATAATAAAAACTTAATGGTGAGAGTTGAATTAGGCCAGGAAACAGTAGTATTAAAAAGTGTTGAATACACATATACAAAGATGAAAATTTAACATATGGTGCTTTTAAGTATATATATATATATATATATATATATATATATATATATATAGTTAAATTCCCAGATCAATTCTGTGGACAAGTCAGATTTATATAAAATGACTATTGGAAAAATCTTAGATTATGTAACTATAACAACAGAGATATTTCGATTTCATTTTTGACGAAACACGTCGGCAAACTCTAAGATTTTTCCAGTTGTCATTTTACACATATATATATATATATATATATATATATATATATATATATATATATATATATATATATATATATAGAGAGAGAGAGAGAGAGAGAGAGAGAGAGAGAGAGAGAGAGAGAGAGTGAGTGAGTGATTGGTTGTCATCACGACCAAAATACAGCGTATGTGCAACATTACAACGATAGCAGGGATAGTCTAGTTGTAATGTTTTCCATGGTTTTATATTCATAGATTTCCTTCTCCTGGATTGGTTGTCGCTTAGAGCTAGAGAGCCCAGTATAGCTTGCTTTTTAACCCATAGCTGGTAGGTGGAGTGCATAGACAGACTCATTAATTTCTCAAGGGGATTTGAACGAAAGTGAACACGCAAAAGACTAGACTGAAATTTGAACTCGCCTCGTCGATTTCGCTTTCTGCACCGATAACCATTACGCTAATCCTTGTAAATAGACACACGACATCATATAAAATGTGCTGATAACATACGCACATGGGAATTTTTTTTTTTTTTTTTTTTTTTTTTTTTAGCGTATCACCCCAAGCAATGCTGGAGGTCACTATCACGCAAGGGGTTATAGAAGGGTTGGAGGAAGAGCAGATAGGAGTGGTAAAGGAGAGGATGTGGAGAAAGAGAAAGATTTATTAACACATGTGATCAAGTGATGTTGAAAGTAGTGGTTCTCGTCTGATCATCGGAGGTAAACCGCATCGATACTAATCAATACTTAAAGAAATAATTTCTTAAGATTATACAGACAACTTAACACAAAGGCTTAATATGTATTGATCCATTGCCTTTTCAATATCTAATGTTAAAATCATTCTCATGTATATGTAAAGAAATACTAATTGCTTTGTCAATTAAATTCTGTCTTATTAAATATGAAATGTGGCGTAACCAGATCAAGGATACATATTTGATTTGAAAGGGAGTTAATTTAAATCTTAACCAGCATTTAATATTTATTAATGTAACCTTACATTAAAAAACAACTGCCATAAACCCAATGTTCAATATAAAAGTTCATTTCAAACAATGTATGACTATTACTCTAATAGGGCATCAAACCAAATATATTGTCATAGAAAAATTTAAAGAAACAAAACCCTTTTAACTGCCTCCACATAAACGCGATACATAAGTTTTAAAATTAATTTATAAAAATGAAAAATCATTCCTGAAGCTTTTATTTTAGTTTTAATTTCAAGTTAATAAATTAAATTTAATATTTCCAATAAGTTCTATTTTGCTCTATTTCAAAACTAATCTAAACTGACTGGAAGTAGTTTTCGTTTTGAATTCGTTAAAATCATCGATAGTAGCGTCATTTTTAGCCATCTGTCATCACAATGTAATTCTGTTTATTAAAAATATTCAAAAAATAAAATGTACTTTTCTAGAACTTTTCTTTAGGAATATTATCTGATTTAAAATTTAATTAATCTGATTTGAAACAAACATTATTCACATTAAGTTTAAAATATCGCAGAAATGCATTTTTTAACACGGTGGTAGCATTTTATTTGTGTTAATAGCTTAACAGTTTATCTAATATTTTTCTACAGTGAACATATTTGTAGAAATTACGGGACGAATATATAATTTGAGTACCTTTTTAATATAATTTTTAGCTAACCAGTAATCTTTAGAAAAAATATTCTCCGTAATCTAATGTTTTATTGAATTTTAGATACTTTGGCTTTAAATTTACAATAGTTATCGTTCTTATTTTCTGATAATATCGTTTATCGGCATGATTTTTCTAATACGGAAAAAATTCGTTTTAGAATACTGGGGGTCGATAAATTGTAGTAAGTTATTCTATTTATGATTAGTAAATATAGTTGATACTTAATAATATTACCTAACCAGTATAAATTAATACTGAAATTTTTAAAACATTAAAAAGATTTAAAATTTAACAAATTATTCTAATTAAAATTTTAAAGAAAATGAAAACAATTCTTGTAAAAATTCATTATTCATCGAAAATATTTTTTCTTAAGACAGTAGTGTTCATAATATATTTTATTCATAAAAGCAATTAAAAGCTTTTCTAATTAAATAATATCTTAGTTTTTATTGCATTTTTATTTTACCATTCAAAGCAGATTTTTTATCATTGGTGGTTCTGTTTTACAAAATAATAAATTAATGATTTAAATCCTCCAAGTTTTGCATATAACTCATATGAACATTAAGAGGTACAAATATTAATTTCTCGAAATTTCATAAAATTAAATAAGGGGTGGGGGGGTTAACAGATGTAAAATATGTTTCTAGCAAACTTTCTAAAAACGAAACATTTCTAAAATAATTTAATTCATTTGTAAATAAATACTGAAAGCTTCATTAAAATCCGACAATAATGTGTTTTTCACAGCAAAAGAACAACTCTAAAATTTCCCATACTAATAATTAGCACACCCGAACAACACCCACCCGTCGACGTCAGAAAAATAAGATTTCTAACCAAAATTTCGAGCCTTCTAAAAAGTATTAAAAATATAATTTAATAATTAAAAAATCCTTTGATATTTTCTCTTAATAATAACATCAAAATTTTGACGATAAAACTTTGTTTTTATTAATTTTGGATCATTTTTATTTTTTTTAATTTAGCTTACTACTGATCGCCTAAGCGTGTATCACGCATGGCGCATGACTGACTGACATTGTGAAAACAGGAGATCTTCAAAGAAAGGTGAAAACGTTGTACAAATCTGGACGTAAATTTAGTGTGGATGACGTAGTGATTAAAGCTCTTTCTATATATTTTCCTAATTGATTTCTCTTTTAATTAGAACAACATTTTTAAATGTCAAAATGATGCGCAGTGTTCAACTAAAATGTGATGGAAACATATCTAAAAAGAAATATAAACTAAATGAAATAGGCTAGATTATTTCCCAAAAAATCATATTCAAAAGAAAATTAACTTACATTTTTAAAATTCTCAGCGTACCTTTTCGTATGTGCGCATGTGTAGTCGCATCAATGTAGTCATCACTTTATAGAACTGAGGTCATAAAGGACGAATCGTGTCGCACGAAAACTTTTTCCAGTTTGTCATAGATTTGCTAATTAATGGCATTATTATGAATATATAATTATAAAATAATATATAAATAAATATATATGCATGTTTATAAATACCTTATGGCCGAGTAGTGTAGAGCACGTTGGTAGAAACGTGGACGCAAGTTCGAACCCTGTCGAAGTGCACATTGGTTTCAGGCCGATAGGCGTAATACCCGCTGTTTAAAATAAATACGGGCGTCTATTTTTTGGGAAAATGGGTATACACAAAAAGTAACGTCTGAAGTAATGTGTAAAAATATATATATATATATATATATATATATATATATATATATATATATATATATATATATATATATATATATATATATATATATATATATATATATATATATATATATATATATATATATATATATATATATAATGTATATTAGTCAGTACCATTGTAGATTTATGCCTATATAATCAACTCAATTTATAGAGAGTAACAGATAATATATAATCTGTTGTTAAAATGAGATGTCAGTGTTATTTTAATTTTTGTGTAATTTAGACGACACTTTATCCATCGCACCCTGTATATATTAGGGATAATATGACAAAGTTAAAAATGTATTTATAAAATATCTAAAATGGATATAGTGAAATGGATTTATATATATTTTATATATATATATATATATATATATATATATATATATATATATATATTTGAATATATAAACACGCTTGCTAAGAATAAATATGTTAAGTATGATGAGACAAAGTGGAAAAGCTTCGATGACGTATGTTGATCTCAGGATATTTCAGATCAGAATGAGACAATACTTTGTGTGCAAGGAAAAGGTGTTGAAATTCTTGAGCATAAGAGGGGCAATAAATTAAATACTATGACAAGAAACCAGAAGTGTTTGTTTAGTGTCTGTTGTATTTTAAATCATCCCACTTAAAAAAGAAAATGTCTTAAGTTTCTAAAAAACGAAAATTAAATCACAGACATGAGTTAACGGTTTTTTGCCGACATCAACAAATTTTCGCCTTACATAATTAGCTTAAAAAATTTTAAATTTCATAGTCTATAAACAATTTCAATTAAAGCAATAGGTTTAAAAATTTAACCCAATCATCAGATAAAAAAAAGCATTTATGAAGTCGTCAAAATACAAATTGTAGTTTAATACGACGTATTTATATACAAACATCGTCATTCGCTTAAAAAGTGGCACGCCGACCCTACCTTGACTTAACCCCTTTCCGAA
>OZ038478.1:92116005-92143505 GCA_964036315.1 Acanthosepion esculentum
CTAGACAATTTCAAAAAGGCATAAGAAATACTGTTTGTTGCATATGTTATTATTAAAGTTCATTCAATGATAGTAGTAGTTTTATTAATGCTATGTTTGTATCTTTCAGTTACCAGGAGTTAACTCTAACATTGAATGTTGTTCGTGCAACGAATGGGTTCCATATAAAAATTTACTAATTATTTGTATATAAAATTCTCTATTTCCTTCATATGTTAATATTTCAACAGTATCTGGTTTTCGATACAATTTTAATAAATTTTTCTATTTGTCTCATGGATTTGTGGTTACTCTGTGTTTGAGTTCATTGTGCAACTGGTGAGGAACAAAATGCATATTTATTGTTGGTTTAAATTTGTGTGCTGTTATCATACATCTATTACACCGAGCCTATATATATATATATATATATATATATATATATATATATATATATATATAAATTAAGAAATAAATATTTATTTCATAAGTTTATATTAACTATTCTTTAATTTGAAGAAAACATTTCTTTTCAAATAGAAAAAAGTGACGCTGTTTTTTCGATATATATATATATATATATATATATATATATATATATATATATATATATATATATATATATATATATTATAAATAAACAGGTATTTTCATGAATTAAATTACCATTTAAAATAGCACTTTTAGATCAGGAATAACCATGTTAAATACAGTCAAAAAGTTATTAAAGGGATTTTTAAAATAAAATAATCAGTCTCATACTTTATTTTAAAGAACATCTACATTTTTGTAAAAAGTCTACACATTTGAAAAAAAAAAAATATATATATATATATATATATACATATTCATTAAACACGTTTCCTCTCTTTGCATATATATATATATATATATATATGTATATATATATGCGTCTATTGTTGACTATAGGGTTAGTTGTTTTACATTTTCTGTAATAGATACTGAATTTAATTTTTGGGTCGGCTGGGATTGTGGATTCCTTTATAATGTTTCTAATGTAAAATTTCCACTTGCTTAAATTTAATGTGTATTTGATTTTTATAGAAAATGTTGATGTTATTTTTTCATCTATATGCTCTGTGTTGCTGTTGCCCACATTAAAAAGAAATAATCTAATTATTTATCTAATTGGTATATAAATGCATACCTTTATATACATATCTATATATAGGTTTTTATTTATATTTATGTACGTATTCACACATATACATGCATGTTTACTTACATACATATCATACTTACATATATTGTTACCGTCCATGCGAACAAATGAAGTATAGTTAATATTAGAATAAAAATTTTAATTTTTGTTAGGAAGAATTTTTTTTAATTTACCTAAATAAATACACACACACACACAGTCATATATATATATATATATATATATATATATATATATATATATATATATATATATATATATATATATATATATATATATATATATATATATATGTATGTATGTATGTATATTATATGAAGAAATGCATAAGATATTTATTTTTAAAAGTTAAATATGTTATTCAGCCAGAACAATTCATCCGTGGTTTTTATCCATTTAAATTTTAATGAAGATGCAATTATCGAATACATAACTTCTAGGTTTTCTTCATGATATTCACTATAATATCTGTCCTTGTTACTGCACTCAATCCTTCATTTTGTTAATCACATAGATCCTAAATTATGCAGTGAAACATTCAGATCAAAACAACCATATTTCTGGAAATTTCATTTTGCCGTTTTTCCCACCATTAGTCTAATATATTCATTTTCTATATCTTTGTTCCCCCAAAACAAGGCCCAAGAGTCATTCCAGGTAGAGGGCTACTGTGTGGTGTTGTATGAGCATAAGAAAGGAGAAGTTTTTGTGGCTATGCAGGGAGGATAACTGTTAACCGAAGACATGAAGAGCTCTTGATGGTAGTCAGTGGGAAAGCATCCTACCGGATGTCGGTTCTACCAAGCAACAGTCCTTGGGTATAAGCTGTTTGAATGGGACGTACTATAGGAATACGAAGGGAATGAGGATGTTTCAATTATGTGTACGTGTCACGGTGGGTCCCAGTTATAAAGGTCACAGGTGGTGGGACTAAGGAATGTAGTTCGTCAAATACATGCCATGGAAACAACGATAGAACAGCTAGAGATTACCAAAGTTTCGTCTCTTGAAAAATGGTTATAGGGTGGAAAATAATCCATCACTCTACAGGCCGCGTAGACGCTTTGGAAGTCTATCAAGACAGGCAAATGAAGAGTGGATATCTCCAGCCTAGAAATACTCTAATTTTGGACTGATCTGGCGCTTGTAAATCAAGGAGTGTCATTTTTTTTAATTTACTTTTCTCCGTTTCGTCTGTCGGACAAGATTGCCATCGGAGTTTCGTTACCATTGTATGAAT
Organism: Acanthosepion esculentum; assembly: GCA_964036315.1. Taxonomy (NCBI): domain Eukaryota; kingdom Metazoa; phylum Mollusca; class Cephalopoda; order Sepiida; family Sepiidae; genus Acanthosepion; species Acanthosepion esculentum. The sequence continues at coordinate 92,118,408 of OZ038478.1, forward strand.
TAGAAACAGTTGGACTGTCTTTCAAAGGTTGATTAAAGGCTTCTCTATATTTACTCACAAAACGAAACAGACAAAAACTACAAACAAACACAATAGACATTATCAATGCTTTCAAGTTATTCTCTAAAAACACCGTTTTGCAATCTCAATTGCAATCTCGATCTGAAATATTTTGTCTAGTCAGACGAACAGGACTTTCATCAATATGGTAATTTTTTTTATCTTTTTTTGTTGTTGCTTTTAATTATCGTAAAATGTTACAATTAAAAGTATTCTATATAACTGGACATTTATACCTTTCTTTTTTTTTTTACAGATGCGACTAATTGATAACTGAAATATTCGTATTTCCAAACACACGAGAAAGATCATCTTTATTATCTGATTATTTCTGGCAATCCATTAACAATTAACTGAAATCTGGTGCTGGGGGATCCGCCCCCACACAGCACCTCCCCATTGCACTAAGAGATGGAGGAGAAGGAGCATACACGAGGCAAGGCCTACAATGTGGCCTTGAAGCCGACATTAAAAAGAGTCTGTATCACACGAAGATTGACAAATATATGACTATTATCTGATAAGCATTTGCGAAATCGTGAGTAATCCCTGTTTATAAATAATTTAAAAAAGGCAACGTAGATATTTCTTCACTAAAATAATAAATGAAAATAAATAAGAGATGTCTCAAGGTTGCGCTTAACTCAATGATTTCTGAGAGACAACTGTTTTGACGGAGAAAATATTCTGGCAATTACTACATCAAAAGATTGTGAAAGCAAAATGGATCAAACTAAACATTCTTTTCTTTAAAATTTACAATATTATAATAGTCTGCAGCTGGAAATCTAGACCAAAAAAAGAGTGAAACTTCTGGGAGATATAATGAGGAAAGAATGTTTGGATACTTTAACACACACAAGACATATTGAGTGCAAACTTAACAAAGGGGGTAATCTATTCAATGAGCTTGAGTGAGTAGATGGGAAAATAAAGTCAAAGAAGAAAGTTAGAGTCTTAATGGATTGATTGGTTTGTTTTCCACGGTCAGTCAGTTATGTGCCATGCGTGATACACGCTTATGTTATCATATATCTTTCGATAAATGAATGACGAGGCAGAGTTTTTTTTTCCCGCAGTAGATTGCAATTTCTTTCTGCGGTAGACCAATTGCCATCCAAGGCTATAGAACCCGGTCTGTTCTGCTATTTGCCCATGGGGGAAGAAGAAGAGGAAGTATATTTTTCCCAAGGGTATTAACACGTAAGTGAATGTAATGGATTTGACTGAATTAGAACACGGCTCTCCGGTTCCTCAATCCGAGCCGCGTTCCTCCACCGTGCCTCCTTTTCCACGGTAGGTTATTTAAAGCCAGAAAATATTTTTTACATTTTTTTGTGGCTATAATGAGGATTTAGTGATACAAGTTTTGCTAATTAACTTTTAGCTGGGGGTGGAGAAGAAATGAATTCACAACAAGGGTATTTGCGCATGAGTGAATATAACGAACCGAACGGGAATTTGAACTCTGCTCTCCGATTAACAATTCCGAGACATTATCCATTGCACCACCCGCACATCCAAGCTTACAGCACTTGGTATTTCCAAACTGTCACCAATCTAGGTACTAATCAGGGTCGACTTCGGTGATCGTACGAGAACCGATGTTTCAACGTGATATGGCCGTCAGCACATACCACCCACACACCTACGCTTACACCATCTGGCATTCCCAATCGGTCACTCATCTAGGTACTGACCAAGCTCAACGTTGCTTAACTTTGGTGATCGTATAGTACCATGTATTTCAATGTGACGTAGCCGTAGGCCATACAACCGACAGGCCCAAGCTTACACCAGCTTGTATTAAACAATCGTTTACCCATCTAAGTACTAACCAAGTTCAACGATGCTTAACTTCGGTGATCATATTGGAATCGTTGTTTCAACGTGATATGGCCATAAGCACGAAGAGGATTAAAAGTTCCTTAGAGCAACAATAAACAGTAAATTAGAGAAGGCAAAAATTGTTCATGTACTAGGATATATAACATAAAAGAACAATGTATTCATTTATTTGGCAAACAGTGAATTTAATGTCTACCGGTCTCGAGTTCCAAAGTCTTACAACGGAAAATACACGACTTAACAGGAATCGAACTTATATTCACTTTTTAATCTGTAAATATCCTTTCAAGCCAAGCGTGTTGTATCATTAAGCTACGGGAAACCATTACAGTGAATCCACTTAAATGTATACAAACTCAGTTTTAGCAATTATTGGATTTTTAATTCAATTTATTTCTTAGTTCGTATTCCAGTAAACATTACGTTTATTTAATACACCGTTTGAGTAGACCTGCCTGATTCTTGTTGTTTTCTTTTCTTTGTTATTTTTATTACAGGAGAAAAATACTTTATTTACATAAATAATTTAATCTTCATTAAGTAAATGTTTTAAATATTTCATTAAACTTTGACTGATTCAGTCTTTAATGAGCGGCGGATATTCTGCTATTATTTCTATACGGGTACTGTTACCGAGAAGGTTCAGTATGATTCTGGAACAATCCAGAATGTCTCTTCAGCAAGCAACATGTCGTTTTGAAATAGCATGTTCAACACAAAATGTATAGTCATTCGCGATAAGCCAGGTAGATGTCATTTCCAGTCAGTGTGACCGCGCGCATTGAATTATGATTGAACCACTACGTAGACATGAATTAAACACGTCACCTTGGAAACTGAAAGGCATTTTAAGAATAAGCTTTTAAATATGGTGTTATTCATGATGATTGTATTCCAAGATAATCGCTACCTTGCTTGTCATTCGAATTGTCTTTTTTCGACAATAAAATGAGAGACAGAGAAAAACAGCAAGCGTCCTACATCACGAGCTTATATAAATGGATAGCAGAACAGGGACAAGAAGAGAGATTAAACATTACTTAAAGCTACGGTGGATAGGAAATTGGAAAGAACCATGATCGCCCAAGTCCTGGGCACATAAAGAAAATAAACTGCTGGGTGGTGAGAGATCAAGCCGTCTCAGCTATTAGTGGATAATGGTGAAGGGAAACGAAACATGGGGGATGGAATTTGCCCAGCTCCATACAAAATTCTCTTTCTGCTCTTTCAAAACGATTCTTGCCATTTCATTTTAGAAGTTCGAGCTATACAAACTTGTTAATGAAAATAAATTAATATGACACGCTACCATTGCGTCCTTTGGGGGGGGGGGCTTCAATAGGTCTTGTGAGTGTCAAATTTTGCAAGCCCTCCTTATGGAATTTTCGGCAACAGATTACACGAATGAGTTTCTGAGGGCGCTTTCTTCTTTGTGCATTTCTTCAGATAAACTCAGATCTTAGACGAGTTCATCAACTAAATTTTATAAATGCTTCTAAACAATCATTAAATATCCTTTACTTGAACACGCCTGGAGTATCAAGTACGGAAGGAAGCAATTATTATGCATGGTAACGCCAGAGATAAAAATATATATTCACCTAACACAAGGTTCGAGAGCCACTCAATATAGAGGGTTAAAGTAAAAATGGTAATGCTGAATGATATGTGCTCGAGTGGAAAGGAAAGTGGTAGGAAGTGTAGATTATGAGGATAAGAAGGATAGACAACGACTGACCGTTGTACTTGAAGAGGTTAAAAATAAAGTGTTCAGAGAAGCACCTCCGTGTGTCTCTCTTTCATAAATTGGCAGTTTTTTGTGGGGTGCGCGAGGAATCTGTCTGAGTAGAACTTTCTTTAAAATACGGAGGAAATGAGGGTGATTCATTGGAAAGGTTTGGACGAGTCCAAGATGTAAAAATCTGAACTGGTGGAACTAAACAATAGAGGAGGTTTGAACATTTTTGTTGTGGAAATAGCGATAGATTAGCGACAGTATTGCAACATTCCATAAGCAACAAAGACGTTGTAATATGGAAAATAAATAGTACCACACAAGACAGCGTAAACCATTTTGAACTGAATCAAGACTGGAAAGGAATAATTGAGCAGCTCCAGTCCATATATAGCAGCAGAGCTGGTGCAACAGTCTCGTGCTCCCACCCACACATCTATGATACGGGCCCCACTACTCTACTACATCTCGATTTTCATAAGGTAGTATTTATATAAAATACAAATTTTACTGTAACCTACTTATTATGCAATGATGAATCAGATGCACTATAAGTGAACAATTCAACTAGAAAAATTGAAAATAAATACAACGTATTTACATACAAATTAGAGACATGTCATAATAGATAACTTAAATAAAAAATGTTTTGCTGCAATTTTTAACATCAACTTGAGATTTTTCTTCTTAAAAGTTGAATAATTTAACATTCAAAATTATGGATAAAAATAGTTAACTTTATATAGAGTTTTTTTTTTAGACTTGGCATGAGCAAAACAAATTCACGGACTTCCATGATGTCAAAATCCGCGAAAATGTTTCATCCTTTAATAGCTATGATTAATTTAATTTGTAACGTATATAAATATAGGTAGAAAAAAGTAAATGTTGATAAGAGAGCCAGGGTCACAAAGCACTGTCTGGAGCTCCCAATTAGGCTCCCACCGGTCGGGTGGTAGTACACGTCGGCCCTGTATAGGATAAATACGCCACTGATTCAGATACTTCCTGGTTTTGTAGATTTGAATACAAATCATGTTGATGATTAGGGAAAAAATGAAGTGATTGTACCACTATGATGTCTTTTGAATGTTTAAATAAGTTTCATCATCATATTTTCGTCTTACGTAGAGTTCTAATGAAAGAATACCAGCTACGTGAATGCAGGGTTTAATGAGGTAGAAAAAAAATTGTCTATATTTCTGAGATGAGATATTATGTACACTATTTACATTATTCGGACTATTGTCCTCATCTTTGTCGTCATATTTATCACAACGTTTCGGCCGATGTACGCTCCAGCCTTCTTCAGGTGGTTGGAATGTTGAACTAAACCCTTTATTTCGATCCCCGGGCTAGACTGTTCTAGTTCCACGTGCCATGTTTAATGGATGTCAGTTATCAGTTATCTCCTGTTAATTCCCCTCTCCAAGTTCTCCACTGCCTTAACCGGGTACTGAAATCACACCATTTGGGTCATGTCACTGAATCTAGCCAACGCTTTTATCCACTGTGAGTGTAAAAAATACATGAAAAAAAAAAACGCATGACGTCCGAATCAGAAGAAACTTAAAAATTAAATAACGGTCTCAATTAGTAGAAGAAATACCATGGAGCCAAAACTTAATCATAATCATGGAACGTCCAATCATGTTCAGCTGAACGACTTGCCGATTAATATGCTTATTAAGCACTCACTAAATATTGATTGCATATCAGACGCTTTCACTTTGTATATTCAAGAATGGTTCAGCATCTAATTATTAGGTTGGTGCAAAAATAATGTCGTTTTCTCACACGAATTTGAACGTCAAAAAACGACATTATTTTTGCACCAACCTGATATAACTTATTTTTAAACAGATTCGTCATTTGATAGATCATAATAATTGTGATCGTTATCTGTTTTTGAAACTGTTTCTACTGATCATAGCAATTCTGTTAATAATAAAATTTGATCTTTCACTGAGTCAAGCAGCCGAGTGAAATAAAATCCTGCTAATTATTGAATAATGTTTTTTTTAGAATTTGATTCTCCATTTCTTTACACATTGCATACATTTGCAAGAACTGCTCCGAAACGCCATATACGACAGTTTAAACTGACGCCATATTTTTTCTGTTAAGGCTATTTTGTTTTCTTGGTTTCAAATGAAAACTTGGATTTTCTTCAACAGATTTCAGGGAGATCTCACTTTCTAAAATTATAGTTTATAATTATAGTTTAGATATATGAAAAAGGAGGTTGACGGCTTAGACTTACGCCTAGCGTATATGAGCTAAATAGTGGTAATATTTGACACTATCTAATCGTTAGATCTCTTAGATTGACAAAGTACTTGAGACGCAGGCTCAACTTTAAAAATAAGTTTAATTTATGATTTTGTTTAGCATAGTTCAGAATTTGTAGACAGATTGATTCAGTATAATAGGCACTCGACAACAATATGAAACCGGTCATGAACTTATGCACGAATAGAAGACATATCATCCTCTCCGTACAAGAATTCAGCTCAGCTGAAATGCAAAGTAAACCCAGCAAATATTCTTGAAACCTAGAACTGGCTCCACCCAAATTTTCAGAATCTATGATTAGGGTACCACTTATTTATTTTTTTTAAATCTTTTACCTATTTGAACTGTTTTAGTTTAAATTAACATAACAGAAAAATACAAATTGACATCTACATGAAAAATTGCTGTCGACTTCAAGAGACATACACGAAGTCATCTTCCAAATCTTCATGCTTCTAAAATCAGTTAACACATTACAGAATAGATATAAATAATTACTTACATGTCAGGGCATTTTTCCTCCCGAAAAAGAGTCACACCCATAAACGCGGCGTGTGCCGGTCGTTCAGTAGAATTTTGAGATATACGTCATATTCAAAAACGTTGCAGACATCAATGGCCTGTCTGCTTGCCTTTACAACTACTATACGCCTCTACTATCGACATCGTATGGACAAATGACCGGATATCACGTGACTGACGCCTACATCGTGATTACCGGAGCACCACAGACTTTAAAAAATATACCTTTTTTTTTATTCGCTCACATATAAAAAGAACTATCGCATTACAGCTGTTGCATCCTGTTGAAACTCACAAAAAAATGGAATAAAAATATTAAAAATATGATGCTGTATCCGGGATTGTTTGATAGTTTATCTCGAAGCAGTAAGAGAAACAAATCTGTTCGGATTAGTCATTTTACAATAAAAGTACATTTCAAGGAATATCTTAGAAGCCAGTAGTGTATTAAATACTTGTTTATTATTGCTGTTCGAGAGAGAGAGATCCACAGGGCAACAACACAACAAACTGGTCTCTTTTTCACGCTCACGGGAAGAAACTAGGATTTCGAACTCAAACTATATCTCACGTTCCATTTTGAAACTACTTTCACAAGTGGATGACAGAACAGGGTCTGGGAGGAGTAGCAAAAGGACAAAACTTATTGAGTGCTACAAGGGATAGGGAGAAGTGAAGAGCCATGATCGCCTACGTCCTGAAGGACACGTCATATAAAAGAAGAAGAAGAAGGCGCTCAAGGCACAGTGGCCTCCCTGGGGTAACATCCATTCATTATGATTTCTCATAGTTCAGGGTCCGATCGGCGATGATGAAATGTAACTTATTTGGTTCTCAAGGCATTGAATATAACTACCCAGTTCCCCCACCCCAGTAAGATGTTAAAGTTAGGTCAGAAAAAAGATAAACTGCCAATTTATTTATTTATTGTTTTTAAATCATTTCGCTACAATCAAGTCAATAAAAGCTACAAGAACGGGGTTAGTGAGAACGAAAGGAACGGGATGGACGTAATAAAAGAACAGGATTCAAGAAATCAAAAGAAATCATATTATGATTGACATAACAAGTACATTTTTGAAGATCGTAGTTTACAGGAGAGTTGAAAGCCGCAAGAGAGTTCCACAAGCAAGAAGTGCGTGAGAATGGACAATTAGCACAGAACTTACTGCTATAACTAGAAATTTCAATGTTGAAATTTTGAGCCCTAGTTGCCAATCTATAATTCGGGAACTCGATTAAACAACGCGAAAAAATCATCAGAACGATTACTGTGAAAATATTTATAGAAGAGGTTAAGTGAAGGTAAGTTACGACATTGTAAAAGTGACTGTAGCCGAGATACCAGGTCAGGACCGATAATGCTGCCGATTCTTCTTTGGATTTATTCATATCATTCTTTTTGTTCCTTCCTTAATTTTCGAGTATGTACGTGATACTTTCATATTTACTGAGACAAAATAGGAGAAATGAGAATAAAATAACTGTGTTACATCTTCGAATAAAAATCACTGACGACTATAAATTTCAAATTTAGCTTTTTATGTGGTCTTAGATACCAAACTCTTGCTTCTTTTATTTGTCGTGCACCTTTGAGCACGTGGGTGATCATGGATCTGCAAAATTCCCTGTCCTTATTAGCTCTAAGCAATGTTAGTCTCCTCATTATCCATTACTGTCCTTGCTCTACCATCGATGTATACAAGCTCGTTAGGTTCCTTATCCACTGTTTTCCCCTGCTCCACTTGCATTCATTAAGACCTGTAAGTGTCAAACTCTCCAAACACTCTCTTGTACATTATGTGTTCAAGAAATCTCAATGTTCAATTGAGTGTATCCGTTGCGCACTCCAATTCGTAGATGGAAGTAGCGTGATGGGTGCCGAAAAAGTTGCTTTTTTATGTTTGAAGGATGAGGCAGCCAAATCAAATTTGGAGCCACAACTACATACTTGGGATCACCCAAATTTGAACATATGAGTAACACACTCGATAAGAAGATGATGGAAAATGGGTGGGGTATGCCAACAGAAAATGCGGGGCCAACACCAAATCCAGAATCCACCTACAAAATCGTTGATTTATTTTGGTGGAATACAAATGGTGCCATCCATTACCAGATACCGGAACATAGGAGGGCCATCGTAGCAGACGTTCATTACCTGCCGCTTAATCGAGTAAACGGAACGTTATGTGGAAATACACTTGCTTTGGTAAACAGCAATGGTATTATTCTCTAGTGCAACGATGAACATTTTTTTAAAAAAACTTTAAATAAAATGGGCACTTATGCTGCGCATGCGCAAGATTGAACGATAGGTAAGACGGACAGTTGGAGAAAAACAACGTATAACCTACTTAGTGATCTTGAGTAAATGGATGGTGGAACAGGGTTTAGGAGAGATAACAAATAGACAACATTTATTAAGCGTTAAAAAGCACAGGAAACTATGGAGAGCCATGATCGCCAAGGTCATGAAGAGACATGGCATATAGAAGAAAAATCATGAGACAATGGAAGACCCTGAAAAACAGGCCGAAGATAAAATAAGATAGTTAAGATAGGAGGTTCTTCCCCTTCCTCTATACTCACGAAATTTAGCCCGATTGTGCGGGTGGTTTAATGGATAATGACTCGGAAATATAAATCGAAGATACGAGTTCCAATTCCAACTGGGTTCGTTATACTACGTAAAAGCCTCTGGGAAAGGTATGAATCCACTTCTTCATCCCCCCTCCATCTATGAGTTAATTAGTAAGACTTGTATCCCAAAAATCATTATTATGTAAAAAAAAAATACTTACAATCTAATAAAATATTTTCTGGCTTTAAATAACCTGCAAAGGGTTGATAAGCCGTAGAAAATGAATGAATCAATCAATCAACCAAAGTTAGCAACTACAGATTTTCATTTGTTTCGATCACTAGAACTCTTCACAAGTGGCAGAACCTTCAGAACTAAAGAAATTGAAAACAGTCTTTGAAACAACTTTAACCGTAGAATTGAAACTTTGCCTTCCTGTTGGGCCGTAGTCGTTAAAAATGAACGTGATTATAACTTATTTTTAATAAATAATATCTAAATATATTTAACTCGTATTTTTTTATATCCTTTCTGGTAAAACGTAATTACTTTCCGAACATCATAATATAATATCTATTTCTCGTTCTTGTTAATGACAAACTTCTTAGATGGAATACAGATTGGATTGGTCATTTCTCTTCGTTTACTTAGTTCCATTGAGCTTATATTAAGTTAAAACTTTAATGTATTACAATGATTCTTACATCATCATCAAACTTTTCCCGAGAACGCCACATTTAACGACTAGATCCGTTGTTGTCTTGGAAACAATTTCCTGCCCTAAGTTAACAATTCAAGAATTTCCTCCATTTTCGTGTATATAAAAGAACTGCTCAAACACCGATGTATAAAATATCCCACAAATATCTATGTAATTAGGGAAGTATTCCCTCACTGACCAAATGTTTGAATGACCTGTTGATATATTTTACTTAGATATTTGAATGCATTTATTGTATATGTTTAAATGTATGCATTGTATAAGGCAGAACATTTAGAAAGAAGAAATTGAAAACAGTCATTCAAACTTTTTTGGTGAAAAATACCGATCTTTTTAAACGCGAAATCGAAAATTTAGCATTTTATTAGGCTTCAGTCATTATATCCTTTTTGACAAAACGTAATTTTCCAAATACCGCTAAGGATAGATAGATAGATAGATAGATAGATAGATAGATAGATAGATAGATAGATAGATAGATAGTTAGATAGATAGATATTGTACATGAATATCTCTCTCTCTCTCTCTCTCTCTCTCTCTCTCTCTCTATCTATCTATCTATCTATATATATATATATATATATATATATATATATATATATGTATATATATGTGTGTATTAAATTTATTTCCTACAAACTTATGTATTTGTTTCTGATAAGTAAATGGGTTACTCCACTATTAACACTGGAAGTAAATTTTTGAAGATCAAACTTGACTGAAAAGCAAGATGCCAGAAGAGTGCACCACAAACGAGAAGTGCGACAGAAAAACTTGCTAGTATTTAACTTACAGTCACATATAACCATTTCAACAGTAAACTGATGAGATCTTGTCACCAATCTAGTACTGTGCTTAAATTCATAGAGTACCACAGATAAAGCAGTAACCCTGAAAGCATTTATAGAAAAGGCACGAGGAAGCCACATTTCGGTGAAAAGTAGACAGTGAGATCAATGCCAAGCGGCGACCGTCTGTTTCCCGCTTAAACGCAATCTTCAGAACTGAAGATTGTGTTCAAGCACGAAACACCCTGTTACCGCTTAGTGTTGACCTCAGTTTCCACTTTTATATTTACATAAGTTCTATCCCTGATATTGAGCACTTTTACCTTTAAATATGGCATACCTTATAACTATGTATATATATATATATATATATATATATATATATATATATATATGTGTGTGTGTGTGTGTATGCAACTATGATAAAATATGTGTGCTTATATTGTTACCTTATATGTCTGGGTTTTTTTTTTAGGTTATGTTAAATGTTTAGAATAAGCTTGCAACAAGTCAATGTCCACACTGCTTAAACAAAAGAAATGTAAGGAAAGAAATCGCCCAGGTAAATTCCTGTGAGATTCTGTTAGGGTTTGCATTGTGTTCTACTGCCGGCAATGTTTAGGAGTCGGTCGGAAGTTGAAGACGGAAGTTCAATCATCGCCATGGTTAAACATTCAGCGAAGAAACTCAGGGAGCCGAGTCCAGTTACTATACTGTTTTCTGATTACCCACCATGTTTCGTTTTCCTTCCATTCAACTAATTATTCCTTCTCTGCAATTTTCTTGTTTGTTTTTGTCATGTTTATTCTTGTTTACTCGGAGCTGCATACTTAAGATTTATTAGATGGTTTACTTATGACGATTTGTGGGCGGGGGATAAAAAATATTAGCTTTACGGCTCTTGCTTATTCTATTCAAGTCAAATGCCGGTTTGTCATTCCCACTTCAACCTTCATTTTTATATAACCAATTGCTGGTCGATAGCAAAAGAAATAGATTTGAATATTACAACAGGGACTACATCTGCTACAACTCGGTAATTCTCGAAACTATACCTGAACCATGTGATGAGGGCATTTTTGGAGACATCTCTGTCCTTGGATAGATAGATAGATAGATAGATAGATAGATAGATAGATAGATAGATAGATAGATAGATAAAAACAGAGCATCAGTTGAAAAGACACAGAGAAGGGGAGAAAGAGAGAAAAACAGGTTTAGGCAAAGAGACATTAACACATAGAAATCAACAGTTCATTGTTACTCGGTTTCCTGGCTCCTTGCGATTTCAGATGAATCCGAATACATCTGAACATTGCATTGAGGTGCTTTAACTCCAATATTGAACACTATTCCCCTATAAATACAGGTAATTTCGCACACTATATATATATATATATATATATATATATATATATATATATATATATATATGAATAAAGTGTCGCTGCCGACATTTGAGTTTGAACATAGATCGCCACTGAGCAAACATAAGCGATCCCATTATTGAATTAAGTAGACCACGTAACCATAGAGGAAACGCATATATGTCTAATTCATCTTTATTTCTTGTCTATCCTCTATTACTATACGGACCGCTATTCTCTATTCTATTCTCTATACTATTTCTCTATTCGGATCAACATACGGATTACTATTCCAGCGAGTATTCTCAAGCAAGTACTATCAGTGCGAGTGTTATTCGAAGGCATCTGACACCAGCATTGTTCAACGGCGTATTATAGTTGTATCTGCGATTACAAAGTCTCTACTACAACGAGCATTACGAAAGTGACAACGAGTATTCGTTGGCATCACAAAAGTGGCAACGAGTGTTCGTTGACATCACAAATATATATATATGGGTGGGGGCTTAGTTCCTGAAAAGTTCTCGGCCCGGCTTAAATCTCATCAAATACCCAAATATCAGAATTTATTTTGCAATCTCTTCATGAGGAGTAATTGAGTAAAACTTTCAGATTAGTCCTTCTCAAAAATTATCGCTCATAAGAAATTATGCTGGCAATCATTCCATAAAATTGTTATTATTGATCATCATAACCCCCACCACGCATATTTAGGGCAAGGGAGATGGGGGTAGACAGCGAGCTTCGTTTCTTGAAATCCGACTCCAAACTCATTTTTCTTCTTTACGTACCGTGTTCCTTCAGGACATAGAAAATCATGGCTCTCCACAATTTCCTGTCCTTCGTACCTCTTAATAAATGTTGTCTTTTTGTTATTTCTCCTAAACCGTGTTCCGCCACCCATTTACTGAAGCTCCCTAAGCAAGTTATGCGTTGTTTTCCTCTGTCCCTTTTGTCTTCAAATCTATCCTGTGTGTATCAAATTTTCCAAGTTCTCTTTCCTCGCTATGTTCCCTATTTCAACTGTCATTTCCTGATGTATGAGTTTCTTTTTTATTTCCATTTTCTCTAAAACTTCGTCGTTCGCATGTTCGGTTCGTGAAAATCCTTCTATAGAACCACAATTCTGTTGCTTCAAGTGTCTTCTTCATCTGTGGGGAGATTGTCCAGCATTCGATGCTATGTAGGAGGACTGATTCACTTTGCTGCAAAGGGACTGAAGAGAGACACAGCTTAATTCTTCTTTTATGTGCCACTTCCAATCAGAACGGGTTTTCTTCCTTTGCTGAGGCTACTACTCTCAGTTCCTCCAGCCATTCACACAAATCCAAGTTGTTCCGTGTGGCGTAAGTTTTCTAGCCCCTCGCTTTCTCATTATGTACCTGTTGTGGTAGGATCCACCTAATTTGCATAGTGGAGTACCGACCATATAAATATGGTTGGTACCGGGAAGAGAGGAGAACGAATCAAGAGATTCAATCAGAGACTCTGCCCGACTGCGACTCAGTCAACACATTCTCCAGGAACGGTCTTCACAGGAATATACAAAAGACTATATGTAAATATTGTGTACACTTTCTTGTTTCAATACATTTTGTTCTAAGTACATTTTGTGTTGCATTATTATTCCATGCATTAGTCAAATTTCAACAATGGATCTCATCCTCGTCGCCATTGATAGATAGATATGATGAATATAAGATAGAGTATTAGATAGATAGATAGATAGATAGATAGATAGATAGATAGATAGATAGATAGATAGATATGATGAATATAAGATAGAGTATTAGATAGATAGATAGATAGATAGATAGATAGATAGATAGATATGATGAATATAAGATAGATAGAGTATTAGATTGATAGATAGATAGATAGAGAGAGAGAGAGAGAGAGAGAGAGAGATAGATAGATTTGAAAAGACATAGTGAAGGAGAGAGAAACAGATTTAGACAAAGAGACATTAACACAGAACAGATTAAAATTTTTAATCAACCGGATGGTGCATGCCAATGAAAGAATCACTTTTACACCTGCCTCGCCTAATCGCAATGTTAATGAATCGTAACAAATGAAGCCCAGAGAATGCACAACGCTCACCCATATGTACAAGCACTTTCTTATAGATTTATACGCATTGTACCTCGTCGGAGACATCAGTAGCTAGTTCACTTCCGGTACTCGCTCGCCGTAGATTTAAAACACCCCCTGCCCTAGGAAAAAATAGTTATATAAAATGTTAAAAAATAAATATACAGTGTTCCTTGCCCTCCCCATACATACATACATACATATATATATATATATATATATATATATATATATATATATATATATATATATATATATTAGAGATGCAAAAAAATGCCAGCTTACCTCACACCCCGGGTTTCAACCACAAGGTCTCCTCAGGCAAGTGGAAGGAGGTACAAGCCAGGAAACTATTCCAATATTCTGGCTTTTACGTCCTTCCACTTGCCTGAGGAGACCTTGCGGTCGAAATCCGGAATGCGAGGGAGTCTGGCATTTTAGCTATTTATTAAATATCTTAGCTCTACTTCTTCGACTTTGAAGTCAACATTTTAAGTGTTGACTTCAATGTTCACTTTATATTTACACACGCTCTATCTCTGATATTGAGCACTTTACCCCATAAATATAGCACACATTAAGAGTATATATATATATATATATATATATATATATATATATATATATATATTGTGTATTTAGGCAACAATCCTTCTTTCATGCAAGTTTCATTAAATATGACAGATTAAGTTTTTTATATAATTTCTTTTGTAACCTTATAATGTTTTTTCTTTTAAATCATATAAAAAGTTTCTAAATGTTGTTTTTTCCGATCGCTTTCGGTTATATATTTAGCCATTTTCAAGAGTGAAATGTGTTAACTGTTAACTAGATTGTTGTATGTATGTATTTATATAATATTTCATTTTCAAAACACGGTCAAGATATTGTGTCCATGTTCATAGTTGATATTATTGAGTGATTGTTCTTTGTTATTATTAATAATGCTTCGATTATTTTAGCCTTTTTTTACATGTAAACAATGCTATTATATTAGTGTTATCAACAAGCACGTTATGAACAGGGTCCAGTACGTCTCTATGAGTATTTAAATGAGACCTAATTGAGCTATGGTCAGAAAGATGTAGTGTGAGTCTTCTTGTCAAACATCTTGTAGTGTGGCTTATATAATAGATTACGAATTTTCATTGATCAGGAACACAATCCCTTAATGGGCAAATAATATTTGTTCAGTTTAATTTTGTTCTAAGAGGTAAATTATTATTTTTAACTATAAGGTTGACGGTTTTAAATTTTTTGTAATAAATAATCTAATTTTTTTCTATTGTCTACCGGTGTTGTGCATTTGTTATAATGTTCTTAATTTTAGTTTCGTCTTGTTTGTAATTTTCGTTCATCTGATTTTTATAAAAAAATGTTAATATTATTGTTTATGTTTATATTCTCGTCATTGCTATTAGCTAACTTACTGAAAAGAAAAAAATATAAGATCACATGAGAAAATATTTAAAAAACTTAATCAAAGCACCTTGTCTGTCATATGTAATGAAACTTGCATATATATATATATATATATATATATATATATATATATATATATATATATATATATATATATATGATTTTTAAAGGGATTTTTTAATGCGTCATTATTTCTTAATTCAACAAAAGTGATTTTTAGTGAATAGACGTGTTTGAGTTGCTATCTCTTTTTATTATTTTCTTAAAGCATAAAATTAATAACAACCGGCCTAGACAAAGAAGTCTTACCAAAGGAAATTGTGCCTCCCGACAGGAATTGCACCTGTGTCCCTTTCTCCCTCAGGGAAGCTGTTCCTAGAGCTGAAACGTATTGCTACCAGTTTAGCTACAGAAGCACATCTTGATAAAGCAAAGCACCCCGTGGTCAAGTTAATAACGGCGCGTTTCAGATATAGGAGAGATTTCGAACACGTGTACCCACTAAAATTAATGTTCATGGCAATATATATATATATATATATATATATATATATATATATATATATATATATATATATATATATATATATATATATATATATATATTAGCTATGACAGATAAGTTACTTTGATTAAGTTTTTATATAATTTTTCATGTGATCTTATAATGTTTTTCTTTTCATTAGATAGATTATATAAAAACTGTCAAATGTTGTTTTTTGCGAGTGCTTTCGGCTATAGATTTAGCCATTTTCAAGGTTGAAATATATTAACTGTTAATAGAAATATAGTGTTGTATGTACGTATGTATTTATATAAATTTCATACAATCTTTTTCACGAAACATTCACACGTTACAAATTACACATCATTCAACCCTCCATGTACCATTATACCGCATACTCTCAGGGGACCTACAAAAACGCATCCCCATGACATGAACATTTAATGAGCATACAATCTATATATAAAAATTTGTAAATGATTACACGATGAGGGGGTGAGCCTAAAAAAAAAACAACTAAAAATGTCAAAAACAAACAAAATAGATAACTGATGTTATTTGGACACGTTCATCTCTCCAAAGATTTAAGAGAGGTTACTGTATTCTGTCTTTAGACAAAATCAAGAGGCTCTCTCGCTAAGGGAAAGGGGAAAGGATAAAATAAATACGGCCACTGGGAAGGAAAATAGCTGACCCAGTCGAGATGAAAAAAAGGGCCAAATACAAACTGGGGAGGTTGGGTATCTCGACTTGGATCATAACCAAAGGAGCCGGGAACAAGCTGGAAACGACACTTACTCGCATTAACTAAGTACACAAAAAGGGTATATCCTAACAAGAGAAGGGCTCCACAGGAAACCACCTCGATGTGATTTAGGCGGACCTAAAAATAGAAAATCAAGGCTAGCCCCGTTCACACGAAACAGACTCGCTTCAGTCACCCACCTTTCGCTGAAATCTGTCGAAACCAGTCGCTTTCTCTCAGTTCTAATCTTCATTCTGAGCTGATGCTCAAAAAATCGGATTAATAATGGTCACCTCGCAAGACTTCCTCCAATGGCGTCGATCAAATCACCATCTGAACCGTGGCCAACAGCGAAAGAAACACCATCCGTTTTCACGCATATTAATGAGCACACACTTTTCGGGAGGGATAATTATGGGCCTATAGTCATCTAAATACCGCGCAACACCTTTGCCCTTTTTCAATCGCGAGAACACACCCCTGAGGATTTGGTTGTTGTTTATAGATACATATATTCATTTCGTTCTTTCTCTTGAAAAAGTCCACATTGGACGAAACGCGTCGGACAAAACTACAAAGTTTTCTTATTGTCTTTTTTCCTTTATTGTCTTTTCTGAGAAATATTTACATACATAAATATATATATATATATATATATATATATATCGAAAGGCTCACATGATATATATATATATATATAATAAATTATAAATAATTATAAAATTATCCAAATGTAATAAATTATATCCAATAAATTATATAAAATTATCCAAATATAATAAATTATAAATAATTGATAAAATTATTCAAATGTTGGACAATTTTTGTTTCTATTTTCACCCGAAATTAAAGCAAACACACGAACATTAGAATGGGTCATGATCAGACATTCATTGTCTGTTATATTTAACAATCTCTGTATATAAAACACACACACACACACACACACACACACACACACACACACACATATATATATATATATATATATATATATATATATATATATATATATATATATATTCATTAGTGCTAGTGAGAAGTATGCGCTCACTTCCAGGAACTGTAAGATGTTCTCAGCATCGATGCAATAAAAACCACAGGTTGTCTCTGTTGGTGTTGAAGAAGCATAAATGTGCCTGAGCAGGTGTCTTCAACAAGGATTAGCTAGCCACTAGTAAATCGAGTGGACGGGAAAAACTTGATCAACTAGGATTATATATCTAATTAAAAGCGAAAGCCAACAAAAAAAACATTTTTTTAACTTGAAATCCTGATTTACTAAAAACAAAAGGAGGATCCAACTAAAAACATACAGTCATATGTGCATATGAAGTCATACATAGTACATTTGTACTATTTCGTCTTCATTGATAAGTGTACTCCTACGCGCGCGTGTCACTGATTAATAATTAAAGAGTATAAAACAAAACAAAATGCAAACATATGTTAGAAATAAACTTTATTTAAGACGCCCACGCAGATAAGCACATGCGACGTTCTCATGTCCCGAATCCTCGCGCTCTGAGATGTTACAGTGAAAGTAGATTATTTGTTTTAAAACGAGTATTTGTGCTTATCTTTTGAGGTGTGAACATGAAAATGTCTGAATTTGGAGGTGGGAGTAACGAAACGATTATCAGCGCAGAGAGCGGAATCGGCGAGCTGAGTTCACGCATTAATGCCCTTAGTAAAAGCATAAATCCATCTCTTCTCTCCCACCGCAGTTTCGGCTCAAATGGCAGGGTAGACTGTCCTCTTGTGTCTGAGGCAGCAGTCAGTCTAAATGCAAGACCACTCTGAATTCCAAACCGAGAAGGCAATGAGAAACCATTCCGCTATCTGTCACAAAATTTGATGGCAATTCACAAATGATAAAAAATGGATTCTCTGACGAGATATGATCACCTCCACCCTGGGGGTGGGGAGGCATGGCGATCAAATGAAAAAAAAGCGTTTTTGGTAAGTAAAATTCTGATTAGATGTCAAACCTCGAATTCTAGTATTTGTAAAAGCAAAGCAGCCACACTATAAATATATTAAAAACAAATGATTTGTAAAATGTATTTATTTTGAAATATTACATTTTATGCAGCACAAAAGCAAACTATGATTTTCTTAGCGCAGCTTAAATGTAGAACAAGGCCGAAGGTGTGCATTACCCAGTGAGGATCGAACTCACTATTTAGTCGGAATTGATCTATCGAGACAAGATTACTAATCATTACACCACGTTGAAGTGCCCAGAATATTTGTAAAATCTGGACCCATTACGATTTTCTGCAATGGAGTTGGAAAATCGCAAATGCTTGTTCGTGGGGAGACAACATTTTAACAATAGAGAGATAATTCTAGATGTTATGATCTTTCTTGTCACTCTCTAATAAAAAATATAAAATTCTCTTCCGGATATTCTTTAAGTTGCCATCTGTTTTTTAGCAAACTGATATAATTTTATTTTACTCTACTGTTTAAATACCTTCACGGTAATTGCTCCGAGGAGCTGCTTTAGCTGGTTCCTAGGCCTCATGAATTTAAACGTCCTACAAGGCTGGCATCCCGTTCCCACCCCTTCACCGCTGAAACTGTTAGATGTAGACGTCTCTTCTACTCCAATAGCTTCATGTCTCGCACATCTCGCCTGTGGAACTCCCTTCCTTATTCCTGTTTCCCTGACAAATACAATCTCCAACTATTTAAGTGTAACGTCAATCGACATCTCCAGTTGCCTTGATCTATCCATTTCCCTTCTCCACATCCTTTCACCTTTCATTTCTATCTGCTCTCGCTCCAAATCTTCTGTAACCCCCTTGCCTTGATCGACCCACTATCTTTTTCCACATCCTCTCCTTTACCATTCCTATCTACTCTTCCTCCAAACCTTCTGTAACCCCTTGCGTGCTAGTGGCTTCCAGACTTGCTTGGGGTGATAAGCTTAAAAAATAAAAAATAAAAATAATAACATTAATTTTCTCTCGTTTTTCTTTTGTAACGAAAAATGTAGAGTCGGGCCAGGGGCAAACTACTCCTCAGAAGTCCCCGTGGACGAGGAATTCTGGCAGCGATTGATTACCTTTATCTGTTTTGGATATAAAACCAAAACGGCGCAAGTTTGTTTAAATGTCAACATGTCTTCTGCACCTAGATTCTGTAGAGAGGCTAACATGTACATAGAGAAATTCTAAGCCAAGGAGTTTGCATGCGTTCCTTTGAAGATTTTCCTCCCACTGTTTCCCAGAATCGATGATACCACGACTGTCCTTCTCGTATAATAAAGCGAATGCGACAAATAAATCGTCCTTTGTTGATACAGTTTATGAAGTTGTGTTGGTATCTGAAGAACTAAAGCCAGTTATGTTTACCTGGCCTCCCCTCCAGGGCTGGATGTGATACGAGCTTGTTTTTACGTTGGGAGCGCCATACATATACTTATGTATATGGTCCAAGGAGAAAGATTGTTGTTTGACCAGAGCCCACCCCCCACCCCGCGACCACTCTCAAGCTGGAATATGTATTACACCGACCCAATCTCTTTAGTACGATGAGGTAGATGCTGCCGTGGGTTTGGAATCCCCGGGGCTGTGCTACTTCTCCCATATAAAATGAGGAGAAACATAGCTCTACTTACAGGAGAAGGATGTTAACCATGACTCAGTAAACCCTGTATCAGTTAAATAAGAACTGGAGTCAGTGGTGACATGAAACAAAACATTTTAACCTTTATTATTATCATTTCAGCGAGAGGTCGTTACATTCTGCAACCGTTAAAATAAAGAGCGTGAATCCGGTTTTCAGGATGCTGAATTCGAATTTAAATCTCGTCGGAGGTTATTTCTGATTCAGCTTGCTTTGATAGTCGCAGAATGTAACTACCTATGTTATTAGTAAAGCAACAATAAGAATGAAAGAAAAATATTCGAGACTAATACGGAAAATACTTAATCTAAGAAATTCAGATATCTTAATGATTTGTTGGTATAATGCTTTGCATTAGTTTTATATAATGTTGCAAGAACTTAATAAAAATGAATTTATAAGATGACATAATTCTTTAATGGTGAATGACAAGAAACTATTCAAGATAGAAAGGCTTGCCAATGCTTATTGTGATGTTCTTGTGTTACAGCCTCGTCTTCATATATACTTTTCGTTTCCAACGAGGACTAAAAATTTCTACCTGCAGTTGATGACTGTGATAAGTGTGACCATATTTTGAAAGAAAAAACGCGAAAGAAAAGAGATTACATTCGAGAAAGAACGAAAGTGAAAATGAATATTTCAAAAATAAGAAGGAAAAAGTAAAAATATGATGAGCATAATGAATAAGAGTAAGAGAGAGAGAGAGAGAGTGGGAGAGAGAGAGAAGTGAAAATGCTGAAACAATAAATAAATAAATAAACAACAAAAAAAGATGTTTAAAGAAAGATATGGAGAATTTTAAAAAATTAAAAAAGTCTTATAAAGAAAGACAAAAAGACCCAAAAGCAAAATACTGAAAGAAAGAAAGAACAGTAAGAAAATTGAAAAGGGAAAAGAGAAATGAAAAACGAATGAAACGACAAATGTTAAAATTAAAAATTAAGAAAGGACTGTAAAAAGTAATAAAAGAAAAAGAAATGTAAAATGAATGAAAAGGAATGAAAAATTTTCAAAGAAAGAAAAAACTGCAAGAAAACCTCAACAGAAAAAGTAATGAAAAACTAAGAAAAGAGAAATAAATAAAGAACGAATGAAAACAAAGTAATTAAAATTTGAAAGGAAAAACTGAAAAAAGTACAAAAATTAAAAACGAATGAAAAGAAGAAAAATATTGAAAGAAAAGCGTGTAAAGAATTTAAAAAAGGAAAAAGAAAGAAAGACAGAAAGAAAGAAAGAAAAAGGAAACGAAATCAATAAGGAATGAAAATAAAAAAAAATGTTGAAATTCTGAGAGTACATTAAAATCCAAGAAAAGAAAAAAACGACTGTAAGCAAATAAAGGGAAAGTAAAGGAAATAAAGAACGAATCGAAATAAAGACATTGAAAGAAAGAAAGAAAGAAAGAAAGAAGGAGTAAGTAACTCAGAAAAAATGAAGAACGAATAAAAATGTTGAAAGGAAAAGGAAGAGAAAAAAGAAAAAGACAAAAGAAAGAATGAATAAAATACAGAAAATAAAAAAAGAATAAGGTGGAGTTTAATTGTCGACGACCCTATTGGTATTATTGATCGTTTGAATGCGATCATTTCCGTGTAGTGAAGCGATTTCTTTGAGAGATATCTCCAGTGGGACGAGCTAGATCAGCGTAAAGACGATACAGTCAGTAACACTGGCACTTGTTAGCAACGCACCCAAAATTACACCCAATATACAAATCAATAATAATAAGGCTTACGTGAATTTCTAAAAGAAAAGTCCATATTTTTAAAGAAAAGTTTTAATAATGGTGAATGAATGTAAGAACATTGTATGTATATATAGGTGTGCGAATGTGTGCGTGCGCTTGTACGTGAGTGTGTATTTGTGTATGTGGCATTATATGTCGGTATATCTTTTTGTCAAGTGCGAATGTATTGAAATGTGAGTAGAAATATTGTTTATATAAACAGACACCCGGCTGTATGTACAGACACACGTACTTTTTCTGCCCATGCAAACACGAATATAAAGAACAAAAATGATAAATATTAATAAGTTCATTTTTTTAATATGGCATGTCTCTTCGGGACGTGAGGTGATCATGTCTCTCCACAACTTACTTTTCTTTATTATCTGCGAATTAGCTTTGCTCCTTGAGAAAAATAATACAGTGGTTTTTTATTGCCTTTTCCATCGTTTAGAATTCAGAGCCCTCCTACTCCTAAAGGGTTTAGCATCCAAAACCTGAGAGTACAGTCTGCCCTACTATTTAACCTATAGCTGGAGAGAGAGATGTGAGAGAGAGATATCGCATAAATAAAGCACACCTTAAAACTATATATCTTCATATATATATATATATATATATTATTTTATTATGTATATTTTTATTCGATTTTTGAGTAACGTATTGTTTTTTTTATCGTTATATACTAGTTATAGCTATTTTTACGTCCAATTGTTGGATTAGTTGTTGTAGTCTATTCTAACGGTTATTTTGGCGAGATTTTTCAAAACTAAACCTGCATGCAGACTCATAATCCCAGCTAAAAGTGAACTAGGTAAAATAAGTAAAACGATACTAGAAAGAATTAATTCTGAACTAAGGAAGAAATTGGGAGTAAATCAGTGGAAAAACACAAAAGCGACTATTGACTGGTTCCACAACATAAATAACAAACATAACTGCCAGTTTATACAATTAGACATAAAAGAATTTTACCCATCCATAACAGAAGTCATGCTAGATAAGCCCATCGCGTTAGGCCAGGAACAAATAAAAATAAACACAAACGAAATCGATATCATTAAACACTCCCGTAAATCACTACTATTCCACAATGAAGACGCATGGATATAGAAAGAAGGGATCTTTGACACTACAATAGGGAGCTTTGACTGTGAAGAGACCTGCGAAATCATAGGTATATATTTACTACATGAATTAAGTGAAATAATAGATAAAAATGATACAGGACTCTACAGGGACGACGGTCTCATAATCTTAAGAAACTAAAACAAACAAAACACAGACAAAGCTAGAAAAGCAATGATAAGGATTTTTTTTTAAATAACGGATTTGACATAGATATAAAAACTAACAAGAACGAAGTAGATTTTCTAGATGTTACCTTCAACCTAAGAAAAGTCACATATAAACCATACAGAAAACCCAATGATAAACTAATGTGCATACATCCTCCAATCACCCGTCTTCGATAGTCAAACAGATACCAAAATCGATTAACCGCAGGCTCTCTGACAATTCTTGCAACAAAACCATATTTAACGAAGCTAAGAAAGACTACGAAACAACCCTAAAAGATAGTTGATTCCCGGCAACACTCACATACTCACCACAGAGCACAAAAAAGGACAACAGGAAGATAAACATCATATGGTTCAACCCACCGTACAGCAAAAGCGTAAAAACAAACATAGGTAAAATATTCCTCAAACTCTTAAACAAACACTTCTCGGAATCAACCACTCTATACAAAATATTCAATAAAATCACTGTAAAAATCAGCTACAGTTGCACAGAGAACATGGCACAAATAATAAAAAAAGCACACCAGGAAAACTATCAACAAATCACCCAAACCAATTAAACCCTCGTGTAACTGTAGTATAAAGAATTAATGTCCCTTAAACGGTAATTGCTTACAAAACAACGTAATATACCAAGCTACGGTAAAATCACCACCTCGTGAACATTCATGAACGTGAGAGTTTAGTATGGAAAATCCGCTCGGCCCGTGCTTCTCCAATTACTACATGTCCTATGTAGAAAACATAATATATTAAACAGGTCTGTAAACCTAAAATATACGTATTTTATTTTAGCGAATTACAAAAAGAAATAGATACTCTCAAATCTACATTTGAAAAAAAAAAACACTGCACTTAACTTTAACTACGAACATGGACAAAAAGATAAACTCCCATTCTTAGGTGTTTTCTTAGAATACAATAACATCATGTTTACCACATCAATGCATAAAAAACCCACTGATAGAAACTCTTGCTACCTTAATTTTAATGGTGAATGTCCACTCAGATACAAAATAGCAATGATAAAAAAAACTTCCTAAAGCGAGAACACGAGAATTCATCCTCTCGTCTACTTTTCCTTAAAGAACTCAACAATGAAAAACAGACACTAGTCAACAATGGTTTGCCTAACCACCTCATCGATCACCAGATATGACTATTTCTCTCCAAATAATAATGATATTGAACACAGACAAAAATAACAAATATTTTCTACAAAAGCCAAATGCACGGCAACTATGAACAACATTAGGTGACCCGAACAAAAAAATACATTATCTACTACAAAAAATTTAAAACAGGTAATCTTATGCTCAAAAATACCAACACCCCTGTAAAATCAAAACTACAAAAACGAACATTATTTACGAGTTCAAAAGCCCCTTAAAGAACTGTGTTCTTGATCAAAACAAACTCATAAATAATTACATTTAATCTATCCAGACGACTTACGTTACACCTGTCCGACCACAGCTCAATCAGAACACATTTAATCACACACACCAGACTCCATCCGAAACATACTAGTAGAAAATACAAGCATAAGAACCTTATCCACACGTAAAAAAAGATTAAAAATAATGGAAGCATAAATAATAAAAATGAAAAAGCCAATACTCAATAATCTTAACTACGAACACGGCCACGATGTGCTGTGTTCGGAAAATAAAACATCCCTATAACTCTAGATAGATACACACAACCCATACATCTAGTTAAAAAGCAAAAAATAAAATCATC
>OZ038478.1:92146005-92171005 GCA_964036315.1 Acanthosepion esculentum
ACGATACCGAAGCTGAAAGGGAGAAAGTGTGGATTCATCCCTTTCCAAAGTGTCTTTGCGCATAATATAAGGAACCAGACTAGAATTTGAACTCAGCTCTCGCGTAAGAGAGTAGTTAAGCGTCAGTGAATATATGAGAGATGCGCAAATACTGTTTAAATCCATTCTTAGTGTTCCCGTCTTTCCAAGTAACGTCTCTCTCTTAAGAGGTAGCGAGAGTCATTACCTGGCACGTGAAGTTTGCGGATAAATATTTCACATGTATATACACATGCACTTAATAGTTAGATGTCATATAATATGAATTTAATCGGAAGTGGTGGATTTTTGGAGTCTCCCGTAATCCATTAGGATCAAATGGGCACCACATGTATTGCAACCATAGCAGAAGTGGTATGTCTAGAGTAAGATAGCCTGACGGAAGCCACCCCTTTTAACGCTGTTTTGCTTTCTTTTTCATAGAACTACAACCTGTCTGAAGTTAATTTGCAAATCAAATAAACCACAATAACTCAAAAGTTTTGAACTAATATTTGTCAAATTTAAACTCGTCCATTTCCACCCATAGTGAAATATTTAATTAAATTTTCTGCCATTTTTAATGGTTATTTTTTTAAATATTTGGAATTTACGAAAATTAACTGACTGAAGTTATTATGCAGATTTAACTAATATTAGCTTAAGATATCTGAAATGTAATAAAAACTATTTTGAGTAAGGGAATGTCCACATTGGTGCTATCAAAGGAGCTTTGCCGAAATCATTGAACGTTAAAAAAAAAAGGCCGTTGAAAATATAAGTTGAGAACTCGAAGCAAAGGAAAAGAACTTGTTTCCTCGAAATGAACGTAAACAAAAGCGAGTTATAGCGAAACCACTTTTGACCATCGCTCAGATATTTGAAAAGTCTGGAATTGAGGGAGTCAAGAAAGACAAAAGGTGTAGAATACTTAGTGAATTGATATATGTATCAAAATTGGGCCAATAAATAGATGAAAATTGACTTTTCTAAAGTAATTTTCACGGACGAATCTCGAGAGACATTTGATGGACCTGATGGATGGGCCAAAAGTGGCTAAAACCTTTAGCTAAAAAGAAGGCAACAAGGAGACGTTAGTGCTATGATATGGGCTGGAATTGTCGACCAAATCATTTTTGGACCATTCAAAGTCGATCGAGCCTTTAAACTGAACTATTGCGATTTTATGAACAAGATTTTCTTTCCATGGTACAAATCCCAGTTTCGCAGTTTGAAAGTGATGTGTGTATTTATGCACGACAATGCCCCTTCTCATCTATCTAAGCTTATCCGTGTATTGTTTGAATATAAATGATTTACAGGAGAAAAGATAATGAAATGGCCACAATCAAGTTCTGATGTGAATCCAATCGGAAATCTATGGTCAATTGTGAAGATGAAATTATATGAAGGTGGCAAACAATATAACAGCAAAGCAGACCTAATGGAAGTAATTAAAACTAGCATGTCGGAATTTGAACCTATTGAAGTAAACAATTAACAAAATCAGTGGATGATAGATTACTGGCTGTTATTGGAAAGAACTATATTAAAATGTAAAGGATTCAAGAAATTATAATATGTATTTGTTATTTCTTTTATTATAGATGTTGATCATTTTTTTATGATTTTATTACCTTTTTATTGAAGTAAAATGTGATTATTTGGTTTTGCCTAATAACGTCAGACGGCAGTGTTTTAGAATATATCAAATAACTTCAATAAAACATATTGATACTACCTAAAATCTTAACTCAGGCTTTGTTTTGACATCTAAATTTATAACTGTTTTCAAACCAGATTTGCATTATAGAAGTTTATATGATTTCCGTAATAACTTCAGACAGGGTGAATTGCACCTGAAGGCAAGATAATTCGGCCAATCCTACTATTTAATCCGTAGATGGGGTGGCAATGAATTTTTACTTTTCCCAGAAGAATTTATGCGACAATGAATGTAACGAACTCTACCGGAATTCGAACTCGCGTCACTGATTTCTCTTTCCGTTACACTACCCACACATCCATATTTTCCTCTAAATGCAAAAGATTCGCATCAAACAATGGCTAATACATGGCTTTTATTGTAGGACTTGCTAAGGCTAATTTTTTTTTCTTAATTTCTGTTCCTTTCAAAATCCTAAAAAAAAAAAAAAAAAAAAAAACCGAAACATTGACTCAGGAATCACTGGTAGAAAGCACGTGACAAAAGTTTGTTCTCTCGAGACGTTTGGCCAATGACTTGTAAACTAGGATTGGCTGAAGGGGTGTAGTGGGAACTACTTCTTTGTATTTGTTAAGCGAGTATATATGTCTAAGGGTCAGAGACTACAAACAAAAGAAAACTTCTCCCCACACTCATTCTCTTTATCTCTCATCCATACACACACACACACACACACACATACATACATACACACACACGCATGCACATTCTGACAGAATCACATATAATTACATACACAAGACGTATGATCATATACATCTATGCATATAGGCATTAGCGTATACAAGAGACATTTACTGGTCCTTTTTTTTTTCTAAGTTTTGACGAGAACGTTTATTTTATTTTCATGCTTCCTTTTTAAGTTTTGCTCACGTGACTGTTGTTTCAACCGAATCTATTTGAAGGGATCTGTTTACTTTGTTTACTTGTCTCTTCCTTGTTTAGTGTATGGTTCCCAAAATAGGAAACAAATTGTGTCGAGCATTACAACAAAAAAGTAAAGAAAACAACTTTTTTTTACACACAGATGTAATTTCTAAAAAAAGAAAACTACTGATATCTTATTTCGACAGATTTTATCACTTTAAACGTTATTTTTTTAGTGCATACACTAGAGCGCTGGTTATAAAACTTTTATTCATGGCCCGCATAATATTTAAATCAGTTAAATGAAATAAAATTTTATTTCAGCAAAGAAAGTGATGCACATAAATTCATTCACAAATTTAAAACATCTGTAAAATAAAATAATAAAGTTAGGGAAAATAAGAAAATAAAGTTCTGCAAAATAAAAAATATAAATTTATGCAAAATAAAAAGTAAAGTTATGGAAAATAAAAAAGTTCTGCAAAATAAAAAAAATAAAGTTCTGCAAAATTAAAAAAATAAAGTTCTACAAAATTAAAAAAAATAAAGTTCTACATAATAAAAAATAAAGTTCCGCAAAATAAAAAGTTCTACACATAAAATGTACATAAATGCATACCAGTAACATAAAGGATACTTAAAAATTATTCGATGAAACATAGTTAATGTATAAAAACGAAAACGTTATTTCATCATTAATTTGATCCTTATAAATAAAGCTCAAAAATATATTTCAATTACATAACTTTAGTTTATTTAAACTACAATAAAGAGGGAAACAGGGTGATAGCACAGTGAACCTGTGGCCCCAAAGTCCCCAAATTTTTCTGTGGTCCCCTTGTCCCTTTGTGGCAATGTGGCCCCGGCTAAGAACCACTGTTGTAGATGTAGATGTTCCATGGTTAAATGTAATTGGCAGACATACCCAACAAACAGAATTGACAAAGATTGCAATAAACAATAACAAAAGAAAGAAAATCAGAGCAAAAATAATATTAAGCAAACAGTACATGCAAGGCAAAAAGGTTCACAAACTAAGAATGAGATTAACACACAAAAGGGGTACAGAGAGGTGATCGCAGAGTGTTGACTTAGGTACCTTCATGAGATCGCTAAGAAAAGAGCATAACATGATGAAAAAGACACCAGACAAAAACAAAATTTTTAGCGTCTAAATGATTATGTTATTATTGAGAGGAAAGATCAAAGTATTTTTTAATTATTTTTAAAAAGTGTTCCTTATTTTTAGAACATTCTAAATTTTGATTAAAAAAACCTTGTTCTTCTTTATATCACCGAATTAGTAAAATAACATATGAAATTTTAGCACTTTTTTTTTTGTATGACACACATTAATTTGGGAAATCTTTCAAAAATAAATATAATTGTCGGATTTTAATGAAACTTTCAGAAACTATTCACATTATGATGGAACTTATTATAAATATTTTTTTTTAATTAAAGTCATGGCAGAAATATTTTTTTCATATGTATTACCCCCCCTCCTAAATAATTGTAAGAAAACACTATAATTTCAATTTTGGGAAGATTAGTGATTATATTACAAGGCTTTGAGGAAACCAAATCATGTTTTGGTTTTTTAGTTGTACCACCTCTACCTGAAAATCATCTCTGAATTGTAACATACAAAACTCAATAAAACAAAAATATTATTTAATTTCAAAAACTTTTAATTGCTTTTATTTATTTCAATAAACATGGACAATATTGTCTGAAAGCAAAAAGATATTTCGATGAAAAATGAATTTTTAAAACAATTATTTGTTATTTATGAAATATTTTATTATTTTTACATTATATTTGTTAATTCTTTTAAAATTAGGGAATAATTTGTAAAATTTAACGAATGTTGTTATTAAGTAGATATATATTTACAGATTATAATTTTCAAAGCATTTTACAAACTAACGAACAACATTTTTGAAAAAATTATAATTGATTTTTAAAAGAATTTCAAACTGTGATTTTCTTTTTTTTATATATATAAATTGAAGAAAAATGGCTGTCATGATATAGATTATCTGTCAATTTTGATGACTAAAAAAAAACAAGATTTTTAAGGAAAATTTTGGACGTGCTAGGAACGATTAAAAAATGTAAAAAAAATACTCCAAAAATACTTTGATCTTTCCTCTTAAATATAAAGTTTTGTTTTCGTCAAGTTTGACGTCTTTTTCGTCATGCTATACACATTTTTAGCGATCTCATGAAGGTACCTATTTGACTTCACGACAAGAAAGAACAGAAATATGGCAGATGAGACTAAGAAGTGGCCTATGTTATTGGCTAGGAGGAAATCCATGCATGCGTCGGTATGTTTTGTCTATAGATTTGGAGATGGGATGTTTTTGCAATCAATCCAGCTAGATCGGAACCAACATATAATTATATTTGAGTAGATGCAACTTTTATTTATTAATTATTTAGTATATTTATTTATTTTCCTCTACCGGCCTGAATATTCGAGAAATCTTATTAAAGTAAAAAATGCGCTCTCCGACAGGCTTCGAATAAATATACTGTTTAATAAATGCTGTAATCTAGGGAAGGTTACGAATGGAATAATCATACGAAGGTTGGTAATGAACGATAAAAATTAGGACAAGAACAACACATAATATTCGCCATCGGCGCGTAAAAGTAGTCAACTGCTAGGAGTCAAGTTAATTCCACAATGAATTTCCAACTCTAGGACATCTACCAACCGACCTACGCGGTCAGATGTGGCACAAGGCCAAATCTAATGTGAGGTATCCGAACCCGTAGGCTCCGCAAAAAATTGCCCCCCAACACCGTAGACCCCGTATAAAACGGGGTCGTGTAGCTGTTTCCGGAGACGAGGCTCTGCCCTTCGACATAGCCTCGTCTGGGGATCCTATCTGACCGAAGGCAGAAAGTTTGACCAGCACAACTGGGGACGAATCTCCAACTCTAGACCAACATACATTATTTACTACTGTGATTATGTGAATGGGGACATACCGGTTATTGTCTGTAGGTATGCTGCAACAATAAATAAACGGAGCGTCGATTCAAATATGGGTATCCATTATAAAAAAGAAACAAAGTTTAAAGTGATCAAAACACAGATGTATATGCGGAAGAATAATTGGAATATGTTAGTGTACTTATATACAATTTAAGAAAAAAAAACGCTTACCCCTCAGTGTTGTAGACAGCGCAAAGACATGAGATATTATTCTCATGTTAATTTTATGAGCCAGTTCTTCCATGCTGGCTCAAGTCATGCTGGAAGAGAACGTTTGAAGATTTTCCCGCGGTAGATTGCCAATTCTTTCTGCGGCAGACTGGTTGCCTACCAAGGCAATAGAACCCAGTCTGTCCTGCTATTCAACTCATAGATGGAGGAAGAAGAAATGCATTCACACCTTTCTACAGGATACTTGGTCGTAAGTGAATGTAACGATCTCGACTGGAACTCGAATTCGGCTCTTAGATATCTCATTCCAAGACGATATTCATTAGAACTACAACACACATCTATGTAAGTCAATAGTTGGGTAATTTACGGTCAAATCCCGATGAAATACCGGTATCTTTTGATCACCGAAGTTAAACAGTGTTGTACCCTGTTAGTACATAGCTGAGTTGCCGATTGGAAACAAGACATTCAAAGCGAAAAGCGGGCACAAAGCCGGTCGGAAATGGGGCTAGCAAGTTCATCCCGTAAAACATTAATTGCTATGGAAACCTCCCAAGGAATGCTTAGTGTTTCTGTGAGGTGTGGCTCCATACACCTCAGTGGAGTCTGCAGTATTAAAAGTGGAGAAGGAAATGGTTGTGCGACAAAGTTAAAGAAAATATGTATGCACACCAGTTCAGGTTAAATTAAATTACCTATATATAAATCATTTTACTCTAAGCAAGGTAATAATGTCACTAAGATGCAGTCAGTTACAGGAAGTGGAAGAGAATGAGAATACTTTAATGAGTAGAGGTGAGGAAATGTACAACAAAGGAACAGGATTCGGGAAGACAGAAGACTGACGTTACATTATGAAGATTGTAGTTAACAGGGAAGAAGCAAGAAATCGGAAAGAAGTTCCACAGACGAGAAGTGCAAGAAAATAAACTATTATAATAAAACTGACGGTAGGACGTTTAAATGTATTATGTCAAAAGAACAGTTCATAAATAGTGGTGGGGACGGAGAAAGAAAGAATTTCTGGCATGATTTCTGGCATAATTTACAGTTGGGCAATGTCTCCATATTTGTTGTTATTCCTCTTACAACGCTTCTACCGCTGTACCTACATTACAGGCTTCAGCAGCATCGGTAAAAACGAAGCGGCAGTCGAGGATCCAAGTTTGACAGCGACGCAGCATCAGTAAGAGAAGCGGCTATGCAGTGGCTATGCAGTGGCTAATATTAACACCAATTCAGCAGAAACAGATCATTAAATAAGAACATTAGGTTTAAGACTCCAAGTTCTACCTTCATTATTATTCTACACGAAAATAGCCCAAACGATTAATGCATTGGTGTATGAATTTGGTGGCATAGTAGTTGTGAGTTCAATCCCTTGACTGGGTAGTACATACTCCAATTTAGTGGAAACAGGACAGGCAATAGCTGACCAGTTAAAAAAGAATACGATGAGATATCTCCAGAATTTTAAAACTGATTACGTACATCAAACGAAGGGCTCAGTTCAAAATCAGTGGTGTCTCCCTGTACCGCTCCAGTAGGTACCCGACTCCCTCTGCTATCCTCTACCTTTACAAGAGCTAGTTCAGTCCAAAAATAGAGTAATGTTGTTATATTTGGGCGGAAGCTATCCAGACCTCACTCTCCAGCCTTGATAGAATACAAAAACGTCTCCGAGCTCTTGTAGGTGACGAATTATCCACCCTTCAACCTCCCTCACACCAGCTTGATGTGGCAAGCCTCCGCTGCTCTACCGGTACTTTCACGGAAAGTGCTCACACGAACTACATTCCCTGGCTCCGCCAAATCAAACCTTCACGGCAAGAACACGGCATGCCACTTACATAGTAGCAAACCACCCATATTCCCCCCGTATTCCATCGGTGAGAAATAAGTTCCATTTTAACAGCTTCTTCATGCGAACCACTGGTCTGTGGAACCGACTCCCAACAGGATTTTTCCCCGATCACTACAATCTTAACCTGTTCAAAGCTAGGGTTAACCGTTATCTTCCACTCCTATACACACAAATGTCCCCCTAACGTAACCCTCTACTTCGAGTGCCCTGGGCCTTGTAAAGGGTGAAGGGTGAACCTGACTGTAAAAAAAAGTCACCTAGATTTATAGACACTTAAAGACTGTAAATAATTTAGGTAAAGAAAGAAAGAACACGGCAAGATGGTACCTTAAATCTAGAGTAACTTGTGAAGTATGCCCTTTAGGAGATTACATTCTATATGCCTCGTGTATTAATATATCGTTGTATCTATTATATGGCGATATTTATTTAAGGCCGTGTCATCACGCATACCTCAGCCAGAACTGGAGGCCTATCTCAAATCTCTTCGTTTCACTGCGAGCGATGATATTTAGTTTCGGATTAGGTTTGCAGCAGTTCCCTGTTGTAGAAATTCTCCTTATTTTGGTATATTTTTCTTTACTAAGGTCTTATTAAAATGAATATATAATTTGGCGGAGCTTCGGATCCATCACTTCCCACCCAGTTAAAAAACAGCGTTCGAAATGATGCATGCATTTTAATCTTTGGATGGATTATCCACATTTAAACAATTTTAAAGAAAGAAAAACTTTATCCCAACTATTAATTCTGGAACAAATAATATGACCTGGAACCAAATAAACTTGAATAATTTCTTTGTATTATTATTTTGTTTGTTTTTTGGGGTTTTCTTTGTTTTGTTTAGAAATAAAGTAACTGTTGTTATGCTGACGTATTTTGTCATAAATATACTTTTTTATGCTTATAGTTCCTTGAAAATGACTCATAAGTCTTGGATTAGCAGCAGGTTTAGGATTAACGTTTTGTACACCTCATTTACAATATCTAAAAACATCAAATTAAATCCACTTAATTTAATGATGACGTTAACTATACATAACAGAATTCCGAATAAATGATTTTTCACTAATTTTGTAGTGTACAATATCATGTTTGCTATTATTTTGTTTTCAAACGGTAAACTAAAATATTCAATAGACTCTTTCTAAATAAATTATCAATATATTTTGTTAAATTTAACAATATAATAGAGAAAAATATTTTTTCTAACAAATAATAACCTTTTCAAATCAATTTCGAAGTGCAAAAACAGAATCAACGAAAAAACTTTTCAAAAGAAATGTCTGTTAAAAATTAAACATAAAACAAATAATGACATTTTTAAATAAATTTCGAATTGCAAAAACAGAAGCAACGAAAAAAGTATTCGAAAGAAATGTCTGTTAAAAATTAAACATAAAACAAATAATGACATTTTTAAATAAATGTCGAATTGCAAAAACAGAATCAACGAAAAAAGTATTCGAAAGAAATATCTGTTAAAAATTAAACATAAAACAAATAATGACATTTTTAAATAAATGTCGAATTGCAAAAACAGAATCAACGAAAAAAGTATTCGACAGAAATGTCTGTTAAAAATTAAATATAAAACAAATAATGACATTTTTAAATAAATTTCGAATTGCAAAAACAGAATCAACGAAAAAAGTATTCGAAAGAAATGTCTGTTAAAAACTAAACATAAAACAAATAATGACATTTTTAAATAAATGTCGAATTGCAAAAACAGAATCAACGAAAAAAGTATTCGAAAGAAATGTCTGTTAAAAATTAAACATAAAAAAAATAATGACATTTTTAAATAAATTTCGAATTGCAAAAACAGAATCAACGAAAAAAGTATTCGAAAGAAATGTCTGTTAAAAAATAACATAAAACAAATAATGACATTTTTAAATAAATGTCGAATTGCAAAAACAGAATCAACGAAAAAAGTATTCGAAAGAAATGTCTGTTAAAAATTAAACATAAAACAAATAATGACATTTTTAAATAAATGTCGAATTGCAAAAACAGAATCAACGAAAAAAGTATTCGAAAGAAATGTCTGTTAAAAATTAAATATAAAACAAATAATGACATTTTTAAATAAATTTCGAATTGCAAAAACAGAATCAACGAAAAAAGTATTCGAAAGAAATGTCTGTTAAAAATTAAACATAAAACAAATAATGACATTTTTAAATAAATGTCGAATTGCAAAAACAGAATCAACGAAAAAAGTATTCGAAAGAAATGTCTGTTAAAAAATAACATAAAACAAATAATGACATTTTTAAATAAATGTCGAATTGCAAAAACAGAATCAACGAAAAAAGTATTCGAAAGAAATGTCTGTTAAAAATTAAACATAAAACAAATAATGACATTTTTAAATAAATGTCGAATTGCAAAAACAGAAACAACGAAAAAAGTATTCGAAAGAAATGTCTGTTAAAAATTAAATATAAAACAAATAATGACATTTTTAAATAAATTTCGAATTGCAAAAACAGAATCAACGAAAAAAGTATTCGAAAGAAATGTCTGTTAAAAATTAAATATAAAACAAATAATGACATTTTTAAATAAATTTCGAATTGCAAAAACAGGATCAACGAAAAAAGTATTCGAAAGAAATGTCTGCTAAAAATTAAACATAAAACAAATAATGACATTTTTAAATAAATGTCGAATTGCAAAAACAGAATCAACGAAAAAAGTATTCGACAGAAATGTCTGTTAAAAATTAAATATGAAACAAATAATGACATTTTTGAATAAATTTCGAATTGCAATAACAGAATCAACGAAAAAACTTTTCGAAAGACATGTCTGTTAAAAATTAAACATAAAACAAATAATGACATTTTTAAATAAATTTCGAATTGCAAAAACAGAAGCAACGAAAAAAGTATTCGAAAGAAATGTCTGTTAAAAATTAAACATAAAACAAATAATGACATTTTTAAATAAATGTCGAATTGCAAAAACAGAATCAACGAAAAAAGTATTCGAAAGAAATATCTGTTAAAAATTAAACATAAAACAAATAATGACATTTTTAAATAAATGTCGAATTGCAAAAACAGAATCAACGAAAAAAGTATTCGACAGAAATGTCTGTTAAAAATTAAATATAAAACAAATAATGACATTTTTAAATAAATTTCGAATTGCAAAAACAGAATCAACGAAAAAAGTATTCGAAAGAAATGTCTGTTAAAAACTAAACATAAAACAAATAATGACATTTTTAAATAAATGTCGAATTGCAAAAACAGAATCAACGAAAAAAGTATTCGAAAGAAATGTCTGTTAAAAATTAAACATAAAAAAAATAATGACATTTTTAAATAAATGTCGAATTGCAAAAACAGAATCAACGAAAAAAGTATTCGAAAGAAATGTCTGTTAAAAATTAAACATAAAACAAATAATGACATTTTTAAATAAATGTCGAATTGCAAAAACAGAATCAACGAAAAAAGTATTCGAAAGAAATGTCTGTTAAAAATTAAATATAAAACAAATAATGACATTTTTAAATAAATTTCGAATTGCAAAAACAGAATCAACGAAAAAAGTATTCGAAAGAAATGTCTGTTAAAAATTAAATATAAAACAAATAATGACATTTTTAAATAAATTTCGAATTGCAAAAACAGGATCAACGAAAAAAGTATTCGAAAGAAATGTCTGCTAAAAATTAAACATAAAACAAATAATGACATTTTTAAATAAATGTCGAATTGCAAAAACAGAATCAACGAAAAAAGTATTCGACAGAAATGTCTGTTAA
The DNA here is from genome assembly GCA_964036315.1 of Acanthosepion esculentum. Classification (NCBI taxonomy): domain Eukaryota; kingdom Metazoa; phylum Mollusca; class Cephalopoda; order Sepiida; family Sepiidae; genus Acanthosepion; species Acanthosepion esculentum. Next base: position 92,157,452 of record OZ038478.1, read on the forward strand.
AAATTAAATATGAAACAAATAATGACATTTTTGAATAAATTTCGAATTGCAATAACAGAATCAACGAAAAAACTTTTCGAAAGACATGTCTGTTAAAAATTAAATATAAAACAAATAATGACATTTTTAAATAAATTTCGAATTGCAAAAACAGAATCAACGAAAAAAGTATTCGAAAGAAATGTCTGTTAAAAATTAAATATAAAACAAATAATGACATTTTTAAATAAATTTCGAATTGCAAAAACAGAATCAACGAAAAAAGTATTCGAAAGAAATGTCTGTTAAAAATTAAACATAAAACAAATAATGACATTTTTAAATAAATGTCGAATTGCAAAAACAGAATCAACGAAAAAAGTATTCGACAGAAATGTCTGTTAAAAATTAAATATGAAACAAATAATGACATTTTTAAATAAATTTCAAATTGCAATAACAGAATCAACGAAAAAACTTTTCGAAAGACATGTCTGTTAAAAATTAAATATAAAACAAATAATGACATTTTTAAATAAATTTCGAAGTGCAAAAACAGAATCAATGAAAAAACTTTTCAAAAGAAATGTCTGTTAAAAATTAAACATAAAACAAATAATGACATTTTTAAATAAATTTCGAATAGCAAAAACAGAATCGACGAAAAAAGTATTCGAAAGAAATGTCTGATAAAAACTAAACATAAAACTAAAAATGACATTTTTAAATAAATTTCGAATTGCAAAAACAGAATCAACGAAAAAACTTTTTGAAAGAAATGTCTGTTAAAAATTAAGCATAAAACAAATAATGACATTTTTAAATAAATTTCGAATAGCAAAAACAGAATCGACGAAAAAAGTATTCGAAAGAAATGTCTGTTAAAAACTAAACATAAAACTAAAAATGACATTTTTAAATAAATTTCGAATTGCAAAAACAGAATCAACGAAAAAACTTTTCGAAAGAAATATCTGTTAAAAATTAAACATAAAACAAATAATGACATTTTTAAATAAATTTCGAAGTGCAAAAACAGAATCAACGAAAAAACTTTTCAAAAGAAATGTCTGTTAAAAATTAAACATAAAACAAATAATGACATTTTTAAATAAATTTCGAATAGCAAAAACAGAATCGACGAAAAAAGTATTCGAAAGAAATGTCTGTTAAAAACTAAACATAAAACTAAAAATGACATTTTTAAATAAATTTCGAATTGCAAAAACAGAATCAACGAAAAAACTTTTCGAAAGAAATATCTGTTAAAAATTAAACATAAAACAAATAATGACATTTTTAAATAAATTTCGAAGTGCAAAAACAGAATCAACGAAAAAACTTTTCAAAAGAAATGTCTGTTAAAAACTAAACATAAAACAAATAATGACATTTTTAAATAAATTTCGAAGTGCAAAAACAGAATCAACGAAAAAACTTTTCAAAAGAAATGTCTGTTAAAAATTAAACATAAAACAAATAATGACATTTTTAAATAAATTTCGAATAGCAAAAACAGAATCGACGAAAAAAGTATTCGAAAGAAATGTCTGTTAAAAACTAAACATAAATCTAAAAATGACATTTTTAAATAAATGTCGAATTGCAATAACAGAATCAACGAAAAAACTTTTCGAAAGAAATATCTGTTAAAAATTAAATATAAAACAAATAATGACATTTTTAAATAAATTTCGAAGTGCAAAAACAGAATCCACGCAAAAAGCTTTCGAAAGAAATGTCTGCTAAAAATTAAACATAAAACAATGAATGTTTAAATAAATTTCGAAGTGCAAAAACAGAATCAACGAAAAAACTTTTCAAAAGAAATGTCTGTTAAAAATTAAACATAAAATAAATAATGACATTTTTAAATAAATGTCGAATTGCAAAAACAGAATCAACGAAAAAAGTATTCGAAAGAAATGTCTGTTAAAAATTAAACATAAAACAAATAATGACATTTTTAAATAAATGTCGAATTGCAAAAACAGAATCAACGAAAAAAGTATTCGAAAGAAATGTCTGTTAAAAATTAAATATAAAACAAATAATGACATTTTTAAATAAATTTCGAATTGCAAAAACAGAATCAACGAAAAAAGTATTCGAAAGAAATGTCTGTTAAAAATTAAACATAAAACTAAAAATGACATTTTTAAATAAATTTCGAATTGCAAAAACAGAATCAACGAAAAAACTTTTCGAAAGAAATATCTGTTAAAAATTAAACATAAAACAAATAATGACATTTTTAAATAAATTTCGAAGTGCAAAAACAGAATCAACGAAAAAACTTTTCAAAAGAAATGTCTGTTAAAAATTAAACATAAAACAAATAATGACATTTTTAAATAAATTTCGAATTGCAAAAACAGAATCAACGAAAAAACTTTTCAAAAGAAATGTCTGTTAAAAACTAAACATAAAACAAATAATGACATTTTTAAATAAATTTCGAAGTGCAAAAACAGAATCAACGAAAAAACTTTTCAAAAGAAATGTCTGTTAAAAATTAAACATAAAACAAATAATGACATTTTTAAATAAATTTCGAATAGCAAAAACAGAATCGACGAAAAAAGTATTCGAAAGAAATGTCTGTTAAAAACTAAACATAAATCTAAAAATGACATTTTTAAATAAATGTCGAATTGCAATAACAGAATCAACGAAAAAACTTTTCGAAAGAAATATCTGTTAAAAATTAAATATAAAACAAATAATGACATTTTTCAATAAATTTCGAAGTGCAAAAACAGAATCCACGCAAAAAGCTTTCGAAAGAAATGTCTGCTAAAAATTAAACATAAAACAATGAATGTTTAAATAAATTTCCAAGTGCAAAAACAGAATCAACGAAAAAACTTTTCAAAAGAAATGTCTGTTAAAAATTAAACATAAAACAAATAATGACATTTTTAAATAAACTTCGAAGAGCAAAAACTGAATTAATGATAAAAGTATTCGAAAGAAATGTTAAAAATTAAAACAATTTTAAAATTATCTTTCTTGATATAAGGGAGACCAGAAAAAATAAAATTAATTCATTATTTCGTAAGATTAATAAATTATTTCTTTAAATCAAATGAAATTCAAATGTTACATTTCGGTATAAGTAAGCATCGTAAAATTCAACATATTTCTTTCATTTGTTATAAACAGAAATACATATTCCACAAAAATAAATAAAGTTGATCTTTAGTAAATTTACTTTTATGAATAAAAATATGATGGACAAGAATATTAACTTTAAGTGAAAATTCAATCATCTGAAAGATCTCTTCCTGCTCCCACCACCATCATGTCTGATACTAACCTCCAGGAGAGTGACTTTTCGACCTTACATTGTCGGCTGACATGAAGTGATAAGATTTTATTGAATCCATTGCTGACTCTGCTACTAAGAAAGTTTCTGCACTGTGTCGTGCTAGATATTTTTTCTCTCTTGAACCTCTCTTACATATATCTACCATTCGTCAATTCCTTAAATATTGCTACCACATATAGTCCGGTTCTCCTGCAGTATATCTTGAAATTCTTGAGAAAATCCAAAAAAGAATCAGTAACATAATTGTGTCTTGACCTGACGTCTTGGTTTCAGGCACATTCTCGCCGCTGTAATGTAGTCTCCCTGTGCCCTTTCTATGAATACTCTTATAATAATTGTTCGGATGAACTCTTCGTTCACTATGGTACTAAAACTTTATGAATTTAAACGCAGTACTAGATTGTCGGCTAGGTCACATCAACTCACAAATGAACTGGATAGATGTAACCGTAACTTTTATGCTAAAAGTTTCTTTTCTCGCTTGTGGAACTCTCTTAAGGGTCCATGTTTTCCTGCCAATTTTGATCTTCAAAAATTTAAATGCAATTTCAATCATTAGCTACTACCTTCTTGATTCCTCTTCTTTTATTGTTCTCTCTCCTAAATAACGTTTCTTTTTCCTATTCTTTCAAACTCGATAACCTCTTGTGTCTTAGTGGCTTTACTGCTTTGCATGAGGTGATATAATTAATGTAACAAGGCCACATTTTCTAAATTACATTCTTCAGTGAATTTCGCACAAAAATGTTTGTTTTTGTAACGAAAACATAGCAAGTTCGAATAAAGTAAAATATATAAATCGCATACTTCAATTAAATAAGCTAAATGTATTCCAGATTTATAGGGCAAAAATTTCTTAAAGCAACTGCAGCAGCAAACATCTGCAAACTCAAATCGGAACTAAGAATCTTCAGCGCCAGTAGAATGACGAGATTTGAGATAGGACTCCAGTTCATGAGTTGAATTATGACATGGCCTTATGTAAAGATCGCTATGGTCTATTAGTTAAAAAAAAAAACTAAAGGGTATAACTCTACGTTAGTCGAATAATCTTTTGTCTTACTTTTTTTTATTATCTAGGACTGTCTCTGACTTATGCCAACAGCATTTGTTTAAATAGACGAACCCAACTTGTTTGAAAATTTCCTAGTTCAATAATGTTCCCACTCTGTCGTGTCTATATATTTTGATATTTCTTCTCAACAAAGTTGCTGCAATCTTTTGAGGCACGGCTTACCGTCTCATTTTGTTTTTTTGTTTGTTTGTTTTTTGGGGGGGGTAAAAAGGCTAAATTTTTCAGATCTTTATTTATTTTCACTTTGATATTATCATTTTCTGGGCAGAAACAGAATCTTTTATTATTGCAATAATAAAAGATTCTGTTTCTCTTTTCAGGTTACCTCTGCAGAATAATGTCCATCACACTTCGTCTGGGATAATTCCTATCTGCCTTTTTAATTTTCTGTGAAAAGTTTTATTTTCCCATTTTTATCAGCTTTCGGCATCTCTTACGATGCACGGTGGACTAATGGATAGAGGCTTGGATTGAGGAATCGGAGAGCCAAGTTCCAATTCCACTCGAATCCATTACATTCACTTACGTGCTAATATCCTTGGGAAAGGTATGAATCCTCTTCTCCCCTAGCTAAGGGCAAATAGCAGGACGGACCAGGTCCTATAGTCTTGGATGGAAATTGGTCTACCGCAGAAAGAAATGGCAACCTACTGCGGGGAAAAATCGGCCTTGTCAGTCATGATCGCCTAAGCGTCTATCACGTATGGCACATAAAACTGACTGATGTCCTTCCATCTTTCTACGGTTTTCATTCCCTTACTCCGTCGCTACGCCGTTATATATGAGTGCTGATCTAGAAGTATCGAGACTGGTGCTATAAAAAGAAAATTACAATACAGATCTATTCGACATTTGATCACCTTCGAAGTCGTCCCCTTCTGAATTCGCACATTTTATTCAGCGTCGTTTCCATTGATGGACGTATTTCTGGAACTCCTTAGCGAGCAGCTGCACCGTCGCATTCTCTTGGCTTGCCGCGGCGTCTACAAATCTTGTTCCTTTCAAGTGCGATTTGCTTTCGGTAGAAGAGAAAAAGTTGCAAAGACGTGATCTAGGGAATATGGTTGTTGACGGACCTTGGCTGAAAACTGTTTCACCAGCCATGGTCACTGATGGTGTGTTAAGATTACCACACTCTACACACATTCTTTCCAAACACGGCTATAAACGACGGAAGCGAGCGAGAACATTATAACTTAGTGTGCAAGCGAGACAGAGTTCACGGTCAGTATGTGCCAAGCGACTTCACGCTGCGTACTTTAGTTCCGTCACCATAGCAACAGTCTCAATAATTTTTTGATCAAATCCAGTAAGGTTATTTTTTATTACTGATTTACCGCTCGGGTATGTATTAGGTTGGTGCAAAAATAATGTCGTTTTCTCACATGAATTTGAACGTCAAAAAACGAAATTATTTTTGCACAAACCTAATATATTTTTTCCCATTTTATTTATTTTATTTTTATTTTTATTTTTTTGCCATTTGATTGCAAACATTTTGTGTCGACTTTCAATATTTAAGCTTTGCAATGATCAGAATTGGAGTGCCTTTCACTCAAAACATCGATGCATTTGAGCTGTCTCCGTCAGATACAATTTTTCACTTACTGTCTCTCTATCTTACACACATTCTCTCTCACACACGCACACATGTGTATTTACTTATTGTCAACATACACATGATGATACATATATGCACATACATGTATATACATGTAAAGTCATTTGTCCATTTTTTTAATTTTTTTTTTTTTTTTGGTGGAGTGACTTTTAAAAAGAAAATATTAATGAAAAAGGAAGCATATAAAGGATAAAAAGGATGCGATAATGCCAATAGGACGCACTGGGTAAGAATATGATTCAGGAAGAAGAGAAATGAAAGCGAGAAATCGGAAGAGAGTTCCACAGGGGAGAAGTACGAGAAAAGAAACTATTAGAATAGAACATATAGTTGCATCTAGCTGTTTCATTAGTGAAACTGCGAGACCTAGTTTGTATTTACTCAACTCACCACGAGGTCAGGTAGTGACACAACGTCTAATGTGCGGACATTGGTGATCTTCTGCGCGTAGCTTAGACGTGGCACAAAGCCGAAACGTACGGGGGCACCCAGTGAGGATTGAACTCACTATTCAGTCGTAATTTATCTAGTGAGACAAGCTTGCTAACCATTGCACTATGCCGAGATGCCCAAATGATTTCCTAAGCGTAGTTTAGATGTGGGCACCCAGTGAGGATTGAACTCACTATTCAGTCGTAATTGATCTAGTGAGACAAGCTTGCTAACCATTACGCCACGTCGAAAATGCCCAAGTGATTTTCTAAGCATGGATGTGGCACAAGGCCGAAAGTATGGGGCTCCTATTGAAGATCGAACTCACTTTTCAGTCGTAACTGATCTAGCGAGACAAGCTTGCTAACCATTACACCACGCCGAGGTACCCAAACTGCGAGACCTAGTTACCAATCTACTAGCACACTTAAATTGATGCAGTCGAGTGGGAGTGGGGAGCTCATCGGAGCAGTCGCCATGGAAATAGTTGTAGAAAAGACAGTGTGAAGCCAGGTCACGTCGGTGAGAAAGTGACTGAAGTCGTGGTGCCAGGTCAGTATCGATTAAATTACAGACCCTTTTTTGAATTTTGTGCGTATTCAAACTTGAACTTACGCATGCCTGCACTAGACTCATTTGTTTCTATGTTTTTCAGTGCGCGTGTGTGTATGTGCGTGCGTGTGTGTATGTGCGTGTCATTTTTTCTATTTACTTTTTGTGTATGTTTGTGTCTATATCCGAGTATATTTGCTTGTATGATTATTCGTGCGTATTTGCTTTTTAGCTTGTGTGTTTATATACCAAAATGCGTATGTCGAGGTATTCATCTGATGTACACAATTATGCATCCGTGCCTTCGTATGCATATCTTTACATACGCGTGATAAATGTGTGTGTGTGTGTGTGTGTGTGTGTGAAAAATTGTCCTCCTATCTACACCATCACCTCGTCTACAATCAGACTCCATCTTCCCTAAACCTCTGCGATATAAAAACACTCTCCCCACCTCTATCCAGCTTCTCAGACCGGACACTGCTACCTCCCTTCCACACACATTCACATGCAAAAAAATATAGTCGCCATATTGAAAATATCTATGCCACAGTGTGACCGCTGGGAGCATACTGACCTACATCCACGAGTCACAGATTTAGCACCGCCGTAACGTGGTGCGCGTCTCCCTATTTCTCTCTTTTTCTCACTGCCTAACTCTCCATCAATGTTTTCATCCACATCTATCTATCTATCTATCTATCTATCTATCTATCTATCTATCTATCTATCTATCTATCTACCAAACTCTACTTTTTCCTTCTCTTCATCTATCATTCCTTCTTTTCCACTTTCTCTCTATCTTTTCCTCTCACTCTTCCCCTTTCCTCCTCTCTGTGCGTCTATTTCATCTCGACTTTTTCATTCTAACCACTGCTCCCATTCTCTCTCTATATATATATATCTCTCTCTTTCCTTCCCTTTCGCTTTCCTCTCTCTATTCTCACTTTTATCTATCAAATTCTACTCTTTTTTCCTCATCCTCATCTATCTATCTATCTATCTATCTATCTATCTATCTATCTGTCTGTCTTTTCCATTTCTATATTTTACTCTCTCACTCTCTCTCTCTCTCTCTCTCTCTCTCTGTACATTTATTTCTTTATCTCTACTTTTTTATTACCTCTAACCACTTTTCCCTTTCTCTCACACACTCACTCACTCACTCTCTCTCTCTATTTTCCTTTCCCCATCTGCACTTCTTACCATCTCTGATTTGTCTTCTTTTTATCTTCATCTGCTAATTACAATCTTTTTTACTTTTTCCATTTCACGTTCTTTTAATTGATTTTATTAGGTTTTAAATTCTTTTCGCCTTCTTTCATTTTTATCATCACGTTCCATTTTTTTATTTCTGTTTTTTTTTTTATTACTCATGTTGCCATCTTTCTTTTAATCAAGGCATCATAGCACTTCAAATTGTAGCGCTTCCATTTCAAGGTGAAGCTTTTTGTTCCTCTTTCGAACGAAAAGAAACAATTTCTGAGATAAAGAATTGTCAGTATTATTTATTAGGGAAGTACATGCCTAATGAAGAAAAAGTCATTAATCTTACACAAAAATAACCTTTTTACTGTCCATGCACTTAATTCGGTTTTGAATAAAAAAGAACGTAATCTAATAAAATTTTAAGGTTCAAAATTCAGTTAATAACTTCGTGTCAGGATACAAATTTATCGATCCCCACGCGTAATTCTTTCTTCTAAGACTGTGAAGGTACTTTGTTGTACGTAGGCCTCCCCCAGATTCATGGAGAGGAATGGGCCATTACCCTACAGCGTTTGGACCAGTGTGTTTTGATAGGGAATGAGGTGACACGCCTGGGTTTTCATATCTCTTTCCGGTTTATGATCGCCCAAGAGTATTTGTATAAGTGAATGTTACGAACCTAACTGGAATCCGAACTATGTTCTCCGATTTCTCAACCCGAGCCGTTATAAGATTTTTTTTAATAATAATGATTTCGTGATACAAGTGAGGAGAAGAGTTGTGGAGAAGAAGTGGATTTATAACTTTCCCAAGGGTATTTGCACATAGGTGAATATAACGAACCCGACTGCAATTGAAAATCGGAGATTCGATTTCCAATTGCGATACATTATCCAATACACCAGCGGCACACCCAAGCTTAGAGCACCTAGTATTAGCAATTGGTTACGCATCGAGGTGTTGACCAGGTTCAACGTTGCTTAACTTCTGTTATCGTACGAGTACCAGGGTTTCATCGTGATACGTTCGTAATCCGACTATCATAGGATCGTAGTGTTTCACAAGTAGCGCAGCCATAGTTCTGCTGTTTTTCTTTTTACGCATTGTTCACCCATTCTTAAGGGTCTTAAGGGTGATTGTTTTATGGACGTAATAATTGTAGATTATAGGAATATGTACGACAGATAATGGTTGACCCTAAAGCTGAACAGTTTGACCCTTTGCCTGTCCAGGGCATTTTCGTGTTACTATGCAAACGTTCATGCTTGTTTACCGATTTATAACGATTGCAAGGCAACTCAGATTATAAAAACGTACAAATCATGAGTTATTCACACTACGCTCTGTGTATCACTTGTGATGCACAGGTTTTTATTATGTGAAACACTATACATCAGCATATTCTATTTGCCAAATAAGCTGAGATGCCTTGCAGTAGTTATAAATCTGAAAACAGGCAAGCGTCCCTTGCCATATATGATGCACCAAATACTAGATTAGGCCTTGCCTCAGACGTCCTGCTCAATAGTATACTCTTTTCCTTAATCGTCCTTAGTCTTACTAGTCTTTTAAAATCATCGTTCGTGATATGATGCACGGACGTGGAAATCACATGTCCCGTGCATCACGTATGATGTGCAGGACAAGGCAAAGGGCTAAGATTGTAGTCATCGGGGAAGCATCCTCTCGGAAGTCTGTTCCGCAAAGGAGCGGATCCTGAGAAGAAGCTGTCCGAACGGAACTTCCTCCTTATCAATGGAATAAAAAGGGACCAAGGACGGCTTGACACTGTGCATATGGCATGTCGACTCTTAGCTGGAAAGGTCTGAACTAGTGGATTTAAGGAATATAGCTTGTCAGAAGATTTTCCATGCAAATAGCAATAGAACAGTGATAGGCTTGTAATGTTGACTGCGGGAATTGAATTGTAGGATGGGAAATAATACATCGTCTTCAAGTCTAGAGAAACGTTGTTGGAATTTATCGAGTGGCGATTGAGCAACTCCAGGCCAAATATGACAGTATTTGTTTTAGTTGATCTGACACTTGTAAAGATAGATTACAGCAGATGGAATCAGCTACGTTCTAGAGCGGTATAAGTAGCCAAGCGATACGCGTTGTAGTAAAATGGACAACGGCTCAGAATGATAAATCGCAGAGCGGAGTTCAAATTCCATCCAGGTTCGTTACATTACACGCAAATATCACTGGGAAGGTATGAATCCACTTTTTTTTTCTACGGCTATGGAATGAATCGCAGTACACACTGGTTCGCATAGCCTTTCTTGGATACCTGTCTACCGCAGAAAGAAACGACTGTAAATTAGCAGATTAAACACCAGAAACCAATTGTAATGAAAATTTCCATTCTGGTGTAAATTTGCATGCTTATTTAGAAAATAACAATAAAAATTTGCGGAAGAAAACCGTTTAGGAGTTTTCAACAATATAAGTTCGGCTTCATTTGCGTCGCGATTACAGCCCGGGCTCCATTACTAGCTTTGTTCACATACGTTTGCCTCGAGTAATCATCCACGGAAGCTTCACTTGACTTAATTACTGCGCAATGTGCGAACTTTAAATGCGCACAGTAATCAAGACGAGTAAGAAGATAAGAAGATCAGTAAAAAGGCCGTTAACTAAGCAAGCTTCCACGCATTATTTCTCGAGGCAAACGTATGTAAACAACTCAAGTAATGGTAGCCGGGCTAGACGCAAAAAGGGCCGAACTTATATTGTCGATAACTCCTAAACGGTTTTCTTCTGTAATCTTTTATTGTTATTTTGGAATTAATCAGGAAACTTCACAACAGAATGGACATTTTTATTACAATTGGTTTCCGGGGCTTAATCTACAAATTTACCCGGACGGCAAGCTACAGCGGGAAAATCCTACACCGAGTCAATCAAGAGACATGATCACCCAAGCGTGTATCACGTATGGAGCTTAAGTGATTGATAATTTTTCCATTGTCTTTAGTTCATATATATGTTCCAGTTGAGCTCTGAGGTGAACTTGATCACCAATAGACGCTCAAAGCAATGTGTCCCCTTGAGAATGCATGAATTCATCGTGACTGCAGAGAATTTAGTTACTAGTTTGATTTTTGAGGTACTGAAAGTTACTAGCTAGTTTTCTCCACCTTTGCACTGTTAGAACTTAGTCAGATGAGAGATCAGTTGCCAGGATCTAGTCAACTAGACTTTTGGACAGATAGACTTTCCTACCATCTGCATAACTGTTATGGGAACTTACCCATAATAGTAATGGACTATCCGGTACACCATAAATACTACGCCTTAAGAGAAAGCAGTAGTGCGAGTTCAGTCCTTTTTGGACGTCTCAGCTATTCGGTCGAACTCTCTGCCTCTGAGGGGAACTCTCTGCCTTTCGGCAGAGAGGAACTCGGACGAGGCTCCGCCGAAGGGCAGAGCCTCGTTCGAGGTGGTTGACCACCCCGATTCCGTTTATACGGTTTCTACGGGCAATTTTTGCCCGAGCCTACGGGCTCGGAAAGCCCACATTAAACCGGCCTTGTGCCACATTTGACACACGTGGGCGTGTTGATGAATATAGTGTGAGTCAGTCCTTTTGGGAAGTCTCAGCTAGCCGGTCGAACTCTCTGCCTCTGAGGCAGAGGGGAACTCTCTGCCTCTGGGTAGGGAGGAACCCGGACGAGGCTCCGCCGAAGGGTAGAGCCTCGTTCGGGGAGGTTGACCAACCCGATCCCGTGTATACGGGATCTACGGGTAATTTTTGCCCGAGCCTACGGGCTCGGAAAGCCCACATTAAACCGTGCCACAAGTGGGCGTGTTGTTGAACATCGTGTGAGTCAGTCAGTGACAGAGTCGCGTCAGACGATTACTGTAAGACATTGGAATAGTGATACTGGTCGAGACAATATAGTTCTCTCTAACTTAACCTGATTGTTATTACTAACACTTCTACTTCTTTTGTACATATTCTGTTTGTAATATATCTGTGTTATTCCATACCCGTGTTCGAGTTATTCTTCATTGGTTCTACCTTGGACCATCACCGTTGTACAAGGAACTTGGACCATAACAGTGGCGACGAGGAAACCCAAACAACAAACGAATTCTATTCGCGGAGGACACACTTTTTTGCTATACGTCGCACATAACTAGTGGCGACCTGGAAAACCCCAAAAGAAAAACAAATTCTCTACGCGGAGGACATACCTTTTTTGCGATCCGTCGCACATAACAGTGGTCGACGAGTAAACTCTATTAAAAAAAACTAGTTCTGCGCGAACACACAGAAATATTTTGGATATCAAATTTCACTGGCAGCAAGGGAATTTTTTTAGCGTACACTGGTCACATAATATCAGGTTACACAGAAATACGTCAACATGGAAGATTTTAAGTCAACCATTGTGGAACTTATCAAAGTTCAATTTCAACAGCAGCAAAAAAAACGAACAGTAATATTTGGAATTGCAAGAATTATTGCTACGTGTAATGTCAAATAAGGAGCAAAAATTCGAGAACGAAATAGTTCTCTCACAAGACGCTATTTGGAGTACTATCGAAGATTTCAAGCACACACCCGACGAAGATAAAACCTTTGCAAATTACTTCCGAAGGTACGAAGATCTATATGAATTTGACTGCAAGGATTGGTCAGACGCACGTAAAGTACGTCTATTGCTAAGAAAATTAGGCACATGCAAATATACCAAATTCGTAGATTATATCCTTCCAAGAAAAACAAATGAGTTAACGTTCAAAGAAGCCATTAAACTGCTAACAGAACTTTTCAGCCATAGTACTTCACTGTTCCACAAAAGATGGAAATGCATGAACCTTACAAAAAAGGACAACGAAGATTACACAACTTTTGCGTCCATTGTCAACAAATATTGTGACAACTTCAAATTATTAGAACTCAGCGCGGACAATTTCAAATGCTTAATTTACGTCCAAGGTCTGGTCTCAACCAAAGACGCGGAAATGAGACGCAGAATGCTTACGAAATTGGAGAGTGAACATGATTTCACATCCGCAATAACTGGCGCTTTTCAGTTGAGATCAAGTGACAGCATGTCTCCTCACCACTCTACGATTGGTTTGAATGGTTTCCATTTCTGTCACTCTCCTTGTAAGGCTATTCGAAACTAATTCCAGTGCTCTAATAATAATAGGCACTGTCATGCTCACAGGGTCTTGTTATTTCTCCAGATTTTCACGTTCTTTCAATTTTTATTCATTGGTCTGTTGAAGCTGTGACATTCACTGTTTGATCAATTTGCTTTTGTTATTATTTTTATTTCCTTTGATTTCTGGAGTGTATTCATTTCTTTCCGGGTCCCGACCAGAGACATAAGGTCA
>OZ038478.1:92173505-92232577 GCA_964036315.1 Acanthosepion esculentum
ATGATCATTCTATTAATGCGTTTTCGATTAGTGCGCTAAAGTTTTCATATACCAAAATTCGATTAGTGAATACATAATACTAGATTATTACAGCAAAATGTTCTCCAGTTTAACCATAGTAATTGAAAATTGATTTTTTATAGTTACCGATGTGCACATTAGCCGCACTAACCGAGGTATTCTTGTATACACACACACACACACACACACACACACACACACACATACATATTATGCAAGCTTCGTTGGAAACGACTGCCAAGCTGTAGTGGTTCAGTTTTTTATATAATTTCTCATGTGTTTGTATATTTTTTCTTTTCGGGACATACATTTTATAAAAATTGTCCGAATGATTTACAAGCCGTTTCGGTTACACTTTTAGCCATTATCAAGGATGAATTTTAAGGATGATTATCAAAGATGGAAGTATTATTAATAAAAAAAAAAGGATAAAAGTCAATGCTCAATAATATCAAAAATTATATCAATAATTCATAATAACATGAAAGAAAGACGCAATGGTTAAGAGATGAGATAAATAAAAAGAAAGAAAGAAAATAGGAATGCTTAAAAAATTACACAAGAAAAGAAAGAAAGAAAGAAAGAATGTTTAAGAGTTTAGATACAAACAAAGAAAGACTGAAAAAGGAAAGGAAAAAGCAATAGTTAAGAGATCAGATGAAAAGAAAGAAAGAAAGAAGCAATGGTTAAGAGATTAGATAAAAAAAGAACGAAAGGACGGTGCAATTGATAAGAGATTAGATAAGAAAGAAAGAAAGAAAGAAAGAAAGGAAAAAAGAAAGAAAGAAAGGAAAAAAGAAAGAACCAATGCTTTCGAGATGAGATGAATAAAACGAAAATCGAAAGAAAGAAAGGAGCAATGGTTAAGAGATTAAAGAAAGGAAGAAAAAAGAAAGAAAGAAAGAAAGAAAGAGAAGGAAAGAAAAAGGAAAGAAAGAGGCAATAGGAGATGAGATAGATAAAATGAAAGAAAAAAAACAATGGTTAAAAGACGACATAGAAAATGTTATTAATTTTCAATAGAAGACTATCAATCTTCGCGAGGCGCCTAATTAAGCTAAGCTTAGAAAATATCAACGCTGTCTAAACGTCTCTCTAAGTATCTAAACATGTCTTATGTTGTTACTATTATTAATTTTGTATCTTTATTCCAGTGGTCAGGACCGGAGACAAAGGGACAAGAAACCGTCTAAATGACCTCCTCTCTTTGGCCTTTATATTTTCTTCACTTATTACTCCTATTGCCTTTCCTTAATGTAGTGAAAATACAAAGAATTAAAAACTTAGATGCTCATCGGTAAATATCCTAATCTAAACGGTGGTATTTTAATAGGCGCGACTTTCAGACGTAAAGTAAACAAAATAGTCGGCAAAAGGGGGTGAGAGGCTGGAAATGTATACCCTTGAAAAGATGAGTGGATAGTCCATGAGACGCGGAGAGCAGGATTGCCGGTTGGTCAGGTGATGCATGCTTCGAAATCCGGCACTTATGTAAGTATATATGTTTATATAGAAAAGTAAACAGACAGGTGGGCAGGCAAGTTGCTTAGCACTCAGGTTGTGTGTAAGGGTGCTAATCTAATTGCTGGAATTAGATAGATAGATAGATAGATAGATAGATAGATAGATAGATAGATAGATAGATAGATAGATAGATCTGAACAAACTGAGATAGATAAATAAAAAAGAAGAAAGAAAAGTTAATAGACTAAAATAAAAGAAAAACAGCAATAGTTAAGAAATGAGATAAATAGAAAGGAAGAAAAAAGGAATAAAGGTTAACAGACAAAAAATAAAAAAAGAAGCAAAGATTAAAAGATGAGATAAATGAAAAGAAAAAAGAAAGTCTCGAGAGACGAGATTAATAAAAAGAAAATTGAATAGATAAGAAAGGAAAATTAAGAGACACTAAATAATAAAAAAAAGGCCAGAGATGATGAAACAAATGACAACAATAAAGAAATAGAGAAAAAGAAAGAGGAGGCGTTTAATAAAGTTAATAAAATTTCAGTGAAAGAAAAACACCAATGAAAACAAAGAAAAGAAAAAAACAAAATATATTTTCAGTGCCGTGCAAAAGTGTTCGGCCATTTTAAACTATTGTAAATTTCTAATAATTTATATTTTTGTTATATAGGAATAAAGTATCGTTGCCGACACTGGAGTTTGAACACAAATTACCAGAGAGCAAACAAAGGAGATCCCATTTTGAATAAGTAGACCAATATACGGATTACTATTTGTATGACTATTCGGTGGCTACTATTCGAACTAGTATTATCGAGCAAGTACTATAAATGAGAGTACTATTCGAAAGCGTCTGACACTAGTATTGTTCAACGGCGTATTATAGTAGTATCTGCGATTACAAAGTCTCTACTACAACGAGCATTACGAAAGTGACAACGAGTATTCTTTGGCATTACAAAAGTGTCAACTAGTGTTCGCTGACATTACAAAAATTTTATAAATGCATGTTATTAATGGACTACAGGTGAAACTTTGGCCATATTAGAGAAATATTCACATCTAATTATCATATTTTAGCAAGGGTTTTGAATGAGGAGAAAAGATGCAAGAACATACCAAAGTAACCATGCAACATTGTTTGGCCATCTGACCTTTTGTCTTCTCTTTTCTGTTCCACCGCTAAAAGGCAATTTCTTTTTTCGAAACAGTGTCTTTTATTTTTTTATGCATAGTGTACATTCTTATATCGAATTCCTGCATTATTTCATTACTTTAAAACATGGAGCAAACCAAGAATGATGATAGTGAAAATGGCCAAGAATATGAGACAACGGGCAATCGCTAAGGAACTTGGAATTTCAAGAAGCGGTTTTTTTATACATCCTCTCAGTGTCTCAAATCACTGATCGCCTTCGAGAATTGCAGCATAGGATAGTACGGAAACTGATCAGGACAGCAAAAAGCTCTGTGAAAGATGGACAGAATAACAAATAATGGAATTGTTCAATTTCCTGTCTGTAGATAAAACTAAGTGCATGAATATGGACTGAAGTGGTTCATTTCAACGAAGAAACCAGTTTTAAACAAGAAGCATTTGAAGACAACATAAAGTCGGTAAAAGTGGTATGAACTGATTCTTGGGATAAAGTCGCATTCACCGGCGAAAGGATGACGGAGCTGCATTCTAATAAGTGAATTTGTCGGAAAACCGACAGGAAAGCTAAATGACCCAAGTTACACAGCGAAAACTGAAGTTTTGTGGGGGTAAGAGTTTGGTGTTTTCGGGTTCAAGAGAATTAGTTAAAATTGATGACAGCTTGAATAGTGCTAAATACATCCTGTTGCTAAAGAAACATTTGAAACGCGACTTGGATGAAGGCGAGATATTTTAGCATTACGGAGCTCCATATCACAGATCCCAAGTAACACAGCAGAAGCTGATTGATGAATGTGTCACCGTATTGAAATATTCGCCAGATTATAGCCCTGACTTAAATCATGGATCAAATGTTGACAGAACTAAAGAGTAGAATTCGTCAAAAGAATCCGTGTGATCTTGAGGGACACAGGTACTAGATACCATTCCACAGAGAATGGTATGTACTCCTTGTAAAGATGGTATCAGATTTGTACGCATCTAACCACAAGCTCACTGAAGTAATGACTGAAGCGACACGAAGCCACACAAAATATTAACCATGTGCATTAACTTCTTGAAACCAACATTATATAATAAATTTTCATTATCTAAGATAAGATGTTTCATTTATGTCTTATATCACTAAGATGAAGTATTATGATTATTTGCATTATATATATTATTCTGACTGTTATCCTCATCTTCATTGCCATATTCACAAAGTTTGGCTGTTGTACGCTCCGGCCTTCAATCATCTGAAGAAAGATGGAGAGTACAACGGCCAAAACGTTGTGAATATGGCAATGAAGATGAGGATAACAGTCCGAATAATGTAAATAATGTAAGTAATTTTTTATTAGAGACATTTTCTTGATTTATAAGAACACAGGATCTGTTTTGGTTTCTCTGAGGTGGCCAAAATCTTTGCACGGACATTTTGGGGGTCACCTCGCACCTTCCACGGTAACCTAAAATATATTATAATTGAATGTGAAAATGATTTCAATGTGGCCAAGGTTTTAACTGTCGACGACACAAAAAATACCCACTTGCAAGATGTCAATTAGAAATTTACAATAGTTTAAAGTGCCAAAATCTTTTGCATGGTACATGCATGGTACCAACAAACCTAATCGCATAAGGTTTCAAATTATGGGATACCCGGTGGTGATTGAATTATATTCACAATGGCTTTTCAGAGTGCCCCATATACTTTTCTATCTATCAGATGTCAATAAATAATATCTACTATTTTAAATTCCAAATAATTCTATGTTTAAAGAATGCACTTCATTTGAATAACGAACAAGGAATTGCTGAAAAGTTCTTAGTACGACCCACTTCCAAACATTTGATAAAAGGTCTTCTTCTGCTATATGTTATAATCTCAATTCCGTCAAATGTCACGGTTTCATAAAAAAAAGTCTCAGTTGTTTATGAGACGAGTATTATAATCATTGCAATAAGCAAATCTCGAAATATCTCGTTGGAACGAGAAATCAATTCTTCTTCTCTTCCATCTTTACTTTCTTCTTCTTCTTCTTCTTCTTCTTCTTCTTCTTCTTCTTCTTCTTCTTCTTCTTCTTCTTCTTCTTCTTCTTCTTCTTCTTCTTCTTTGTGTCGCATCCCTTTAGGAAATAGGCGATCAGGGCTCTCCCAAACATCCTACCTCGTCAGGTAGGTGGCTCACTGCCTTACCCTATCTCTCTTTAATATACGCTGTGAGGGTTAAGCTTTCCAAGCCCTCCATCCTCATTATGTGTCCAATGAATGTCAGCTGTCTCTTCCTGATTCTGAGTATAGGTGTTCTTTCTGTTGCCATTTTCTTTCTTTGTTGCTTACACAATCTGCCCATGGAATTCTCAGTATCCTTCTGTAGAATCATATTTATGTTGCTTTTTATACTTTTTTAAAAGAATTTTAAACTTTTAACCCACTATTCGAAAATAGATAGTTCCTAAGAAACTTTTCATAATCCGAAATAGCGGATTGAGTGATAAAATAATTACCATTGATTTCAACGAGAAAATATTTGAATGTTCCCTAGGCCATAAAAATAAACTTCGCATGTCCGCTACAATTCAGAGACATTGTTGCAATGATTATAACAATAACTGAATTTAATTTTGAAAAGGTAATGATTGTCATGGGAACCGTAATTGTCCCCTTATCGAACTAATCTACTATAAAATGAATGGTCGAACCTCACGTATGGGCAGAGGTCACATTACATTAAATAAATTGTAAAGAAAAAAACGAACCTTAAAGCTTCATTACAATCTTAGAAAGGTTCGTCTGTTTTTCTTTACAGAATGCAGGTTTAGAGCAGGTTTTTAAAATTTTTAAATACTTAAAAAGAATTGTACGACAGTGAAACGTATGAGCCTGAACAGATGAGCATATATCATGACTTTCACATCAGATCAGCCATACTAAGCTTGGTAGGCAAAAAATAAAATTATTTTGGGAGATTAGCAACGCTCAAAATTATTTTCTCATATAAACTTGTGGTGAATATTTCCTCACTTTGCGCCATTTCTGATACCTAACGATACAAGTCTTTCATTTTAAAGTGTCATAATGGAAAATTTCGAAAAGCGAGTTATAATAATAATTTATAATTTTTTTTATTTTAGAAAACGTTTCGATTATAGCTCTCATTTATAGAGGAATATGATGCGACTGAGAAAAAAACGTTTAAAAGCATATTGTGGTGGAGATTAACACACCTCTCTAGAATATGACTTGGATTCGTCCAAATAGCATATACACTGACGCCAAGAATCATCAGGAGTGAGGCCACCGGGGGGAGCCTTATATCCTTACTCCAGAATTCAGTAAGACTACGTCGACTGCAAGTGACAATATAATTTCTGTATCGTTAGCGATAGATCGTACGTAAGAGCTTCACTTGACATCTGGGTTGAACTTAAGACCCAATAGGGGCTTAAGTCTCGGCCATCTCTGAGAGAACGCCCGTTAACATGAGTTATCCATTTGGGATGAATTATCTCTATGAATTTTAACATCAATAATGTCCTTAGTCTTCCAGATACGTTTTCTAAACCTGATGTTAGATTTTTCTTTAGTATGTACAGGATTCACGCTTTTCTAAAGATTTTTTTAACTGGTATAAACTTCCGTCTGTTGCCTGGAAATACTTCCCGTTTATACGTTTACTTTGGAAATGGTAATTGTAATATTAGCCGTTTACCTGCAAAGAAAACATTTGTCATTCATTGAGCAAGCAGGCAATTCTGCTGGTTAAAACTTATAAAATCTTTCTCTTAAAACAATTTTTCCGGCAACTCCGGTAATTGTTATCGCTCTTTCCAGTATTGATGAAGGTTTCCTTCCTACGTTTTTATTTGAAGTAGTGTAGAACGTAAACATCTTGATTATCTCATTATTTTCTCTTCGAATTACATGTCCTATCCATTATAGTTGTTCATAGTATTGACTGCCCTCAAGTGATCTGGTTTCTGTTATTTGGTACAGTTCTTTGTTTCTGATTGCCATTCCACAAAGTTCAAAGAAAGTTAGTCTTTGCTAAGACCCACGGGCTTCGCTCGCTCTAAGCGATTGGAACTAGTAAGCAATTGTTTACAGCTGACAGTTTAGAATATTTTTAAACGGGTTTGGCGCCATCTCGATCTGATGAGGATATTTAAGAATGTGTTTTCAGGTTAATTTTTTTTGTTTGTTTGTTTAGTAGAAATTTATGGTGTTAGGTGAAACTACCTCTGGCGCATCAAATTCTATGTTTAATTTTCTTTTCTCCTATACTAATTTTTTTTATAGCTGATTCATACACCAAGGTATTTGACGTTATAAACAACTATCAAAATACCGGCAAACATTTCTTATAACATGTTTTATTTTCACCGAACCTTTTGATTACCCCTTGTAAATGTCATATAAGGATTTATAAGAATTGTAGTAACGGTTGCCAGCATAGAGAATAGATCCAAATGAACAGGTTTCAGTATCTGTCTATATTTCTGAGATGAGGTATTATGTACACTATTTACATTATTCGGACTATTATCCTCATCTTTATCGCCATATTTGTCACAACGTTTCGGCCGTTGTACGCTCCGGCCTTCTTCAATTAACAGGAGATAACTGATAACTGACATCCATTAAAAACATGGCACGTGGAACTAGAACAGTCTACCCCAGTGAGCAAAATAAAGGGTTCAGTTCAACATTCCAACTACCTAAAGAAGGCCGGAGCGTACAACGGCCGAAACGTTGTAATAAATATGGCGACAAAGATGAGGATAATAGTCCGAATAATATAAATAGTGAACAGGATTCGTATTCCAACAGTGACTGTTTATAATTAAACGAACCCCTTTATATTATCGCCAGATATCTTATTAAACTACCATGTCACCGACATGCTTTAAAGTTTAAAGAAAATGAACGAGTGAGTTTTGGGGGCAAAACGCTTTTTCATAACGGCCTTATCGGTTAATTCCGTTGTTAATATTGACAAGGGCTCGTTAGTTACAAGCATTGTGGCTTTGTTTTTGTTTTTTTTTTCACCCATCCTGTTTTGTAAACAGTAACTATGCAAAAATAGACACGGATGTGTCATCTCATCCTCACAGTAAACGTTGAATAGCGTTTACTGTGAGGCGATTTTAAAAGAATTAGAAGTCTTTCCAGGATTCATTATTGACGGCCACAATCTTAACAACATTAAATATGCAGATGATACAGTGTTGATAGCGGACACAGAAAGGCGACTACAGGAACTCGTACAGTCGGTAGTAAAGAAAAGCGAGGAGAATGGACTAAACATCATTTGCAAGAAAACAGAAGGCATGGTTGCCAGCAAATGGAACAGCCCAAGATGCGAAGTAAGAATCTGAGACAAGAAAATAAAGCAATATGAAATTTTAAATATCTAGGAAGTGTTTTTAACAGAGGCGCATTCGAATAATGAAAGATGCCTTCCAAAAGATAAGCATAATATTAAGAGACAAGGAATTGTCGCTAGAAACAAGGAAAATAATACTAATATCAATCCTTCTATATGGCAGTATATCTTCTCTATGGTAGTAAAATAGTACTAATATCAGTCCTTCTATAAGGCAATACATCGCCACTCAGATGAAGAAAAACGAGTTAATAGAAATGTGGTTATACAGAAGGATGCTGAGAATACCATGTACTGAACATGTGAGTAATGAGGAAATTCTAAGGAAAAATAGAATAGGGTCACTTCTAATTAGAATCAGAAAGCGTCAATTGAAATTTCTGCTTAAATTTGTTTGGAAAATTTGACACTCTCTGAGCATATTGGAGGTAAGAATGACCGATCTTGTGTAAATGGTTAGCAGAAAAGGGATTAGGAGAGACTAGCAGTATAACCCGTCTTCGACCGTCTGTTTCATTACTGGGAATTTTTGCTCTACAACTGGAGCAGTTTAAGTTTAAAGTCAGCCCAACTGAAAATCAATATTAGTAACAACAGTTGGGTGCAGCTGAGGCACATCCCCAAATGGGGTGGGGTTAACAATTTGAATGGGGGGGTGACCCTGACAAGGACCGTTTTTGCCTTCTAAATCTTGCAAGGAAGAAACCTCTTCCATGGACCGTCATAATAATAATAATATACGATAATTTTTATTTATAATATATTTTTTTTATAATTCGAATAATCTTTTGCGTTAGATTTTAACTCTCTAAATTGATTGTATGCTGTTTTTACAGACATTAAATTTTGCCTTTGATTTTTGGCGAAAAGTGTAAAAAGTCAGTTTTTTCGATTTTTCACCTTCAAGGTTATAATTGTTTCCAGCCAATTTGGACTCAAAACCGGCACTGAAGAATTATATATCAAACAAAAACTTTCATCGAAATCGGATGAAGACTGTGGAAATGTATAAACAACAACCGATCACAGACACGTATATATACGCAAACAAATTTTGAGAATTATAGATATATATCAAAAAGACAAATCTTACTAACAGCTACAAAGAAAAGGAAGTTGTAGAGAGCCATGGTCGGCCACGTTCTGAAGGGACGCGCGGTATACAGAAGAAGAATGATTATAGCCTTAGAAAGAAAATTAGAGAAATCGATTATGTTTCTTCTAAGCCTTCAATCGGAGAAAACGTGTGATTTTAATCTTTTTTCTTCTATAATCTAAGCTTCGATTGATTTTGTTTCTCTTAAGTTCCAGAGGAAGAGATCATCATCTGTATTTATTTTTCCTAAACTTCCTTTGGCCATTTTTCAACATTCAAAAAAGAGCTAATTATTTTAGCCTCGCAAAAACAGAGGCAACAACAAAACTATATCAACCAAAATAAAGACATAATGGCTGCTTGAGAATATTGATAAGCTGGGACAAATTCGCATGATCTATTAATCTGATTAATTCAATAATCGGATGGTAACTTCTCCCAGTTTATTCATGCGCTTACTTTTAAGGAGGTAGGGAAACCAATTTTAAAAAGTAATAAATGACCATGGATGAAGTATTTAAAACTTGTTAGCAGAAAATTGATCATCTCGGAAGACCTCTGGTTATCAAAAAAAAAAAAATAAATAAATAAACAGATAAAATAAAAAACTAAGACAAATAGAAGATGGCAAAAATAAAAATTAAAGATGGCGATTGACGAAAAGGAACACACTTTGGCAAACTTTTATGTACGCTGAGAAGAAGGTGAAAAATTGCTGGCTAACCTGATTAAGTTATCGACATTATTTTTTTAT
This sequence comes from Acanthosepion esculentum, assembly GCA_964036315.1. Taxonomy (NCBI): domain Eukaryota; kingdom Metazoa; phylum Mollusca; class Cephalopoda; order Sepiida; family Sepiidae; genus Acanthosepion; species Acanthosepion esculentum. Next base: position 92,183,374 of record OZ038478.1, read on the forward strand.
CTATTTATTACCTCTCTCTCTCTCTCTCTCTCTCTCTCTCTCTCTCTCTCTCTCTCTCACACTCACACACACACACACACTTTAAATATATATATATATATATATATATATATATATATATATATATATATATATATATATATAATAGCTGCCCACTGGTATTCGAAGATACGCGTCTTCTACTAGGGCGGCTAGCCAATCCATATTACAGTCAATCGCTCAGGCACATTTGTGTTTGTTCAACACCCACAGAGCCATACTTTAGTTTATACTGCAACTATGCTGAGCAGACCTTAGTTACAGTTTCGGGGAGACACCGTGTTATCTAGAATGATCAACAATCTGAACAACGTCAGCACACTCAAATCCTCGGTCACGATGACTTGTGACTTTGTACTATCACGGCTATCGACAGCCCCAATTGTTCCGTCTACCCAATTTCACAAGCCGTGTCATGGTTTTCAGGCACTTTCCAAAAGTGCCGCACGCTGGGATCTTCCCAGCGTGCGGCACGTTTCTTCCTGACAAATCGACCATCGACCATGGTGAGATTCGAACCCGAACGTTCTAACTCTCTATCCATCTTACGTTCATATATATATATATATATATATATATATATATATATATATATATATATATATATATATATATATATATATATATATATATATATATATATATATATATATATATATATAACCTCTGACTTAAAGGGTGAGGTCGGTATTGCGGAGAAATATCAACCCCACTATTTGTTACCTGCAAAACCTCTGGCCCGGAAACAGTCATAAAAAAATACCATCGGTTTTGTTACATTCGCTTACGCATAAAAAATAACATTGGGAAAGGTATGACTCCATTTCTTTTGCCCCAGATCTAGGTTAAATAAGGGGGCTTTTGTCATTAAATTATTAATATCTGGAAAACATCCTTACAATTAAAAAATATTTTTTGACTTTAAATAACGCGAAGAGGGTTGATAATCCGTAAAAACAAGTCAATCAATGAGAACCATCTTATTTCAATTCTATTTAACACTGCAACTGGAGAAGTGGTATGTTCATTGCTCTTTTAGTTATGTGCCATGCGTGATACACACTTAGGCGATCATGTATCTTTCGATATACGGCTGACGATGCAGATTTTTCCCCCTGCAGTATGTTGCCATTTCTATCTGCGGTAGACCAGTTGCTATCCAAGGCTATGAAACTCGGTCTCTCCTGCTATTTACCCTAGCTGGGGGAAGAAGATGATAATACATGAAGATGCCTTTCCCAAGGGTATTAGCACGTAAGTGAATGTAATGGATTCGACTGGAATTCGAACTCGGCTCTCCGATTCCTCAATGACGAGCGCTATCCATTACTCCACCGTGATTCACATATCGTTCCACACTGAACATTGATGAAGCTTAACCATAGCGTCTTTCTGCATAAGTGATTTTTTTCTTGATATGTTAAAAGGAATGACATAATTATTGAAACTCAATGCTGATAGGCAAATGAACTACTGAAGAGATTCAGAGATATCGTAAAGCAGTTATAATCTAATATGAATCTTCAGAGGTTTTAAGTCAGATGACTCTTATCACGTGTCAAATGCATATAAAATTAAGCATATGTTACATTTCCAAAACACTTGTCTCACTAGATCACTAATGACTGGATATTGAGTTCGATCCTCACGTAGTGCTCCATCGTTACGGTATTGTGCCGCATCCAAGCTACGCTTAGTAAATTAACGTGATATATTCATCTTCTATGTACCACATCATTCCAGGGCGCTGGCGATCATGGCTTTCTACAATTTCCTATCCTTTGTAGCTCTTATTATTTTTTGTCGTTTTTGTGATCTCTCCTAAACCCTTTTCTGCCATCCACGTGCTCAAGCTCGCTAGAAAGTTCACGCGTTGTCTTTCTCCGTCCCTACTGTCTTCGAGCTTTCCTGTGAGTATCAAATTTTCCAAGCCCTCTTTACTCTTTATGTGCCCTGGAAATTTCAACTGTCTCGTTCTCATATGAAGTATAAGTGTCTTTTTTGTTTCCATTATCTCTAAAAATTCGCCGTTGCTCCCATGTTTGGTGCATGGTATTCTCAGCATCCTTCTGTAGAACCACATTTCTGTAGCTTCAAGTCATCATTGCCCAGCATTCACTAGTCGAAATGTTGTGTCTATAATAACATCAATAGCAATAAAGATGAAAAGAATAGTTCGAAATAATACAAGAATATATATATATATATATATATATATATATATATATATATATATATATATATATATATATATATATAAAAGTGAACATAGAAGTCAACACTTAGAGGCGACAGTCTGTTTCATGCTAGATGCAATCGTCAGGCAACTAGTGCTGTTATTTTATATATATACGGGTCAGAGGTGCATTGTGGGTAAATGACTTCCGGTAAAATAACCGCCATAATAGACTACCCACAATAAGCAATATAAACAAATTTTTACTACGTTAATAAAAACACCGATCAAAATAAAAAAATAAATAAATAAATATATAAGATAAAAAATAAAAATTAAATTAAATAAAAACAAGCAAAATAATTTTACACAAATAAATAAATAAACAAATAAACGACTCCGGTAAAAAATAACCGCCAAAATAGACTACCCACAATGCACCACTGACTCGTATATATAAATAGCCGAGAAAAATAACAGCACTAGTTGCCTGATGATTGCATCTAGCATGAAACAGACTGTCGCCTCTAATTGTTGATTTCTATGTTCACATTTATATTTACACAAGCTCTATCTCTGATATTGAGCACTTTATCCCATAAATATAGCACACTTTAAGACTATATTTCTTCATACATATATACATATATATATATATATATATGTGTGTGTGTGTATGTGTGTGTGTGTATGTTGACTTTAGAAATTCTATCTATCTATCTATATATATATATATATATATATATATATATATATATATATATATATATAAAGATCACCCAAACCGTTATATCTCCTTCAGCAACATCCATGGCATCAGAACCAACTTCTGCAGCGTTGAGTCCTTCCTAATTGCTAATCGCCTGGATATACTGGCCCTGTGTGAGACCAATCTGCACTCCGCTATCTCCTCCTCTGATCTCTCGATCCCTGGATACCTTCCTCTCATCAGAAAAGACTCTCTAACACACATGCATGGCCTGGGGGTTTACGTCAAGGACCATCTCCCTCTAGCTAGAGAGTCCTCCCTCGAATCGCCGGATCATTCGTTCTTGTGTCTCCGGCTCTCTCTTCTCAATGCCGTTAGCTATCTTTTCTTCCTATACCGCTCTCCATCCTCTCAGGACTGTGGGATACTTGATGTCATTTCTGATAGCATAGATAGGGCCCTCTCTGCCCATCCGTACGCTCACGTGTTTGTATTTGGCGATTTTAACACCCATCACAGCCAGTGGCTTAAGAACGCTACTACCGACCTCGCAGGCGTTCATACTCTCAACTTTTCAGTCTCTCAATCCCTCACTCAGTTAATCGATTTCCCCACGCGTTTTGCCTACAACCGTGACGGTAAGGCCTCACTCCTCGACCTGTGTTTTACCTCCATCCCTGAGTCTTGTAGTGCCACGCAACTCTGTCCTATCGGTAACTCCGATCATGCTGTTGTGTCCGTTAGCATCCCCTTCAGTCCCACACCCTGCAAAGAGCCTCCTACCACCAGAACCACATTCTACTACCAACAGGCTGACTGGGACGCGTTTCGTGACTTCCTCCGCGATGTCCCCTGGGATGCTGTATTTAAGCTCCCCACTCATGAGTGTGCTTCTGAGTTCTCTTCCTGGGTTAAAGCCGGTATCGAAGCCTTCATCCCCTCCAGGAAATTCAAGGTCAAACCTCGCTCCTCCCCCTAGTTCACAGCTGCTTGCTCAGCCGCCATTGCCCATAGGAACCACTTCTTCCACCGTTTTCGAAGTGATATGTCCGACTCCAATAGACGTCTATTTACCTCTGCCCGTAACGAGTGTAAGCGTATCCTCGACGATGCCAAGTCACTATTTGCTGCTCGGATGAAGGAACGTATTGCATCCCACAAATTTGGCTCCAGAGATTATTGGCGCCTCTGCAAGAGCGTCCTGAACAATAACAAACCCTCCATTCATTCCTCCCCTATTCAATCAGTTTGAGGTCTTGACCACCTCTGCTGACAAGGCCGAATGCTTCGCTCGGAAGTTCTCTTCTAATTCTACGCTAGATTCTTCCGGGGTGCCCTTGCCTGATTTCCCTCCCAGAACTGATGCCCTCCTGGACGGATTGCACATAACCCCGTCGTCGGTATTGGGCATTATTTCTAACTTAGATCTCCACAAGGCTACTGGTGGTGACGGAATACCAGCCATTGTCCTAAAGAAATGCGCACCTGAACTGGTGCCTGCCCTCTCTAAATTGTACAACCGCTGCCTCAAGGAGTCCTGTTTTCCTGACTGCTGGAAATCCTCAACCATTGTTCCTGTCTACAAGAACACTGGTGACCCCTCCGACCCTTCCAATTACCGTCCTATCAGTCTCCTACCCTTCTTCGGCAAAGTCTTCGAGGCCATTATCAACTCCGACGTGATTAATTACCTGATATCCCACGATCTGCTCTCAGACAAGTAGTATGGTTTCCGCTTTGCCCGATCTACTGCCGATGTGCTTACGGCCATCACTGAATTTGTCTGCCAAGCTATCCATAACAACGGTGAAGCTCGTGCCGTGGCCCTTGACATCTCCAAAGCATTCGATAGAGTCTGGCATGCCGATCTTCTCCGCAAGCTCCAGGGTTATGGTATCACAGGTCGATTGTTTGACCTAATACAATCGTTCCTGTCAAAACGGGATTTGAAGGTTGTTCTTAGTGGATCCATCTCCAGATCCTATCACGCTAATGCAGGTGTTCCTCAAGGCTCCATCCTAGGCCCTACACTGTTCCTCATATTTATAAATGACCTTCCTGACGCCATTGACTCCCAAGTCGGCATCTACGCTGACGACACCACTATTTACTCCTGCCTCAAACGCAAATCTACTGAGGCGGAAAAAGCTAACCTGGCAGCCCAAATTGAAAAGGACCTCCAATCAGTTGTGATCTGGGGTGAGAAATGGATGGTTAACTTTAACGCGTTTAAAACAAAACTGCTCTCCATCAACCACCACAATGTTCCATCCCTGCATCCCATTAGAATGTCTGATGACCATCTTCTCGAGAGCCCCTCCCTGCGGCTGCTCGGTCTCACGCTGTCTGCTGATCTGAGATGGAACAAATACATCGAGTCAGTTGCATCAGCCACCGCAAAGAAAGTTGGTTCTCTGTGCCGAGCCAGGAAATTTTTCTCCCCTGAATCGATCCTACAAGTCTATAAATCGACCATTCGCCCATGCATGGAGTATTGCTACCATATATGGTCTGGAGCCCCTGCTGTTTGCCTCGGGGTTCTTGATAAGATCCAGAGACGGATAGGCAATGTGATTGGCCCTGATCTGTCATCTCGTCTGCAGTCGCTCTCTCACAGACGCGATGTTGCCTCGCTCTGCCTTTTTTACAAATACTTCCACGGTAATTGCTCTGAGGAGTTGCGTTCGCTTGTCCCCAGGCCTCGTGAATTTAAACGCCCCACCAGGCTGGCATCCCGCTCCCACCCCTACACCGTGGAAACTGTTAGATGTAGACGTCTCTTCTACTCCAATAGCTTCATGTCTCGCACATCCCTTCCCTACTACTGTTTCCCTGACAAATACAATCTCCAAAGGTTTAAGTGTAGCGTCAATCGACATCTCCAGTTGCCTTGATCTATCCGCTTCCCTTCTCCACATCCTTTCTTTTCTCATTCCTATCTGCTCTCGCTCCGGATCTTTTGTGGCCCCCTTTCCTTGATCGACCCACTGTCTTTCTCTTCTTCCTCATCCCCTCCATTGCCACTCCTATCTGCTCTTCCTCCAACCCTTCTTTAACCCCTTGCGCGATAGTGGCCTCTGGCCTTGCTTGGGGCGATATGATTAAATATATATATATATATATATATATATATATATATATATATATATATGTATGTATATATGTATATATATATGTATATATATATATATAAGAGAGAGGGAGAGAGAGAGAGGTAGAAAATGATAAGATTTTGAAAAAGACCTAATATTTTTATATATTTACATGTAATATTTATAATACATATATGTATACAGAGAATTACTAAAATTAAAATTGTCTTACTTACATCTGGGTTTTCAGAAAAAAATCGTTTTACTTTAACTGGTTTGGGTTTTAGCTTTTTAAAAAGTTTTTATGTTTATTAGATTCTGAGGTGCTGATACTGCGCTCAAATCTTTTTTCTATACTGCAACTTTTTGTATAGACTATATCACTTTCGACCTACCTATATATATATATGTGTGTGGGGGGTACGCGGTGGGGGTATGTGTGTGTAGTAATGCACCTCAAACAAGGTAAAAAGGCCACTAAGGGCACCTGGGAGTGAAAGAGAATGAAAAAACTTTATGAAAAGAACCGAGAACACAATCCTAAACAGGAAACAAGAGACCAAGCTCTATTCCTGTTCTAAAGACTGGGGAAGATTGTGAACTGGACGATCGTCGAACCTATATATCCTTTTCTAACATACATGAATTTAAAAACGTTTTAAAAGTTCTATCTAAAATAAGTACACGCATTTTCTACCTCTCTCTCCCTCTCTTTTGAAATGTGTTATTGTTAACGGATACAAACATTTCTTTTTTTCAGTTCTTTTTAATCAAATATGTGATGCAGTTCAATTTATATTACGATGAATTAACGTAATTATTATTATCTATTAAAATAAAATAATAATAATTACGTTTATATATATATATATATATATATATATACAAATTTTAATTAGATCATTTAGCTTCTTAAATATTTAATTTAACTGCATAGTCAGCTACAAGAATAATTTTACTTCTGTTTATAAATACATGTTGCGAAATTTTACGAAGTCCATTATGAGATGAAACGAGTTGGTAAAAAAGGTTTTCCTTGTGTCTTTATTCATATCTATCTCCCTCCCTCCCCTCTCTCTTTCTTTCTCTCTCTGTATCTCTTTCTCTCTATACATATATACATATACATATATATATGTATTTTTTTAAATGTGTTATTGTTAACGGATACAAACTTTTCTTTTTTTCAGTTCTTTTGAATCAAATATGTGGTGCAGTTCAATTTATATTACGATGAATCATTCATGCAAAAAGTAGATTAGTAAAGTTAATGATATAAAATGGCGAAATCCTTTCGCAAACAAAATTTTTAAGTTGCATTAACCTACAAATCACTTGTGTGTGTGTGTGTGTTAATAACATTATTTCGTAGAGTGTACCTCCTATCTCCCGATCCTTGGTAAAATGAGCGATCCATTCGTATTATAGTGCTGTCATTACACTTATAATATTTCTAAGTGCCATATCCATTCTGAACATATATGATTAAGGCTCTCCACAGATTCCTTTTCTTTGTCACTTCCAAGGCATACATGGGAAAGGTAGGGAAATGGTTACGCGTTGCCTTTTCCATGTTTTCAGAATTTTTCCTTCTCTTACACTGGTCGCAAACTATGAGTAGAGAATCCCACCAACCCCGCTATTTAACCTATAGCTGTGGGGATAAAAAGAAATAGATTGACACTTTTTGTGCGAAAGTGAACGTCACTATTTCGGACAGAATTTGAACTCGGCTCGGTGTTTACCACTTTCCACGTCAATATCTGTTACACTAGCAGCACATTAAGTTTGCGTTATTCTATTTTTCTATAAAATATGCTCATCATATTAGGTATTTATATAAACATGCATATGTGAAATAGATCAGTGTTGATTTAAAAGTATTCATCTATTTCTTTATATTCGTATTAAATACTATTTCTATGTATGTGTTTTTTCTGTGTTCTTTGTGTGTGTAAATGTTTACCAGTAGTTCTACGTCTCCGTTTCTTAATATCAGCCAATGATTAATGATTAATTTTCCCCTATCCCACAAGCCTAACAAAGTGGGAGGCAGCAGCTTCCGCGTTTAGGTTAATATTGAAACTGATGGCTTAGAACAGGTAAACACTGGACCAGACTCTCGAAGAAAAAAAAGGTAAGAATAAAAACACTCGTACGGCTGACTCATAACCGCCCTCTCTCTTCCTACACACTGGAACAGTATTTTCTTTCCCCGTTTACCATCATACACTTCATTTTTTTCAGGTAGTTAACTAAACTTATCTTTCAGGTAAGTATGTAAACATCACTTATTTTGCAGCATCTCATTTGTTTAAGAGTCGTGATTATGGAGATCTGTCCTGAAATTAATGAGATTTCAAATTTCTCAAGTAAGAATATCAACGTTTGAAGCCCAGTTTACCTTTCGTTAACTGTCAACCAACACTTTAAAAAGCATTTACCTGATGGCGTCGCAAATATTTGTTTCTCGCTGAAGTAGGTCCAAACAAAAGCCGCTAACAAGTTAAATCTAAAATTAACAGATATTTCATTCTCTATCTCCTAGCGATATACCAATTGCTTGTTTCAGATTATTGGCTACGAAAATTATTCTGTGGTATTTAACCAGCAGATGAGATCATGTTTTTTTTTTTGGGGGGGGGGCTTTATTTAATAATTTCGCCCCAACAAAGGCAATAAAATTGCTAAGACATAAGAAGCTACTGAGTGTGAAAGAATAAGAAGAAATACATTATTAAGGAGCGATAACAACAAAATAAGAGGAATCAAGAAGACAGTAGATAACGATTGGATTTTGTTTATCTTTCTTCTTCCTATGTCGGGTCCCCTCAGGACGTAGGCGATTATGGCTCTTCACAATCCTTCGTAGCTCTTAATAAATTTACTCTTTCCGTTACTTATCCCAAACCATGTTCCGACATACATTTATTCTAGCTCACGAGTTATGTTATGCGTTGTTTCCCCCTCTCTCTCTCTCTTGCCTTCAATCTGCCCTGTGAGTATCAAATTTTCCAAGCCCTCTTTCCTCAGTATATGTCCTAGAATTTTCAGCTCTCTCTTCCTAATGTTAAGTATAAGTTTCCTTTTTGTTTCCATTTTTTTTTCAAGGACTTCGTCGTTGCTCACATAATCGGACCATGGTATTCTCAGCATCCTTCTGTAGAACCACATTTCTGTTGCTTCAATCACCTCTTCATCTCTGGGGAGACAATCCAGCATTTACTGCCATATAAGAGGATGGGTATAACATAATACAGTAGTTTTTTTTTCTTTGTTTCCAACGATATTTTCCTGTTTCTTTGTACTCTGCTTGGCTTTTCGGAAGCATCTTTGGCTATCCAATGTGCCTTTAGACTTCAGTATCTCACTTTCCGTCCTCTCACTTACCAGATATTTAAAAAAAAATTTCTTGTTTATCTTTGCTGAGTTAAAAATTTGGTAACTGTTTTTACATCCGACTTCTGAGAAAGTTTTTTTTTTTAAACTACTAAATATAAACTCCATACCTCCCACCTGTATGAGTCATTACCTACTTGCAATCACTACGATTGTGCTCGCCGCACTTATAAAATATGGTTAGCAACCCAGTAACGCAGATTATTACTTTATAATGAGTTTGAGTCTACTTGGTGCTCCGTACTTATGGCCTTGTGTCGTCCTAAACCAAGCTGTGCAAATATCAATAGCTATTTGTATGTACTTATTTCGCCTTGTAGATGAAATAACTTTCTTATTCTTTCCGCAGAAAGTTTTTTATGTAGCGTTTCCCTTAAGGACGTGGAGGATCATGACTCTCCATAACTTCCTTGTTGCTCTAAACAATGTTTGACTCTTTGCTCTCCCTCTTAGTCCCTGCTCTGCTGTCCATTCATGCAAACATATTATGTAGGTTACTCGCTATTTGCCTCTGTAACTCCTTTGTTCACTATGACTTGTGAGCGTTAAATTCACTAAACCCTATTTCTTCATCATATGCCCCAGAAATTTCAACAGTTGCTTTCTGGTTTTAAGCACAATTGCCCTACTAATTTTCATTTCCTTTACAACTGTTTCATTCTGGCTGCGCAGAAACATCATGCGTCTCGCGTCCACTCAGCGGGAGAAGGTCATGCTGTCATATCACTATGGTGTGATCTTGCCACAAATCAAAGCGTGTGAAAAGCATATCAGATCATTGAAACGACCAACAAAAGGTCTGCCTTTGAATCAGGATGAAAGTTTATGGTACATTTTTTAAAATGTTCCATAACTGGGCGGCGTCTTGCAAAGCTGATCTGTTAGCCGATGTACTTGAAAGTTGGAAGTTGCTTGATAGAGAATGATTTTCATCATTAATTCCATGCCTCAAAGAATTCAGATCTATAACATCAGGAAGAGGCTGCTGAAATTTCTGGGACACGTAATGAGAAAAGAAGGCTTAGAAAATCTGATACTCACAGGGCAGATAGAGGGACGGAGGGATAAGGGAAAATAACGTATGACATAGCGGGCTTAAGTGGATAGCAGAACAGTGTCTGGGGGAAATAACAAAACGTCAAAGCTTATTGAGAGCTACAAGGGATAGGAGGAAGTGGATAGCCATGATCGCGTACGCCCTGAAGGGACACGTCACATAAAAGAAGATAGAAGCAACAAAGTACTAACTGTGACGCGTGGCTGTTTTGTTTGTTTGTTGTTTTTAGTTTTGTTTTGTTTTCTTAATGATTCCATAATTTTCCTCTTTTAGACCCGAGGCGTAAAATATGCTATTAATTTAAATAAGTTGATCTAATTTATTTTAGGTATATTTCATAAAGCCAGACCATTAAACAAAAATTGTTTTGTGTCGTATCTGAATAGTCGGATGGTCATGTTGTGATTCCATAATTTTCCTCGGTGTACTATATCGAGCATAGAATCAAAGAACTTCGAGTAATCTAAGCAACGGTTTTTAGGTTCGACTCCAATCGACCTTTTAAAAATGACCCCTTAAATATGAGAACTATAAAAACAAGTCAATATATTTATATGAAGAAGTGTTCTCGTGGTTGCTTCTTCGTAAAGCTAAAGGTAACTAACCACACCGACGATTCTTCCTCTCGTGAGTTCGATCCTTACCAAAAGCATTGTGCCTCGTTATGATAAACTTAGTAACTATTAAGAAGAAGCCACTCAAACCTTCAATCTAAAACAGCTGCGTATTTCATATCTATTCAAGATTCCGGGGCTCGGCGGGAGTGTGATTTTCAATGATAATTTTGAAGGAAAGCAGATATTCTTTATTTTGAATTTTGATGCAGTTTTATTATCTTTATTTTCATTGTTTAACGAGCTTTGTAAATCTCCATAAGTTTGTGCTTGTAAGTTGTTCTCTGTGTATTTATATTATATAAGGACGATTGATGTATGCATAAAACTGTGTACAGGTGTGAGCGTCTCGTACGTAATCGTTTGCAAGCATAGAACCACTTAATATCGGGTTCCTCCTCCAGTTCTAAATAACTTATAATGTTTCACAGCCATTGGTTCAATAAAGAAAATACAAATATTAACATAAAATTAAGACTAAAGCACACGTCATAATTTGAAAAACTTCCGGTGATTAATATTTGTTGTTATAGCAACCGTATCAGCTTTAGACATCAAGTCATACTCTAGTTAAAGATTTTCATAGCGATACAAATATTAGACGATATTCGCGTTATAACTCCGCTCGTCAGATAAAAAAAAACAGACTTTATAAAGAAGACAAGGATAAAAAAAAAATTCAAGAAAGAAGATAGAATGATTAAGAAACAAAGCTAAACGAGAACTTATGGGACAATGAAATTATTATTATTATTACTATTATTGCATTTGTAAGTTCCCGCAAATGTTATGACAGAGAAAAGTTCAACACCTAAATCCAAAGGCGCATTCGAAAGATACCTTCCGAAAGCTAAGCAAAGTATTAAGAAATAGGAGAATTTCGTCAGAAACAAAGAAAACAGTACTGAACTGTTACGTAATATCAGTCCTCCTATATAGCAGTGAATGCTAGACAATCTCCTCTTAGACGAAGAAGAGACTGGATTATACAGAACGATTCTAAAAATACCATGCACCGAACATGTGAGCAACGACGATAGAAATGGAAACAAAAACGATACTTATACTTAGAATCAGAAAGAAAGAGTTCAACTTTCTAGTGTACTTAATGAAGAAAGTAGGCTTGAAAAATTTGACACACAGGACATATTACAGGTAAGACTGACAAAGGAAAACTGCGCATTGCCTACCTAAGTGTTTTAGGAGAGATTATAAAATTTATTAAGAGCTACAAAGGACAGGAAATTGTGGAGAGTCATGATTGCCAATGTGCTGAAGGAAAACGGCATATAGAAGAAGAAGAAGAAGAAGAAGAAGAAGAAGAAGAAGAAGAAGAAGAAGATGATGACGATGATGATGACGATGATGATGAAGAATCGGTCCCCACCAGAGGTGCCTTCTTACTGTCATTGGGAAATAAGTGATTGCAATTTTCTTAAATATCCAGCACCTTCCAACAGTAACTTCTTGTTATCCTTTTCTTGAGACATGACTGAAGGTTGGCCCTTCGGAATTCAACATAGACAGAAGTCCCACAATTATTTTAAAGACATTGTTTATGTTTATACGCTCTTTTTATAGATACAAATATTTAAGTAAATGCTCTGCTTATAATAAACAGTATTAACGACATTTGCCGGCCTGAATGTCCGAGAAATTTTCATAGAAAATATGCGTCCTCCGACAGGAATCGAACTATATCGAATCTATACGGAACCATCATATAGCCTGACGTGCTTTTACCGATTGACCCACAGAGGAACGTTTCGGTTAGCAAGGTCGATTTTACTGTTTTTAAACTACAATTCTCCATGAATTTCTCTCGTACATTCATATCTGCTCGATGCGTATCCAAATGTAAACAAATGACGTCACACATTATGAAATGGACAAAGTCCGAAAATTATTTTTAAAACATTTTTATGTTTATACGTTCTTTTTATAAAAAAATAATTGTCGGACTTTGTCCATCTCATAATGTGTGACGTCATTTGTTTACATTTGGATACGCATCACGGAGAATTGTAGTTTAAAAACAGTAAATCTACCTTGCTAACCAAAACGCTCCTCAGTGGCTCAATCGGTAAAAGCATGTCAGGCTATATGATGGTTCCGTATAGGATACAGGTTCGATTCCTGTCGGAGGACGCATATTTTCTATGAAAATTTCTCGGGCATTCAGGCCGGCAAATGTCGTTAATACTGTTTATTATAAACAGAGCATTTTCTTAAATATTTGTATCTATAAAAGGAGCGTATAAACATAAACAATGTCTTTAAAATAATTGTGGGACTTTGTCCATTTCATAATGTGAAACCTTCTGTCTATGTTGAATTCCGAAGGGTCAACCTTCAGTCATGACTCAAGAAAAGGATAACAAGAAGTTAAACGGGAATCGGCATTTATGAACGATATTATTCCAGTTGCTATTGCAACCGTTGAATATTCTTATCTTCTCTCTCTAAGCAACATGAGACAAGTTACATGGCACTAGCAAGAAAGAGTAATCCCTGTTCCCATGGCACTATTATTATTGTATACTCCCTCGACAATTATTAACGCTTTTAAACGCTATTTTAGAATTTTCATACAGCCAAAACGTAAGAATATGAACGCATGCATTCTCTTTTTTTTCTCTAGAAATTACGACAAAAGAATTAAACTGTTTATTTTATTAGATTGTTTATTTACAAGAATAATTCTATATTTACAACTTTATAAAGATATGTGCACAAACTACAATGCAATATTTTTATATTCATAAAAATGTGTCTAAGTATAAGAAATTGAGACAAATACATCACTAGAAGTAAGCATGATTATAATTTTTGGAAAAAATTCCAATTTCTGGGAATTTCATTCATTTGCACTTGACGCATAAATTCACTAAAATAGGTTGCGAACATCTGGATTTAAACTTTATTTTTCTCAAGAATTGACAACAAAATAGTTGAAAACTATTTATCAAACTGTTTATTTACAGGATTAATCTTGATATGTTGACAAATACTAATCTCAGAAATGAAATACTAAATTATAAAAAGTGGTACGAACCGAATGTTGAAAACCAACTGACACTGAATATAAAGGTTCCAAAAATACACCTTAGGGAAAGTGGTTTAATGGATATATTTATACATGTGTTATTGTTATCTAGTGGTCGCGTGTTCTATCAGATAGTGAAACACGAGTTCAGCAGGAACAAACAATAATTTGTATCACAGGGAAAATATAACACAGTAATCAACAGATAACCCATATCAGCCAAAAAATGGACACCTGATTATAACCAGAGGGTACTTGCTCGAAACACTGTCTTTGATAGCATCTATATCAACCAAGATGAGAACAATAGTTCCAAATAAGAAAAGTATATTAAAAAATATACGATGTGAAGTTTTCATTATCTTTTGTTTGGATTTTGAGATATTTGTGCAATTGCTTTTTTCTCATATTTTTTTTATTTCCCTTTTTATGTGTGCGCTTGGATGTTAACGAATAAAACAATTAGAAACACAAAAAACTGGAATTTGTGGAGAGACGTGATCGCTTCACGTCCAGGAAGAACTTGGCCCATGAACGAAGAAATTACTGCTGCGCTTTTAATATTGTATTAATTAAATATTAAAAGAAATACAATTGAAAATGTATATACATTGCTCAAAATTACCAATTAAATTCTCTAATAAAATTTATTCGCTCTATAATTCACAAGAAAAAAAATTAATATAACTGACTATCATTTATTACATGGTAAAAATATGATGTAAGTTAAAAGAATTCATACTTATCATTTATGATATATGATAAAATATATGAAATAAGTTAAAACAAATTAGTAAGTATCATTTATGGTATGTTAAAAATACGATATATGGTTTAAAAATTCATAGCTATGATTTATGGCAAAAAATACGATATTAGTTAAATTGATTATTTGATATCATTTGTGATATATTTAAAAAAATTTGAAATAAGGCTAAAATGATAAAAGTTATATATATTAATATCTATTATTTATGATATATCGTAAAATGTTATATAAGTTTTAAAAATTAATAGCTATCATTTATGATATATGATAAAAAATATGTATAAGGTAAAAAATCACATCACTTTTGATATATGATAAAAAATATTATATAAGTTAAATATATTAATAGATATCATTTATGGCAAAATGTATTACATAAGGTGAAAAAATGAATAGTTATCATTTATGATATATGGTAAAAAGAGAAACTTTAGCCTTTCTATATCCCCACATCCAGTAAGTTTTTCTTCCAGATTAAAGGAAAAAGCGAGAAAAAATACTATGTAAAACCAACGACGCAAGTTATTTTTGGCAGGAAATTGCATCATACTTTCCACGTGAGAACATTGCTCGTACCGCAACCACTAACAAATGAAATTTATTGTAAATCACTACTGTTTGCAAAACAGCTGCCAAGAAAGATGATTATCACCAACACATCTAATCCCTTGCGCTAAATGACTGAATATTATGACCAACATTATAAAGTCGACTTTCTTTGAAGGGCACTTAATTGCCAGACAGAAAGAATATCAAATAAAAACATGGTTTCGAAGCCATGTTCCAGTTACGAAATAAACTACTGCCATTCCTTTCGCCTACCTCCAGTGTAATCATAGGCAGTTATCTTTGGAGATATTAATATAGCTTTATTATGGAAGTGATGTTTTCTCACACATTCAGTCTTTTCTCCATCAACCATGCCAGTGATGAGATATTTTCCAAGACATCCGACATTAGAAAAGAACACAGGAAGAAGTAAATGTATGCTTTCGGTAACCGCATGCTGCCGAAAAAGTTTTACGTAACCACCCCACAGCAACACTATAATCAACCAATTGATCATATAGCTACCACCTTATCCTTTAGTCTAACTTGCACTTTCTCCAGTTCGAGTACTATCTGTGCCTATATTGGTGAATATAGACGACTAGTTACTGCTGTTTCGTCTACTAAGATATATTAAATACACCTTAATAATACCTGCTTCTGATGCCATGTTAACTGAAAAAAATGAAATAAATAAAAATAAAAAATCGACAATCAAAGTGCTGGGAATTTTTATGAATGTAACAATTCCTTATGCCCAGGGAATTTCACAGGTCGCCATGAAATTAACCTGGGCTTTGATAACAAATAAAATTGGTAAAAATCATTATATCTTTGTTAAAAAAAAAAGGAAATCCCAGCTGAAGGGTTGGAAAAATAAAATGATCTGAATTATTGGCGGCATTAGATGCTGGTTATTGGAAATTATTTTAAGGAATTAAAATTTGCAGACATAATGTGCAGAAATTTCATTTTGTCTTTTACTTCATTTCTGGTGGAAAATAATTTCAAATTATTGATAATATTTTAAGACGGCATTACTTGCCAAAAACAAAATTCCCTTTTATTATATAACATTCTTTAAGTGTTTTAATAATGGATAATATGATTATAAATCATTATATTCTTGTAAAAAAGGAAATCCCGGCCGAAAGTTTTGAAACATAAAATTATCTTTACAAAAAAAGGAAGTTACATTTAAAATATTTATATCCAAGAAAACAATTTCTAAAATGTTTTTACTTTTTTAAAATTTCGCTGTGTGTGAAAGAAAGAAAGAAAGAAAGAAAGAAAGAGGACAATTTTATGAAGTTATGAAATATCCTCCCAGATGTCCACCCAAAGTGAGCGTAAGTTCAAGTGTAGTTTACCATCGTTATCCCTGTAAAATTATTGGGCGTAGATTGGAGACATACTTCGGCGCCCGTAATAAGTTTACAATAATAAAAGATTATAGATTATATCAGGAAACCTTAAGGCGAGCGTTTATTTTTCTGTTCATTTTGTTTTTCTTTCTTTCTTTTTTTTTTCTCTTTTTCTTTTCATTCTTTCTTCCTTTTCGTGGAAACAACTTTTGATTTTTCTCCTCTTTTTCTTTCCATTTCTCTTCCTTTTCTCTAACATGCTTTTTTCTGCCTTTTTTCTTTCCATCCTTCCTTCCATTTTGGAGAGATATTACTTCTGCTTTTTCTTCCCTTTTTCCTGCCATTCTTTCTTCCCTCTCTTTGGGATATAACTTCTGCTTTCATCATTCCTTCCGTTTCATGGGGGATATAAATTATGCTTTTTTCCCTTTTTCATTCCTTTCTTTAGTCCCTGTCTTGGGGTACATAACTTCTACTTTTTCTTCCCTTTTTCCCTCCATACTTTCTTCTCTTTATTGGGGGATATAAATTCTGCTATTTGTTTTTTTCTCTCTCTTTTTTTATTCCATTAATTACTGTGACATTTTTTTCTCTTTCATACCAAAAGTTAATCAAAGAAAAAAGAATTTGTCGTTAGAAACAACGACAAGATTGAAAAGTTATTACGTAATATCAATCTTGATCTATGTCAGTGAATGCTGAACCGTATTCTCACTGATGTCGAAGAAACTTGAAGAAACAGAAATTTGGATCTACAGAAAGATACTGAGAATACTTTGAACTGAAAATTACGCCGAAGTTTTAAAGAAAATGGAAACAAAAATGACACTTGTACAATTGAAATGTCTAGGGCGCAAAATGAGAAAAGTGGGCTTGGAAATTTTGATACTCACATGGCATATTGAAGGCAAGAGAGACAGAGGAAAGCGACACATAACCTACATAACGAGCTTATGGAAATGGCTGGAAGAACAGGGATTAGGAGAGAAAGCAAAAAGTCAAACCTTAGGAAAAGCTACAAAGGACAGGAAGTTGTGGAGAGCTATTATTTACCACGTCCTGAAGAGACATGGCATATATATAGAGATGAAGTGCACACAATTTTAGGTCAAAAGAATAAAAAGATTTTGATGACTAATTTTCAACCTTGTTGAAAACTTTATTTAATATCTTTCTATGCCATCAAGAATATTTCATAATTCAATGAGTTACTGAAAGGGCAGGCCAAAAAGAAGAGGGAAAAGGAGGAGGAGGATGGGATAATAATAATAATAATAATAATAATAATAATAATAATAATAATAATAATAATAATAATAATTTTTATAGCTTTCAAATTAACCTTTGTTTCAACTAAATTTTTATCGTGTTTTTGTTCGTTATTGTTTGTTTAAAATAATTTATTATATTGATCGATATGTACTTCGTTTCTGTAAATCTTTCCTTGATATTATTTGACTTATTCTTAGTTTCAATGTTCTTTATCTCTTTTGTCCACTCAGTATTTTTATTTCCGAGATCTTTTCATTCATATTCACTTTACTTTTATTTATTTCTTTTCTATCTTTTGTTTATCTGTTTCTCTTTTATTTCTGTTTATTTATTTATTTGATCCGTTCACCCTAAGCAAGACAATAATGCCACTAAGACGGCAGGGGCGACTGGGTGTGAAAGAGAATGAAAAGACTTTAGAAGGAATCGGAAATTCAAACCTAAACAGAAAACAAGGAAACCTCTACAAGAAATCTCTACTGTTCAAAAGACCGGGAAGGAGTGTGAAAAGGACAATAGGCCAAACTATCTACACTTATTGAAGAAGAAATTCAAAAAACAAATAAATAAATAGTTTATGCGGAGACGTTATTCATGTTTTCCTTTCATTCTTCAAACTTCCGACATTTTGTTCAATAGTTTTTTTTTTCCGAATTCTCCATCTTGTTTCTTGACTAATATCGTTGTCCTTTATTATTCCTTTAGTCTTTCTTGTTCTTTCATTTTTTATTCTTCTTTACACTTTTTCTGTTTTTCTATCCCTGCGTAATTAACAGCACTAAATTCCTTCATATTCAATCTTACTCTCTTTTCTATTCTCCTTTCCTTTTCTATCTATCAGCTTCTTTCTCTCGTTCTATAATTTTAAAATTACCCCGATTTTCATCTCCTTTTTCTACTTCTCTCTCTCTCTCTCTCTCTCTCTCTCTCTCTCTCTCTCTTGCACTCTCTTCATATCCTTAACGTTTCTTTCTTGTTTTAGTTTTTTTAATTTTAAAATGTCTGTTGTTTATCAATTTTGTCTTCCAGCCTTGATTTTTCCCCCAATTTATTGGCTGATTAACCCTAGACGCAAACTACCAAGTCTTGGAGATGCCAAGCCCGTTTCGGCCCTTGAGATAAGTATTTGTACTCAAGATAAGCAATAGCAGCATCAATTTTGATATTGCACCGGCTCCTTGAAATATAATGATGCCCGACTCAAACGTACAAACATTGCGCATAATACACATATGCATGCAAAATCTTGCACGACAGTATATGCGTGTGTATACAGGATTTCATTTGTTTGTTTTAGTCTAGGAAACAAATAATTCTAGTTTCTGTTTGAGTGGAAAATACAAATAGATCCTCCTTTGGTGCCAAGCCGAGAGACTTAAACGAAATCCACGCAAATAAACACCTAATTATATATATTTATAAATACAAATAATTATATATATATATATATATATATATATATATATATATATATATATATATATGTGTGTGTGTGTGTGTGTGTGTGTGTGTGTGTGTGTGTGTGTGCTTTTAGGCAGCATATCTTCATTCAAGCATGTGTCATGAAATAACACAGACATACTATGTGTATTTATTTTTATAATAATCCTTTCTAGTGTTCGAATTATCTTCTTGATGTTAAGTTGAAATTCATCAAGATAATTAAAGAACTAAAAAAGATTATTATAGAAACAAATAGACATAATATGGGTGTTATTTAATGAAACATGATTGGATATATATATATATATATATTACATTATATACATTATGCTATATATATATATATATATATATATATATATATATATATATATATATATATATATATATATATATATCAAATGATAATTCATTAGTATAGAACAAGATTCCTCAACAGAATGCGGAAAGCACTGGACGGCCGTTTCGTCTTTTTTTTTTAGAACTCATGAACAGCGCGCATCTACTACTGAGAATCAACACCGGACCGTTGCGATACAACACAAGCATCTTGATTGACACTTGGCCAGCGGGCCACGGTGACGAAGAGTTAACTATCTAGACTCAATATAACGCAGCTACTCCCAATTCCAGTGGTGATACTCATCCAAGCAAAGATAAGCCACTGGAACCGGCCCCAAGAGCAACGTCTTCTTTCACCAAGCCGCTCTATCCATAGCATTAAACATGGATGAAGCTTAGGTAATAGAAATTTTTGGAGATTTGAAAAATTTCACATAATAATTCATAGAATCTAGACCAAGAATCCTCAACAGAATGAAGAAAGCACCGGACATGTTAGTTATTACATATATTTTTATAGTTTAATTAAAAAATAGACAACCTTAAGGGTCCATTGATTATATTCTATTTCCCCAAGAAAGGGATATTTTCCTGGTTCCTCAGGATTACGAAATCATTCCATTACCTTCATTACCTTCATTACCTACACACACACACACACACACACACACACACACACACACACACACACACACACACACACACACACACACACACACACATATATATATATATATATATATATATATATATATATATATAATACAAAATCGGTTACTCAGTGTTTCGTGCAATGGCAAGCTTCAGGCGGAACTAAATTATTATATTATATTAAAGTTCTGCCGATTTTGCCATTGATCACTCATTTTTAAGCTTTTAGCTTATTTTTCGCGTTAGCTATTATCTTTACAATTTCATATATATATATATATATATATATATATATATATATATATATATATATATATATAGCATAAAGAACAAATAAGAAACGTTTATAAATCTAACATGCTTACCTTTTATTAAAGTTTCATCAGAAGAATAAATAAATTTAATAAAAGCGGAACATGTTAGATTTAGAAATGTTTCCTAATTGTCCTTTATCATATTATTCTGTCGGATCCGATTTTAACTGTATTTGATCCTAATTCGGGTATATATATATATATATATATATATATATATATATATATATATATATATATATATATATATATATATATATATATATACAAGTGTGGGATTGGTATATACGCAGTAAGTTCCAATAACCAACAATTATTATTCTTTAAAGAGTGCTCAGTACAGTGCTACATTCAACACCATCACTTGAAAAGACACGGGAGTGTCGAAACGAAATGGCTATTTTTGTAGTGATTTTATAACATAAATATGTTATAATATTTAAATAAATGATTATATATATATATATATATATATATATATATATATATATATATATATATATATATATATGCGTGTGCGTGTGTATGTGTGTGTTTGTGTGTGTGTGTGTGTGCGCGCGCACGCGCATGAGATGTTTAAGATATGCTGTACTTATGGATAAAAGTCCTCAATATTTGTGTTTGTTCAACACCCACAGACCCCATAGTTTCTAGAAGAGAGCGCGTTATCTAGCGTGATCGGAGGTGTAAACAAGGCTAGTACGCTCAAACCCTCGGTCACGATGACTTATGACTTCGTGCAAGCACAACCACCGACGGCTTCCAAGGGTTTTGACGGATTTAAAAATACCACTCTAATAAAAAATGAACATATCATATTACGAAGAAAATATCTAGAAGGAATATTAATTAATAACTCTATATCGATTAACACTCACCAGACGCACTTTCTTCATATCACCAACTTTCATAAAGCCCATTATTAAAGAATGTATGTTTTTCAGACATCCGCTTCCAACACAGCAAATATCTTCCAATATACTCAAAAGTTATATAATAATAATGGAATTAGTACAAAACACATCCATAAACACCAAATTTTCCCCATACCTGACGATTTTCTCTTTACAATAAAATTTATTCCAAAATTAATAACGTACATTTAATTCGCAGTCGACACACACACTGACACTATCCACACTCTCAAAACCAACTAGAAATTTGATGCACACACATACACACACACCTTTCTTTCCAACACCATCTTCAGGAATTAAAAACAGAAACACACACAAAAAGACACAAACACGCACGGACATACGTACTGATCCCACAAAACTAACACGTGAGATCTACCTGACCAATGAAAACAAAGAACACAGAATTCAAATACCATGCGGAGTTCTTTTCTAGTTCATGAGAAGAATTTAAACAGACACTGTTCAAAGACTTCTGAGTGATTATAAGCTATGATCACACAATTCTGTTTGGGATGATAGGGTTGTGCCAGTAGGTATGAATTGTGTTTCTTTAGTAGTTTTCCAGTGTTGCGTCATCGCGCGTTGGTCGGTAGTAAGTTGCTTTTTCTTAAATATTGCGTCTTCACGCGTCAGTTTGTGGTGTTGGGTTTTTTCATTTAACTATTACTTCGGCATTAAATAATCCATAGAGACTGATATGCCGCTTAACAAAAACAATCACCAACTAAATATTCATTGGGTGAAATACTTTATGTAAAATTCTTCCGAAAAACAAGAATAATCCAAACCGAAGAACAATTGTATACCTCGACTTCACGAATTTAAGCGCAGTACTTGATTGGCAGCTGGGTCTCATAATTTCAGTGGTGAAATTGCTAGTTGTAATCATAAGTTTTGTGCTAATAGTTTCTTTTCCTCACACTTCTAGGCTGTGTAAGTCTTTTTCCAGTTTCATGCTTTCTTCGTCAGCAACGATCTTCAAAAATGCAAATGCAACGTCAATCGGTATCTTCTGTCACATTGAATCCTGGGATCTTATTGTCTTTTCTACTTCCTTCCCACACAGTAAACTCTCTCATTCTATTGTTTTTTATTGCCTTGCTTGAGGGGAAATGATATTAAAGAACATTCTTTGTCTTCAATCAAACCAACATTAAAAAAAATTACACTCAGTACACAAACACACACATAAAGATATATATATATATATATATATATATATATATATATATATTACTTAATTTTTTTATTTTTTTATTTAGATCACAATATTTGAGTAGACGCTACGTTTATTTTAAACAGTATATTATTTCGTCTACCGGCCAGAACATTCAATGATTCTTATTAAAGAAAAATGCGCCCTGTCACAGGTTTCGAAACTGCGCCCATCTTAACAAATAAAACCGTCGTTTCATCCGATGTGTTTTTGACCTCACTACGACGAAGAGACTCATTATCATAATCGTACACAATGGGTTAAAAGTACGTTGGATAAAACGACGGTCCTGCAAAGGGGTACACAGCTCCGAATCCTGCCAGAGGGGGCATTTTTCTTTAATAAGATTTTTCAAATGTTTAGGCCGGTAGTCGAAATAAAATACTGTGTAAAATAAACGGAGCGTCTACACAAATATGGGTGTCCACAAAAATAACGTTTAAAGTAATAAAAAAATTACCTCGGTTTAATAAATAAAATACATTGATTATGTAGAAATGGCTTTAAAACACTCACACACACACACACACACACACACACACACACACACACATATATATATATATATATATATATATATATATATATATATATATATATAAGTCAACACTTAGAGGCAACAGTTTGTTTCATGCTAGTGCAATCGTCAGGCCACGAGTCTGGCCTGACGATTGCACTAGCATGAAACAGACTGTCGCCTCTAAGTGTTGACTTCTATGTTCACTTTTATATTTACACCCGCTCTATCTCTGATATTGAGCACTTTATCCCATAAATATAGCACATTTTAAGACTATATTTCTTCATATATATATATATATATATATATATATATATATATATATATATATATATAATCTTCGTGTCGATTTATAAAATATATTCATCAATCACATATATATATTTTTTAAAGCAATTCGCCCCAAGCTAGGCGGGAGTACGACTAGCATGCAAGGGGTTACAGAGGATTGAGAACAAGAGTAAAGAGGCGTATTTGAGGAAAGGATACAGAGACGGACGGGAACGAGGTCAAGGTATTAGCTGTCAATTAACATTATACTTGAATATTTGAAGATTATAGTTATCGGGGAAGCAAGCAAGGGGAAGGAAGTTCCACAGGCGGGAAATGCGAGAGAAGAAGCTGATTGAGTAGAAGGGACAGTCACATTTAACCGTTTCGACAGTGAAAGGGCGGGCCCGAGATGCCAGTCGAGTTACTCGCTTAAATTCATGCAGTCTGGGACACAGCGAAAGTAGCTCGTCTGGACAGATGCCGTGAAAATACTTGTAGAAGAGACGGGGGGAAGCCACGGCACGTCTGTGAGAAAGCGACTGTAGACTAGATGCCAGATCAGGACCTATCACATTGTATATTCGTCTCTGGATTTTATCCAGGATCTCGAGACGTACAGCGGGGGCACCAGACCATATGTGACATCAATATGCCGTGCAAGGACGAATAGTTGAGTTATAGATTTGAAGGATGGACTCAGACGGAAAAAAAGTTCCGGAACGACACAGAGAACCAACTTCAAAATGAAGCTATTAATTCAATGTAATTGTTCCACTTCATGTCAGCGGACAGCATGAGATCAAGCAGGCGTAACGAGGCGCTGTCGAGGATTTCAGCAGTTTCGTTTTGGAGGCATTAAAGTTTACAAGCCATTTCCTGGCTCAGTCAACCACCGATTGGAGGTCGTTTTCGAAATCAGCAGCCAGGTTAGTTTTGTCAACGATACCAGATTTACTACTGATGGCAGGAGTAACTAGTAGTGTTGTCCGCGTAGATGCCTAATTGGGAACTGATGACATCGGGAAGGTCATTGATAAAGATCAGGGACAGTGTAGGGCCCAAGGTAGAGCCTTGGGGAACATCAGCGTTCGTGATAAAGGAACTGGAGGAAAACCCGCTTAAGACGACCTTCATTTTAATGTTTGACAGGAATGATTGTATAAATCAAATAATCGTCATGTAATACCGTATCTCTGAAGTTTACAAAGAAGGCCGCCATGCCAAACCCCATCAAACGCTTTAGAGTTGTCTAGAGCCACGGCTCGATCGTCTCCGTTATTGTTAAGTGCTTGGTATACACATTCAGTTTAGAGAGGACAGGAGCCAATTCAGGAGCACATTTCTTCAGGAAAATGGCTGGTATTCCATCCTCACCACTAGCCTTATGGGAGTCTAAATTAGAGATGATGCCCAATACCATCGTTGGGGTTATGTGCATCTTACTCAGTAGAGCCTGAGTCCCGGTGGGGGGAATCAGGTGTAGGTACACCAGATGAGTCTGGCGTTGAATTAGATGAGAATTTACGAGCAAAGCATTCAGCCTTATCAGCTGAGGAGGTCAGAACCTGAAATTGATTGAATAAAGGAGGTATTGTGGGTTTGCTGTTGTTTAGCACGCACTTGCAGAGCCACCAATGATTAGGGTTGTTGCTTATTGAGTTTCTGTGCGCACACAGACACACACACATGTACACACACACACACACACACACACACACACACACACACACACACACACATATATATATATATATATATATATATATATATATATATACAAGGTGTCCCCAAAAATGTATACACACTTTAACGGCTGATAGCTTAATTGGTGGTTTTTCTTTCCAGGTTAAACCCATTAGAATTAATGATTGCAGTCAAACTCGGTTTTGAACAAAGGAAGTTCATTCTAAAATACTACTGGAAGTGTGAAAATACAGCTGAAGTGCAAAGACAGCTTATGGGTGAGTTTCAAACAGATCCACTATCGCGACTTACCATCACTCGAATTAAAGGTAAGTTTGAAGCCGATGGAACTGTTCAAATTGCCAACGAGAAGCGTTCCGGAAGATTACGGATATCGACAAGCTCTATAAAGCAAGAAAGAGTGCTAGAAATTATTTTATTTTATCAAAATGGTCCAATATCCTCACACCACGGTTATGTTCCAAGGTAGAACCAAGGAAGAACAACACCAACACAAGAGTAGTAAATAACAAAGATATATTACAACAGAAATATAATACAAGAAGTTGAAGGTGTTAGTATTAACTGTCAGTCTGGTGTAGAGTGACTTAATATGTCTTGATTCGTTAGGTCTCAACTCGTTCCAATATTTAACAACCCTCCCACGTGGGTTGCATGTGGCACAAGGCCGAATTTAACGTGGGTTTCTCCGAGCCCGTAAGCTCGGCCAAAAATATTCCCTTAAGAACCCGTATAAACGGGTTCAACGATTGTCTACCACCCTGGACGAAACTTTGCTCTTTGGCAAAGGCTCGTCCGGGTTCCTCTCTGCCAAAGCAGAGAGTTCAACAGGAGTCGCGCACAGTCAGAGAATGTGTCTCGACAAGTTCCAATATTTAACAGTCCCCCCACGAGGAAAGTATGTGGTACAAAGCCGAGTTTAATGTGGGTTTCTCCGAGCCCGGGAGCTCGGCCAAAAATACTCCCTTAACAACCCGTATAAACGGGTTCAGGGCTTGTCTACCACCCAGGACGAAACATTGCCCTTCGGTAAAGCCTCATTCGGGTTCCTCTCTGCCAAAGCACAGAGTTCGACAGGAGTCGCTCACAGTCGGAGACTGCGTCTCTACTCGTTCCAATATTTAACAACCCTCCCACGTGGGTCGCATGTGGCACAAGGCTGGCTTAATGTGGGTTCTCCGAGCCCGTAGGCTCGGCCAAAAATATGTCCATTAGAACCCGTATAAACGTGTTCAGGGACTGTCTACCTCCCCGGACGACACTTTGCCCTGCGGCAAAGCCTCGTCCAGGTTCCTCCTTGCCAAAGCAGAGAGTTCGACAGGAGTCGCGGACAGTCGGAGACTGCGTCTCGACTCGTTCCACTTCTCTCTCAGAGAGGCGCAGTATTTATAGAGTCAGGAAGAGTTCATTATCGTTATAGGTAAGTTCCCATAGCAATAATATATATATATTATATATATATATACGTATATATATATTATGGTTGTAATTTTTAAACAAATATTATTCGCTCTACTTTGCATTATGATATATATATCTATATATCTACATATATATATATATATATATATATATATATATATATATATATATATATATATATATATACACTATGGTTATAATTTTTGAATAAATATTATTCGTTCTACTTTGTATTGAGCACTTTTTTTAAATAGTGTCTTTGGGTTATTGGAACTTTATTCCATATATACCAATCTTGTATTCGGACATATATATATATATATATATATATATATATATATATATATATATATATATATATATATATATATATATATCAGGTCATCCCATAAGTTCTGTCCGAATTTTGAATAAAGAAAACAAGTGACTAAATGTTACTTTTAATTACAGATTCAATCAACAGTGTATTTTCCATGATTATCTATGACTTACTTCCATCTATTAACAAGCGTACTAATTCCATTACTGTAAAATTCTTTTGGCTTTGATTCAAAGATCTCACAAATGTCAGTTTTAACCTCTTCTTGTGTTACAAAAGCTGTTTCTTCCAAATGATTCTGTAAGCTACGAAACAAATGGTAGTCTGAAGGAGCAAGGCCGGGAGAATAAGGTGGATGAGGAATTTTCTCCCAACCAAGTTCTTCGATCTTTTATAATGTCATTCTCGCTGTGTGTGGTGGTGCATTGTCCTGATAAAACATCACCCGTTTTCGATTCACTAGAGCGGGTCTTTTTTTTCCTCAAAGCTTGGTTCAAACGCTCTAATTGCTGACACTATATTTGAACATTAATTGTTGCATTAGGTGGTAAGAATTCAAAGTGGATTATTCCTTGGTAATCCCACCAGATTGAAAGAAGAACCTTTTGCCCATGAAGTTCCCTTCTCGGCTGTGGCTGGGGTCCTTCCCCTTTACCAAGCCACTGTCTACGATGCTTAGCATTTCGATAAAAGATCCATTTTTCGTCGCCAGTCACAAGTCTATCCAAAAAAGGTGAAACAAGTTGGCGAGAATGGAGAGAAGAGCAGATGTCAACTCGGGATTTGAGGTTGTTTTCAGACAATTCATGAGGCACCCATTTTCCAAGTTTAGGAACTTTTCCAAGTTGTTGACGATGACGATGAACAGTTGTATGGTTTGAACTGAGAACCACTGCCAATTCCTAATCTTTAATTTTTAATCAAACAAAATTTAATTTTATTGTTCTCTGAAATAATATTTGATCAGTTTAAATGCATCTAAACATAAAAATAATGTTCAACTCTATTAGACATTATAAAATACTCTTTAAATTTCGTTCATTTTAACAAAAAGTTAAAATTCGGACAGAACTTATGGGTTGACCTAATATATATAGACTGCTGTTCGAAAAACAGTTTCATATTTGGAATGATAACAGGAGAACCCACTCAGTGTAACAAATATTAATTTTATTTCTTAATAACAATGCAAACGTTCACTGTGAATTAAATCCTTTTATTACTTATTAAAAGAATCTGGTAATTTAGAAGTGCATTTTGACAGATGAAATTTTGCCTTTTAAATAAGCAATAATCTTTTATTTTTTTTACTTTGATCTCTAAAATATTATACTGACGAAACTCTTACTCAAGGAATGCAAAACTGTCACAAGATCACTCAGAATGGACGGTTACGAGATGATAGTTTGAACGCGGTTTTCCTTCCAGAAGGTATGTCAAACGTTTCTCCAACCCCAAAACACCAATAACCGAGGTCATTTTGCTCAGAGGCTAAGACCAAAAAAATGCAATAAGTGACTTTCTCATGGGATAATTAGGAATGAAAGCAGATTTCCCTTCATCATTGATACTTGTAAAATATGTTTTAGAATCTACGAAGAAAATTATATTCTAAACATTTTCTCTTAGAGTCTGAACGAGGCTGCAAAAGGCATTTTGCTACGGGGCGCTTTCTTAGGCAACGAAATTTTACAGTCAATTAAACTTGAAAAAAATTAACTTCTCCAAAATCCAGGATATTCTGTGCTGTTTGATTACTTCCCACCCCTGCCTTGAGATTTTAGCCTGATGGAAATAATGTCTTCCAGCAGAATAATATACCTGGATATTCTGTCATCTCCAACAAACCCAAATCGATTTTAATGACTGTAAAATCATATTCTAGCCTGACCAATCACTGGATATTAAATAAATAGAGGTCAATTTAGAATCAAAACTAACGGGTAGAAAATTGTTTCTCGACATTTTGAAATTGCATCCAAGAACAGACAAGCTGGTAATTGAACTACCGAACAATAATTAAGGTTATCAGGTAAAAATGTTCTTCTATTATGTCTTATGATGACAGCTTGTTTGCAATTTATAACATTACTGATGCGTTAATTTTCAATTTCTACAAAAATTGTCACATTCAATAAAACATCTGTACAGTGTTGCGCAAAAGAAAGCGAACCACTATGACAATATTTTTTTTAAATTCTCCTTTTCCACATAGTCAACAAATCTTAATTAAACTATATATTCATTAAGAAAAACCTTTATTAAACGAATTACAACCACTTTGAACGTTTTTATTAAGCTGAAATAAAAAATTTAATGAAAAATTAAGATGTGCAAAAGTGAACCCTTTGGTGACGCCTCCTTTCTGTAGTCGATCAATCTTTTTCTATAATTTTTAAGTAGTTTCTAGCAGCGGTGAACGTCAATTTTTAACCATTATTCTTGGCAAAACTCCCACACTTGCTCGGTATTACCTTTTTTTTTTCTTTTGCATGTACTGCCTTCTTTAACTTGAACCACAGATTTTTAATTGATTTTAGATCAGGACTTTCACTCAGTCATTCCAAGACTTGAAATTTATTTTTTTTAAACCATTCTTTTCTGGATTTGCCTTAATGCTTCGGAACATTTTCTTGTTGTATGATCTAGACCCAACCAAAACCCAACTTTCGAACCGAGGGCATAACACTTTCGTTCAAAATTGATTGGTATCTTGCAGAGTTAATTGTGTCATCAATGCGTACTATTTTGCCTGTTCCAGGTGCAGGAACGCACCACCAAATCATAATGCTGCCGTCCCCATGTTTAACTGCTGGCACCAAATTCTTAGCCGCATTAGGAGCTCGCCAGATATAGAACCTATCATTCCTCCCCAAAAGGTCTAGGTTGGTCTTACCCTACCATAAAACCTTTGACAGAACCTTTTGCCATATTATTGGCTTATTAATATGAGCTTTGGCATAGTTGAGTTGAGCTTGTTTGTGCTTTTTCGTAAGCCGTGTTTTTTTCTAGGCATTCTGTCATGAAAACAGACATCGTTCAGATTTCGTCTCATGGCAGACGCATGCGCATTGATTCTGAAATTGACCTGAGAGCCTTGGAGAACCGTAGAGGTCACAGCAAGATTCGCCTGGGCTTGCCGAAGTAGATGTCTACTTGCTCATGCAGTTATTTTTTGCGGACGGACACTTCATGACTGAGATGCTATCATACTAAAGGCTTTCCATTTATAAATTATTTTATAGCCTTCTCCATCATTATAGGTTCAACTATGAGATTTTTTTAAACTTCAGAAAGTTCTTTTGATCTTGACGTATAATTTTTTTATATTTTTCTCTAACTGCACCCTTTTGCATATACAATGAGTCATATAGGTTGACTGCAGTATATATAGTTTACTAAAAAATGAACACGTGTCATTTTATTTTTTACTATGCACAAAAAATATTTGTACAGGCAACCATGTAAAACTAAAATACAGTGTAAATGTAAGTGTTCATTTACTTTTGTACACCTTAATGTTTAATTAATATTTTTATTCCAGCTTGTTAAAAAAAAATTGAAAGTGGTTGTAATTCGTTTAATATGGAGTTTAATTAAGATTTGTTGATTATCTGGAAAAAAGAGACATTTTTAATATTATCTTAAGTGCTCACCTACTTTTGCGCAGCACTGTATATATATATATATATATATATATATATATATATATATATATATATATATATATATATATATATATATATATATATATATAGCATGATGAGAGGCCACGTATACTCAAAAAAAAAATTTTTTTTTTTAATTTAAAAAATTTGATTTCTGAGGAAGGACCGAGGTGGTCTGAAATATTAAATATATATAAAAACACAGAAATAAATACTTTCATAAAAAAAACACCCAATTTTTCTTCAGTTATTTTATCCATATTATATATATATATATATATATATATATATATATATATATATATATATATATATATATATATATATATATGTGACGATAGCATAGGTTTAGGATCCCTTTCGATCCCGCTTTGAAGCAATCGGACGTCTAGCTACACTGAAGAGTTGTGATACAGTGTGAAACAGTCTGTCTGTGGATGACAATATATATGCTCCCGGGAAATCCGGTTGAGCTCTCAAGAGAACAGACGGTTTTAAAAACAGCGGCTTTTGCTATTAATGCATTACTCTGCAAGCACAAAATGAGTTCTCCGGAGCACAGGCGTACTTCGTATAGAAAAGCGTTAACATTTCCCTTCAACTCTGTCGTGCGACGATAAGGGTAGGATCTCTGTCTGATGTCAAATTCCACTTGTTCTTGATAAAATACCCTCTTAGGACTCTGGATCGAGAAGTAGCACGCAAGGTCTCTTGATATTCGGTGAAGAATTAGGACTGATTCCGGGGTTTATGACGGTTCTCATCACCAGACTTGGGAGGAGTGATGGTAAAGACAGGGAAGGCCTCAGTAACACTACATGCCCAAAGCCAAACTTCAGTCAACGCGCAGCATAGGAAAAACAACGTCGAGTCGTGTCGATGAATCACCAGTGTGGTTTTCCCAGCACCCCCATGACACGGATACTGGACACAGACGGCTATGCGGATCTGTGGCTGCCTCCGCCCCACAAGAGGGAGAAGAACAAGTGCTCGATCGTCTATGGTTCTCGCTGAAAGGGAGTACTAACAACCGGTAAATGATGAGGAGAATGACGGCGTACAACACAGCCTTACCTTATAAGGACGACGTCTTTCGGAGCCAAGACTGGACCCATGCTTCTTCCTTTTCTAGTGCTTCCGACCATTTCCTTTCCAGCTAGGGATCCGGCACGAACAACATTCCAAGAATATGGACGGGACCGTCAATCCAACTGAAGGGCCTCGGAAATACAACTCCCTTCTAGGTACCTAGCCGGAAGACTTGTTGCCGTTAATCTTGGCCGCCTTGACATTCTCCCACTACATACCCTGTCCCTTTCACCTGTTCCCGTTCACCTGTAACACAGCACTGGGGGAGCGATACAGGATGCTAATTCATTCACAGAAGTCGGGTTTGAATCCAGCAGACCGCTGCAGGAACAAGTTGTTAAAC
Source organism: Acanthosepion esculentum (assembly GCA_964036315.1). Taxonomy (NCBI): domain Eukaryota; kingdom Metazoa; phylum Mollusca; class Cephalopoda; order Sepiida; family Sepiidae; genus Acanthosepion; species Acanthosepion esculentum. The sequence continues at coordinate 92,215,684 of OZ038478.1, forward strand.
ACTAGCGTCAGAATCGGAACAAACATATGCGACAGCCTAAAGTACAATCCTTTGGGAAAACACTCAAGTCCTGAGAATTGCCACTACTGACCCTCTTCAATGCCAAGTGGATTTCGCCCTCTGTGATCTCACCCTCGCAGCCATGCGCTTCAATCGAGGAAATTCAGTTAAATAGCTGCGAAACTCTTCGCTATAGAGACCAGGCTCCTTGGTAAACCTGTTCTCGAAATGTTGCCGAAACGCTTCGCATATATCATTGGTCGACCGCAGGTTACGCTCATCCGGAATGTAGACCTGCCGAATGTAACGATCGGAACCTCGACATATTTCCACCTTGCGCAATTCTGCGCCCATATTCCCGTCTTCGTTAGACATCTTGTTTAACCTATACCCCTGACTCTGGTAGCTATCGCTCCAGCCTCCTCCTGAACGAGACTATCCCCGTATGCAGAATAGACAATAAAGTTTCTAGACAACACACGAGCACCGACGTCGCAAAAAAAGTGTGTCACCTGGACCGCGGCTACATTTACATCGAAGGACAAGAGGTCAGGAAGCAAGAGTACAGCGTTACTCCGATCACTCAAGCCCCTCGAATTCAAGCAAGACAGCTTGATATCCCTTTCTCAGTAGAGCCTTTAATACAGAGTGGACCAAAGGATTGTGACAATTACGCCGATGTCAGTCGGGAATGTTAGCTTGAGGGTCCTATATAAGGAGGCATAAGGAAGTACTAGGACCCTCCCCGACCGAAAAATTTTTTATAGTTTTTTTTTTTTTTAATCAGGCCAGTCAACCTGCGCTATCTTTAGATCTGGAAAAGATTCCTTGGCGGCAGACACATTTTCCCACATTTTATGTCTTCCGCCATTTTTTCGAATTATTACTAATCCTCCTCTGTGATAAAGGTCCCTGTCGAGAGCCTGACGCTCAACATGGCATAGAAACTTTACTTTAGGGATTCCCTTTTTCTTTTGGGGTGGGTTGTGACAGAAAGATCGCTGATCCCTTGTTGGAGACAAAGGGGGTCTCCTTGCTTTACCTCGCAATTCCTTCTCCGCCCTGCTTCGACCAGACCTTCTCTCCTTCTTTGTGTTCGTCTCCTTTTCCTCTTCTTCTTCCCCCCTCCTCCATTTTAACGAGGCTGACGGAGGTGTAGGCACATCCTCCACCTCTATATACAGGTTCATCTGCGGCAACTTCACCACCTCCTACAGTTGCTCCTGTAGTTCTGGGTTGCTGAGGTTTCTTCTGCGCCTGTTGCTCCAGTTGATGCTGCTTCTGTTGTTTTCAGGTTGCTGCTGCTGTTGCTGTAGTTGTTTCTGTTTCTGCTGCTGCTTCTGGCACGGCTTGGATTGCTTTTGTGCTACTGAGCCTGTTTCTTCGTCTATTTCTTTGAAGATGTGATATATTGCTGGGGAGGTCCCACTGATTCTCTGTTGATGGTTGTGGTTGCGGCTGTGGTGCCAAATCCAAGGCAATAGGATCGGCGGCCTTCCACGATCACATAAATTGCAACAGGTTAGTACATCGGAGATATTCAAGAAACTTCTGCGGGCCATTGTCACCTGCAAGACAATGTCCCAGTGGCAATGCCTGCTTTGATTTTTACGGACTAGACATCCCCAACTTGTCTATATGAGGCAAAAAATTCTCCAAATGGTCTTCGCTGATGTGCACAATACGGATCTAAGGGTTCCCATGTACTCCTTTTGTAATCTCACGGGTTTTGTAGTGAGGATGCACTCAGCCAGATATTTCGCCGCATCCTCGTTAGCCAATAGGATATCCAGCATGACATTTGGTGACCAATACCTTGGGCCGAAAATTAAGCCTCCCATGCCAATTGGCTTGCGACTGTAGGCTGATGATCCCGGTGCTGGGAAGACACCGACATACTGGTGGAGGTCCCAATTCAGCACACGCCATAAAAATTTTATCATAAAGTCCAACAAAAAGTAACCAAAGAAAACAGTTTGTAAAAACAAAAATCAGGAATAAACGTAGAATAAATTGACACTTACTCATGCTTAACGTAATTATATACAATAATGGATCATATGAAACAACTCTACGAGAAAAATAAATACTAACACAATTTTGACACAGCCAAAATTATGGATTGTGGCCGGGGGTACGCACCGGCTTTGTATGAATAAAGACAAAAAGAAAACTTAGTCGACGCGTTTCGTCCTGTGATGCACTTTGATAAGACAAATGACATTTGCCTTGATAAATGCGTCGGTTTCATTTTGTCTTTATTCATATTATCATCTTATTTTTATAATTAGATATATTTAGAGTTACGTCTTAATTTTTACACACACACACAGACACAAACACAGACACAGACAGACAGACACGCGCGTGCGCGCACGCACACACACACACACACATATATATATATACAGTGTAACCCGGATATAAGAGAGTTGTCGGGTCCGGAGAAGAAGTCTCTTATATCCGGGTTTCTGTTATATCCGGGTTTGGTCTATTATATATACATTAACACAGGCTCTAATTTGGGACCAGAGAAAATCGCTCTTATATCCGGGTTTCTCTTATATCCGGGTCTCATATCCGGGTTACACTATATATATATGAAGAAATATAGTCTTAAGATGTGCTATATTTATGGGATAAAGTGCTCAATATCAGAGATATAGCGTGTGTAAATATAAAAGTGAGCATAGAAGTCAACACTGAGAGGCGACAGTCTGTTTCATGCTAGATGCAATCGTCAAGCCAGACTCGTGGCCTGACGATTGCATCTAGCATGAAACAGACTGTCGCCTCTAAGTGTTGACTTCTATGTTCACTTTTATATATATATATATATATATATATATATATATATATATATATATATATATATAATCAGTTCACACCAAGCAAGGCGGGACTGCCACTAGTACGCAGGGGCTTATAGAGATTGAAAGTCAGAGAAAAGACTGGGTATAGGGGGATTAGGGAAGGATAAAAGATAGAAAATGGCGATTGACGTTGCATTTATATTTTTGAAGATTGTAGTTATCAGGGAAGCAAGTAAGCTGAAGGGAGTTCCACAGTCGGGAAGTGCGACAAAAGAAACTGCTGGAGTAGAAGTATCGGTTACATTTATCTATTTCAACTGTAAAAGTCTGTGACCTAGGTGCTAATCTAGATTCACGCTTAAATTCATGTAGTCGGAACACCAGGGGCAAAAAGCTCATCTGAGCAGTTGTCATGAAAATATTTGTAGAAGAGACAGAGGGAAGTCACAAGACGTCTGCGAGAAAGTAACTGAAGTCGAGATGCCAACTCAGGATCGATTACATTGCAGTTCCTTCTTTGGATTTTGTCAAAAACCTCTAGATGTACAGTTGAGGCAACAGACCACATATGGCAGCAGTATTCAATACACAGATGGAGGGTAGTTTTATAAACGTGCAAGATGGACTCGACGAGAAAAACCTTCTGGCACGAGACAATGAAAAACTTTCCTTGCAGTAGATGCAGCTATTTATTCTATGTCGTTGTTCCATTTCAAGTCAGATGAAAACGTGAGGCCAATAAAACGCTCTCCTAAAGTCGAACATCAACCATGCTGATAGCGGACAAGGAACTTACTCTATGGTGGTTAAATGAAAGTAGTTTAGTTTTGGAGGTATTAAAATTCAGCAGTCATTTCCAGTTAACCTTTGATTGGAGGTATTTTTCAATTGCAGCGGCTAAGTTAACTTTGTCAGCTCTGGCGGATTTGCTATTGAGACAGGAGTAAATGGTAGTGTCATCTGCATAAATGCCTACTTTGGAACTGATTACATCAGGATGATCATTGACGAAGTTCAGTAGGACCCAGGATAGAGCCTTGGGGACACCCCGTTCGTGTGAAAGGATATGGAAGCGAGGCCGTTCAGAATGACTTTCATTTCAAGATTTGATAGGAATAATTTGATTTAGTCAAACAATCGTCCTGTAATACCGTAGCTCTGAATTCTACGTAGAAGACCGGCATGCCAAACTCTAGAGATATCTAGAGCCACAGCTCGAGCTTCGCCGTTATTATCAAGAGCTTGGTATACATATTGAGTGATGGCCGTAAGCACGTCAACGAGTAGTATTGTTTGTCAGATAGTAGGTCGTGAGAGGTAAGCTGGGGAAACGCGTGGGGAAGTCAACCACTGGTGTGAGAGACTGAGTGATTGAGATGTGAAGGGTCTGGATGCCAACGAGGTCAGTAACAGAGTGTTTAAGCCACATGGTATGGCGGGCATTAAATTCACCGAACACGAATATGTTTGCAAAAGAGTGTTGGGAGATGGCCTTGTCTATATTATCTGCGATACCATCTCACACGCAACAGTCTTGGGAGGAAAGTTAACTGTAGAGAAAGAAAAGGTAGCTGACTGAGTTAAGTAGAGAGAGAAACGGAGACACATGTACGAATGGTCTGGAGATTCAAGAGACAGTTCCCTAAATATAAACTCACAGGCCATGCATGTGGAGTTTAGAGCGCTTTCTAGGGAGATGAACGTAGCCAGGAATCGATAAATCAGAGGAGGAGATTGAAATGTTATGGTTAGTTTTGCAGAGAGCTAGTATGTCGGGGACTTTTCGAAAAGGAACGATTCTACACTGGAGAAGTTGGTACGAATATCACGAATGCGGGAGAAAGAATGTTTAAGAGGTTTAGGCGTTTTTTTTAACTGATTTAGGTTTATATCTTTGGTTGTTTATAGTAATGATGTGTTATATTGGTAAGGAAAGGCCTAGTTTAACAGTAGCAGTCAGTCATCTAATGTAACATGTGCAGGATGGGAAAATAGCGCAGACAGCAACATTGTGTGGCCTCGGAGTTGCCCACCGGTGGTGTTTGCAGGGACACCCTTCCATGCGCGACATGGCACTGCAATAACCCTGATGTTATGTAACTGTTGATCAGAGCATCTGCTCAAGACGCTACGCAAGAGTTCTGGCTCCTAACTATCAGTCGGGAATAGCAACCAAAAAACTGCCAACCCGGTACCCTCAGTATGAAGAGGTGCTGCCACCATCCACGCATATCGCAAGAAATTCAAGACAGCACCACTATTAAGATCTGAGAAAAGGAAGAGAACCTGGAACCCCTTCCTAAACAGGAAATAAGAGATGAGCCTCTATTCCTGTTCGAGAGAAGTGGGAGGGGTATGGACCGGGCGATAGGAGAGCTTATCTAAAGTAAATAAAAATAAAATAAAATAAAACAGTTAAGTTTTAACTTAAGTACAAATGCCAACTCTTTTAAAGTGCGTTTTCATATCCCCAGTTAGTAGTCACCAAAATGTAAAAACAACATTGAATTCTACGAACCCAATTATATCAGCATTGCGTTAACACGATTTAGTACAAACATATAAAAACCATAAATATAACTTTTAAGCAAAAATGCAGACAGACGTTGTAGAGAATATACAAGTTTCATTCAGAAGGACTGACAAGGTACTGTGATTAAATTACAGAGAACCAATATTATTTACGAAATCACATATCTCTTAATGAACTGCGTTCCTGATCCTTTCAAATTCATAAATAATTATATTGGATATACTAAAACATGCCGAACAAGAAGACTCACGTTACGTCTCTCTTACTATGGCTAAAATAGGTTTCATTTAAATAGACATGAAGACCTACCAAAACTCTAGCCGTATCATACTCGGTGATAATACACGGCTGTTTCATCCTACTTTGGAGACTCATCCTGTACGCATCCATTACCGAGAATCGAACACGGACCGTTACGATATAACGCAAGTATCATACCATTGGGCCAGCTCAACTCGGTGACGAACAGGAAACTAAGTTAAATATAAGACAAAATATAGCGCAGTTAATCCTATTTCCGGCGGTGATACTCATCCAAGTTGAGATAAGCCACGGGACAGGACGCAAGAACAACGACTAACTTCACCAAGACGAACCATCCAGAGCATTAGAAGCTGGATCTAGCATAGGATTATATAACTGAATAGTAATCTGGGGGATTTGAATAATAATAATAATAATGATAATAATAATAATAATAATGATAATAATAATAATTTATCAAGTCTAGACCTAGAAACCTCAACAGAATGCAGAAAAACACTGGACGGCCGTTTCGTCCTACATATATATATATATATATATATATATATATATATATAAGGGACCAAACGGTTCCTAGGAACTGATCTGCTTGACCCCCATGCTTCGAATTCGACGGAAGAGTCGAGTATATATATATATATATATATATATATATATATATATATATATATATATATATATATACTCGACTCTCCAGTCGAATTCGAAGTGTGAGGGTCAAGCTGATCAATTCCTAGTGACCCACAGCCCGACACCAGCACATGAGATTTGATTATAGTGGTGAAGGCTTTGTGCAGAACCAACCACACTTTTTGAACGGCCGAATACAGAGACCTGGTGCACTACGTGCCAGAAGGTCCCCAAACGACCATGGCAGGTTTTGAATTTTTTGAATTTTTTATTGTCCTCCTCCTAGGTTATAGAATCCAGTCTGTCCTGCTATTTATCCATAGCTGGGGGGAGAAGACCAGGATTCATACCTTTCCCAAGGGAAAGCATGTAAGTGAATGTAATGGATTCGAATCTCCGATTCCTCAATCCAAGCGCTATCCATTGCTCCACCCTGTCTCCTATATATAATGATAAAAATATAGTTTTATAACATTTTTGGACTAACGAAAGATGCATTCCAAAAGCTAATAAATGTGTTGAGAAACAGAAAATTTTTTTAGAAACAAAGGCAAGATTGAATTGCTATGTTGCATTCATTCTCTTAAATAACAGTGAATGCTGGACAATCTCCCTACGGATAAGGAGAAATCTAGAGGCAGCAGAAATATGGTTCTATAGAAGAGGACTAAGAATTAGATGGACCGATCGAGTAAGCGAAGATGAGGTCTTAAAGAAAATAGCAACACAATGAGGCAGATGACATCACTTGAACACAAAAAGGATGGAAGGCCTGGAAAACTTAACCCTCATAGGGCATACTGGGGGTAAGAGAGATAGAGGAAGGAAGCCAGTCATTTACCAAACGAGCTGATGGGAGAATGCTTGGGGTAACCGGGGGCGGAAACCTCAGCTAAGGGAGAAAAACTGCTATGGGTCACAAGGCGTAGGATGTTGTGGAGAATCATGTTCACCTCTGACCTGAAGAGACGTAGTACAAAGAAGAAAAAGATGAAGGAGTACTTGTTTAAAAATTGATTTCTCGCTCCAACGAGATATTTCGAGACTTGCTTATCGCAGTGATTATAATGCTAGTCTGATAAATCAATTAACACTTTTTTATGAAACGGTGAAATTTAATGGAATTGAGATTATGGCTAATTTTACATGACTATAACATTGGTTGGATTGTTAAAAATTTTATTACATACCAGATTACACCACTGTGTCAAAAATCTCTGCATATCAGTGCAAAAGACATTTGTCACGTAGGCACCAGGCCTTTTTTTAAGTGCAGATAGTTAAGGAAAATTTATTTTTATCGTTTTATGTCAAAGTCAGTCGCACAATTTGGCGACACGTAGGCTCCTTTAAGTTAGTACCTTCCCTAAGGCTGATGTGGACGTCGTTTCCATCACGGAACCACTCTCTGTCTTGTAGTACAAGAATGTCAAATGTATTTTAACCCATTGCCAATATTTCATTTAGCTCTTCCAGTCATGATCCCAAGCATTTTGTAAATCTGGCACCTATACAATACTACTAATCAGGAAATTTTGTAAATCTGGTACCTATACAATACTACTAATCAGGAAATTTTGTAAATCTGGTACCTATACAATACTACTAATCAGGAAATTTTGTAAATCTGGTACCTATACAATACTACTAATCAGGAAATTTTGTAAATCTGGTACCTATACAATACTACTAATCAGGAAATTTTGTAAATCTGGTACCTATACAATACTACTAATCAGGAAATTTTGTAAATCTGGTACCTATACAATACTACTAATCAGGAAATTTTGTAAATCTGGTACCTATACAATACTACTAATCAGGAAATTTTGTAAATCTGGTACCTATACAATACTACTAATCAGGAAATTTTGTAAATCTGGTACCTATACAATACTACTAATCAGGAAATTTTGTAAATCTGGTACCTATACAATACTACTAATCAGGAAATTTTGTAAATCTGGTACCTATACAATACTAATGGATTTTAATGCAAAATTAGAATTCATCAGTAAATGCAGTTCATTAGTATTTACTTAAGAAAAAGACATTTTATTTTCTGTTCTTAACTGATGTCAGCAGAACTGTCGTACAAGTTGGGAAACGTTCTTTGTCGAAGTTTCCTTCTCAAGGTTAATTTTATGGTAACGTACATTTTTTAGACTTTACAGTTATAAATATATATTTATTATTCTTATAAACGGAAATTCTAACTGTAAATATTAATAAAGGTTTCACTTTGAAGATGACTAGAAAATTATGGACTTACTGAAAGAAATCGACGGATTGTGCCGACATGTTTTTCACATTTTTTTTTTTGTATGTTTGTTTTTAGGATATAAATATAATGGCAGCGTAAGAATTGTCCAAGAAGAAGCTGTGTAGTCTACAAGGTACTTTTAGAAAGAGAAACGTCAGAGGTCCTCTTTAAACATGCCTTTGTTTTAAGTTTTCAGGTCATTCGTAACTAAAGAATGCTACATGATATTTAAACAGTGCATATTTTTTCCCTCAAGGAAAATTACAAAAAGTATGTTCGCAGACCAGTTATAGTTTTGAGTGTGTGTGGGTGTGGGCGTGTGCTCGCGCACGCGCGTGTGTGTGCGTGTATGGGAACACTAAGTCTCGTATTGCTCTATGTCTAATGCAATAATATTATAGATAGGATATAAACACACACACCCACACACCCATATATATATATATATATATATATGTGTGTGTGTGTGTGTGTGTGTGTGTGTGTGTGTGTGTGTGTGTGTGTGTGTAAAAAAAGAGAAAAAGTTAAAAAAACCAATAAGGATTGAGTGTAAAGTGAAAAGGACAAATAACAATGACGTTCTACTCATACGCACATATACATGCAGACGGGTGCGCGCACACATACACACAGTGAAAAAAAAATTCACCAATGAAAATGGCAAACAAGAAATATACTATGTCAATGGCTGATACCCCATGACGAGTGAACGGAGAGATTTCTGAAAAGTCCGTCTACGAAATTCTGGTATCGGGATACATATATATATATATATATATATATATATATATATATATATATATATATATATATATATATATATATATATTGCGTATTTGGGCAGCAATCCCTCTTGTACACAAGTTTAATTAAAGACAAATGACAAGGTACTCCGATTAAGCTTAAGAAAAAGCCAATACTCGATAACATCAACTATAGAAACGGTCACAATATGCTGAGTGTATTTGTAAAAATAAACATCCCATCACTGTAGATACATATATACAGATTCAGTTAAAAATAAAAAAAAAAAAACATCATTGACAATGGCAAATAGAGTGTTCAAAAGGCGCTTCTATATATAGAACCTTCGGACAGTTTTTACACAATTTATGTCCAGAAAAGAAATCCCACATACGAACACAAGAAGAATTGAATAAAAAGCTTAACCTAAGTAACTTTTCAGTCGGCTTTAATACATACATATATATATATATATATATATATATATATATATATATATATATATATATATATATATATATATATATTATTTTTAATGGTTACTTGTATTTTGAGTAGGCGTTCCGTTTATTTATTAAACTGTATATTTATTTATACTAAATTCAAAGTAATACTACAATTAAAAATAAAAATAAAAAATTAAATTAAAGAAAATCACATAAGTTACTTACCTCGCATAGTGGTAAAAATATATTGAATTTACGTGTTAAAACATAACAAATCCATAGATATGCAGGCCCTGAAGATGGTCTCAGATGAGACTGAAATTACTTGGGAAAATAAAAATTATTTGAAAGAAAATTTTGGAATTTTTTAAAAATCAATATCCTACAGCCACCAAGAAATTAATTCATGGACTTGAAAGGATTAAAATTAATAGACATAATACGTGTAAATAATTTAACCAAAAATACTTGAATTAAAATATGCGGCTCAAATATTCATATATATATATATATATATATATATATATATACTTTGTGAAAATGATGATACAAAGTGTAAAGTTTATTAACGACGCGTTTCGCCAGAGAGCGTATACTCTTTTGGCTTCCTTAGGTTAAAATGAAAGTAAGACAAAACTGCATGTGAAGAAAATGCCTTGGGTTATCTAGGGATAAGTTTTAAAAATAAATCAAATTACATTACCTTGTCTTATCACCACTTAATGTCCATATTTGAGAGAGTGTCTGTCCGCCTGTTTGTTTTATATATATTACAACCGTTTAGTACTGTTGGATTTTAAATCAGAAATTGTTTGTTTTTGCCTTGTGTGTATATATATATATATATATATATATATATATATATATATATATATATATATATATATATATATACTTGCCAATACGTTTACATACATAAATACATATACATTCAGGCAGGTATATATATTAGAGCCTTTATTGTATACTTGTATATATTCATGCCCACCTATGTATAGCTGTATATACCTACATACAAACACACTTATATACACATCAAAGGGCCATTATCATGGTTTCGTTTGGTTTGGTTTGTTTTACGGCATATCAACCTCAATAGGTCATTTAATGCCAACAAGATTTTTATTGCTGGTAATTTTTTTTCCAAAAATATATTGCTACTAATATATTATTTTCTTTTCCATAAATGTATTGCTGGTAATATTTTTCTTCAAAAATATATTGCTGACATATTTTTTTTCCTTCCAATTCTATTGCTGGTAATATTTTTTCTTTAGAAATGGTTTGTTTTGGTTTTTTGTATGTCGTATCAACCTTAAAGGGTTATTTAATCCCAGCAATATATATATATATATATATATATATATATATATATATATATATATATATATATATACATATATATATATATATATATGAAATAAAAAAAGTATTCTTTGTAACAAAATCGCTTTTGTAAATAAAGTTCCATTAACACTTTTGTAAAGAGGGCTTCTGTCGAGAGACAATTACATTGCTGGTATTAAAACCTATTTTTCACACTTTCATAGCATTTTGACCCCAGTTTGGGAGTTAACTATTTACACATATCTGGGACCCTAGCAGGTGCTACTACCCTGGGAATAACAGTAATTAAGAGGTGGTTTCACGCTTCTCAAAACCTGCTCAGAGGGCTTGCTGCTGGATGTAGTTTATCGTCATACCCAGGACGGGGCCATTATCATGTATACCCGTTTACATATACACCTACACACAACTATTTCTTATATATGCGTGTACACACTTATATATTATATGTGCTCCCTTCATATATACCCGTGTTCAATACACATTACCATATAGTATATATTAGAATTTGTTATTATGGGTCGAAGGATACTATTTATCATCAGAGGTAACAAGGTATTCTCCTCGCACACAGGTTATCTTTCTTTCATTTTAACCTAAGGAAGCCAAAGAGAATATACACTCTCCGGCGAAACGTGACGTTAATAAATTTTTCACTTTATCACATCATCTTCCCTTTTGTTTCAAATAGTAATTTACATTTTGCAAACACACATTTATATGCTATATATATATATATATATATGCTATTTGCAACATATATATATATATATATATATATATATATATATATATATATATATATATATATATATAGTATATTGGGGTACCAGCAGATCATTATTTTAGAAATATATTGTTAAATATAACAGACAATGAATGCCTATTATATCTGATTCTAAAGTTCGTATGTTTGCTTTAATTTCGGGTGAAAATAAAGACAAAAATTGTCCAACATTTAAATATTTCATTATTAAGAAAGGAATCTGGATCTAAGCTTTCGGCTCACATGAGCCATCTTCAGAGTGGTTATATGGACACGAATAGAACAATTTTTCTGATTTTTTTTTTTTCATATTGCAGCATTATGCCATGACATACAAATATTGTATGGATTATAAAATTCTTTTATAAAATATAACTATGTTAAATAAGAAAAATTCATGGTGTACGAATATTACACCACACTGTATAACTTCATGTTCGTATACCCACGCTGACGATGGTTCAGCCTAGATCAAGGACCAACTTAATAAAAAATTATCCAAATGTTGGACAATTTTTATCTTTATTTTAACCAGAAATAAAAGCAAACATAGGAACATTAGAACGGCTCATGATCAGACGTAATATACATTGTCTTATATTTAACAATATATGTTTATATATATATATATATATATATATATATATATATATATATATATATATATATATATATATATATATATACACACACACATTCACATATCGATTTGTGTGCGTGTGTGTGTGCGTTCGTGCGTGTGGCGTGTGTGCATGCGAGCCCGCATGCCTGCTAGTATATTTTACTACATATGATCTCAGAAATAGTTAAAATCTCAAAAAATTTCTTTCATTTTGTAAGCCATTTTTAATTACTTGAAATTTGCAAACGCCGCTTTTTGGTTTATCGATGATTTGAAACAAAGCTAGTATATGATAAATACATCGAATGCTGAAAAATCAACGTCCTTGACGAGTTTTTTTATCTGCAAGCATGACCGAACACATAGAATGAAGTTACATCAGCCAATTTCAAAGACGCCCTTGAATTTTTCCCCGCGCCGCTTTCTTTACAAGCCCATTTTTTCCGCATCAAGAGAGAATTGACAGCAATAATTATGAAGAACGAAGGCGAATTACTTTAACAGAGATTCAAAATTGAAATCATTGGCTACGAACATAGAAACGAAAAAGAAAATATAATTAAAAAAAAATGGAAGAAGAATAATTGACAAGAATTACTGTGGCGAAATGAATGAGATGATTGTTGGTCGTGTCGCTTGGAGGAAAAATGTCCGATGTCAGCAAGTCTCGAAAAATGAATTAAACGCCAATTCTGCTTAGTCTAGGAATTTTTTCGTTCCGAGCTGATAACATGGCTAATGAAACACCGTCATGTCTTGAGTCGGTCCTATATTAATATGAAGTACACGCGCATGCGTGTAAATGAGAAATTTGGCGTGCAGGGAAAAGAAAGAGTGAGGGAGTGTACGCGTTTGCTCGTTAATCTACGCATGCTAAAATATGTGTGTATGTTCAACCGTTTCTATGTATGATAATAGCTTGTCCACCAGTGTTCATTTATCTGCGTATATTCAACTTTCCTGCATGTGTGCGCATGCGTGTCTCAATATCGAACTCACACTTCACTGAATGGATTTATTTTTTAAATTGTTACCATTTAATAATTGTCTAAGCCCGATATGATAACATTCTACTGTCAGTTAGAATTCATCTTTTTTTTTTCTCTTAACGAGATTTTTCAGAAAAATAGGTTTCTCAAGTCCAGTAGCTATTATGTCTCTTTCTATTACTGATACGGGTTTTCGCCTTAACCTTTTATTTGAAGTAGTGTAGAAATTGATGAATAGTCAGAAACCGTAGATGATAAACTAACCTATACTAAGTATTTCGACATAGTCTATTAAATGAACCGTGCGCGATAAATTGTTTTTGATTGACACATTTCTTACAGCTTATAAACCCTTTGAAGTCTATTTAAAACCAGAAAATTATTTTAGACTTTTTTTGTGATAACAATGTTTTTAGTGATACAAGTCTTGCTAAATAACCCACAGTTGGGAGGAGAAGAAGCGGATTCATACATTTCCTAAGGATATTTGTACGTAAGAGAATATAACGAACCCAACTAGAATTGAAACCCGTCTCTCTGATTAAAAATATCTATTACACCATTCGCACATCCAAACTTACAGCTGCTATTCCCAAGCAGTCACCCTTCTAGGGTGACCAGCCTCGACGTTGCTTAACTTCAGTAACCGGTGTTTCAACGTGAGGTGGCTGTATGCCCTTGTATGATAAATTAGTGACAGTTTTTAAAAAAATTACTGCACAGCTATACATTGCGAAATATTCTATCTCTATACTTTACTGGTGAATGTTGAAGGCCTCAAATTTCCACTGCTAGATAGTTCTAAAGGGATGGGGCATGGCAGATAAAAAGCACTAGGACTGAGTTTAACCCCTGACCGAATCTGTCAAACTACAATGGCTCACTGGGAAGGCAGAATGGTACTAGGAGAAAAATATAAACAGATAAATAAAATAAGATAAAGAATTACGAATTCTGAAATCTCATGAAAGTTTGCGGGATAATTGGAGTTTGACTCTCGTAACAAAACCACAGACGTGTGTTCCTATTCACCATAGACTACTGTGATGGAATAAGTTAACGCATTGTCCATGAAAGACGAGCTCCCGTAATATAAATGCGGCTTCGTTATTCTTAATTCTTAATATATCGGTTAGAGATCATTAGACGTAGAGATTTTAATAAAAAAGATTTGGAGTTGAGATGTGATAGCAGAACTTTAGATTTGTGTCCCGACACGCTATAGGTTCCCATGACCAAATAATTTAACGCATTGTGCATGAAAGACGAACTTTCGTGATTTGATTTGTTCATTCTTTACTTCATCACTCGGAGATTAATCGGAAGTTTTGAACAAAAGTTTTAAGCGTAAAATGGTTCCAACTTAGAATATTTAAATAAATATATGGAGCTAAAAGTTGATATTCTGTTCGTCGTGCGGAGATAAGAACTTTACTAAACTAAATAAAGGGTGCGATGGGTAAATTGTCGTCTAAATTATGCAAAATGAAAATAACTGACTTCTTTTAACAGATATATTTGCCAAAATTTAAAAAAAAACATCTTAAAATACTAAAGAGTAAATTCATTCAATAAAATCCCAATTGGCTTCAACCACGACCTCCAGACGACTTCAAATCTCCTGCAAATCTTTTGGGTGGTCTCCTTCTTTAAGTTGGTGAATGCTGCCATAATCTTTGCCTTCAGTTCATTTTTGTTGTTCTCTCGCTCAACTGTGCCCCACACATAATAATCAAACACACTTCAGTCTGAAGAGTTAGGTATCCAGATGTAAGGGCTCAAAGAAATTGTCTGACAGCCATGACTGTGTTCTGCTATCGTAGCATGGTGCAGAGTCCTGTTGCCAGACATAGGGTGCAACAGTAGCAACTCTTGGCCCTAGGCAACACTATCTCCTCAAGGCACTTGATGTAGGCTTCCTTGTTGAGTCTGAAGCCCTCACCAACAAATTCGGTATTTCTTTTCTTATCAGAACGATCACAGTAAGTTTTCCGAGTTGCCGTACCTTTGTACTAACCATTAGACTCATCCAATTCTTTCCGAATCCTCTGCACTGTCCTCAGATTGACACCCAAACACACTTACATGTTTGTATTGGAACTTCAGGCGCGAATGCCAAGCAGTAGAGCATGTCGTATCCAAATTTCTGGAGGAGTGAATTGCGTTACTGACCCTACAATACTGTGCAACCGAAAAAATCAGAAACAAACCAGGCGCATGCGCAAAATTAAAATATAAAATGGCGACAATTTACCCATACATATGTATATGTATGTATGAGAGAGTAAATGAGATTATTACATGGACACTGATCTGGAATTGTCATTTGATAATATTTCTAGCGATGTGATTTAAATTTATTACATACAATAATTACTTTTTTATCATTAATCTGCGAATTTAATGATTTACCTGTGTATATAATGCGGGTGCATATTCTATATGCGTTTAATATGTTCTTCGCGTGTACATATGTTTGCATGTATATATAATTTTATGTGTCTCATTCATATATATTTAGATATAGATATAGAGAGAGAGAAAGAGAGAGAGAGAGAAGTGGACACTGAGTTCAGCATTGAGTAGCGAGAGTCTGGTTCAAGCATGAAACAGACTATCGCCTCTCGGTGTTGACCTGAGTGCCCGCTGTTTTACACACACACACACACACACACACACACACACACACATACATACATATATATATATATATTATATATATATATATATATATATATATATATATATATATATATATATATATATATATATATATATATATATACAAGTATTGGTGTATACGGAATAAATTCCAATAAACAAAAAATACTATTCGTAAAAGAGTGTTCAATACAGAGTAGAGCAAATAAAATTTATTCGAAAAATTATAGCATAATATGTTATAAAATCACTACAAAAATAGCCATTTTGTTTTAACACTTCTGGTGTCTTATCAAGTGATGGTGTTGAATGTCAACACCATCACTTGATAAGACACCAGAAGTGTTAAAACAAAATGGCTATTTTTGTAGTGATTTTATAACATATTTACGTTATAATTTTCGAATAAATTATATATATATATATATATATATATATATATATATATATATATATATATATATATATATATATATATATATATATATATATATATATATATATATGTGTGTGTGTGTGTGTATATATATATAATTATAACTGGACAAAACAAATTTTCGTTGTCCTGTTATTACCTGGGTGTAAAAAACAAATATATTTTCATACCTGATGATGTCTGTATGCACAGATGAAAACTTGTAAAAAAAATAAAAATAGACCTTATGCAACTGGAATTTATAAACAAGGGATCATAACATTCATCTACAGGTTCGGGGTTAATGTCATTTATTAAATTTGTTTGCGAAGATGTATTCTCACCATTTATATCATTAACTTCAATATCTGTTTTTGTATGAATGATTCATGTAATATTAT